>JAKSZT010017954.1:6814143-6901545 GCA_026826555.1 Tolypeutes matacus
TTTGATTACTAGAGGCCGAACATTCTTTTTCATATGTTTATTAGCCATTTATATTTCCTCTTCTGTGAATTGACCTCTTTGCTTTTGAAAGGAAGGCTGAGTCTCCCTGGGCTAGCTAGAGAAAAGATGTTCCAGTGATAATTATCTTGGAGCCCTGGGGCGAGAAGTTGCTAAGGAGAGAATTAAGGGCCTCCTGGGACTATGAAGTGACTATCAAGTAGGCTTCTTCTTGGACTGGAGTAAGGCTTTCTATACAGCCAGCCTGCCAAAAGTATTAGTTATCTACCTTGTATTTGTTCTTTTAAGAAATATTAGTGTGGATCTTTGAAGGGGGCTCTCCACATTCTACTCATGCCATTGCTTATCATTCTTTCAGGGAAAGCAGGCCTGTTCAGTTAGGGATTTTTGCTCTGAGAGTCCCATAGGTCCACAGTGAAGTTGCTGTAGATTTTACCTGAGTCTTTTATGATCCCTGCCATCCAGCCAGGAGCTGTGACTGCTCTGTAGCCTTCTTAGATTTAAATCTGTTGCCAGGTTCTCCTCATAGTGTTACAGTGCAGCAGAGCCCATCCATACTGATGTCTTAATATCGTCCTCCTCTCCTTGGATTTATAGGGTAAAATAAACCCTCTGCCATAGAACTGCTTATTGATTACTAAAGTACATAATAAAGCCTAAGAATAAAGGAAGGCCAAGTAATCAGTCGTCTTCCTGGGGAATGACAGTAAACCCTGGACAAGGCAGCCTCTGAAAGGTGCCTTCCACTAAGCAGCTAGGAGGCTCCCTTTTAATTAGTTGTTAAAATAAAAGCGGTAAATGATAGGAACCAGACAAAAAAGTGTACATACCCTGTGATTCCACTTCTATTAAAACTCTAGAAAATAAAAACTAATCTATAGTGACAGAAAGCAGATCAGTGGTTGTGGAGGGTGTTGGGTAGGGGACGTGGGAGGAACAGAAGGAGGGATTACAAAGGAGCAGGAAGAAACTTTGGAGGTGATGAGTATGTGCACTGTCTTGATTGTGGAGATGGCTCCAGGCAGGTATACATCTGTGAAAACTTATCAAATTGTACGTTTTAAATATGTGCAGTTTTTTTTTTGATGCTCTTTATACCTCAGTAAAGCCATTTTTAAAAAATAGTAAGCATGTAAAGAGACACTCCATGGCTGACTTTGAGCTAGGAAAATTTTCTCTTACTTTAGGAAGCTATATTTTGAAGCACATTCAAACGGAATGTGAGACAGCATTGAACCTTCACATATAAAATAATGGAGGTTTCAGAAGACTGAATGATACCATGAAAAATAAAGTAAAAAGGCATAAGAAGTTAGAATAGCCCTCTTTCTCCATCCTCTTTCTTTATTTACTACATCTGAATCTTAAATGTGGCTTTTAACATAATTTTTTTAGGTAAAACAAAGGAAGCTGAGCCCTTTAGAAAATTACATTAGTTCCCTTCTCCCCACACCTCTTCTGCCATTACATTTCCCCTGCCCAGAGAGGTTCTATAGAGGATATATAAAAACTACTCCCAAATGTTGGCAGCCTCCAAAAGCAGACAGGCATTTTCAATACAAAGGGATGTTTGTTTTCCTTGCATTTTAACTCTTAATTTTTGACACAGTGGGGAACTCCAGCATGGCTGCCATTTACAATGTAGCAAAGCTGGGCTGTTCTGATTCCCTCTGTCACAGGGGTGTTGTGACTGAAGGCCAGGAGACAAAGCAAATGAGGCCAAAGACAGTGCCTGCTGCTGAGGTGCTGAGCCATTTCTTAGCGTTTGAATTTTTCTTTTTTCTGGCTAACTGCTTTTCTGGCCTGACGAGGAGTTACTGAGGGAGACTGAAGCTGGAATTTGTACAACCTCTTTTCAGTCCCCTTGATTTTAATCAGAAATAAACAATTATTCTTTTCCTCCAAATAGAGAAACTCAATCCCCATTTTAAATTCAATTATTGTAATTGCAGCATTCAGAAAAATAGCACATTCATTTCTAATAAGAGATTGTGGATACCAAATTACTGCATATAGCATGTCAAAACAGGAAACTCAAGACAGGCCGACCAGTGGGTGTTTTTATCTTGACAATTTGTATTTTCTTACAGATAATTTATAGTAATCCTACCCTTCCTTGTTTGTGAAAGAGAAGACAGGGTTTTCAAGCCATCCTAAAATAAAGACTATTGTTGAATACAATTTAATTTAAAATCCTAGTCATTAATATGATGAATTCTAAGAGAACCAAAAGTGGAAACAGGTCCCTAACAGAAGAAGAAAAAGGAATCCAGATTTTGGATGCTATGTATTGGCAGTCCAAGGTGTCTTCAGTCTTCTGGAACAACCTCCTAACATCTGTAAATCAGTTTGTCTCCAGCTATATTTACATTCCTTTAGCCCAGCATTTAACTATCTTGCATTTTAAAAAACAAAATCAAAAAATCTGGTTGGTGGGACGTTTGGTCTCTTCCCAAGGTTACTCTGGTGACTGATTCAGTTAGGTCAGTCCTTAAGTAGGCCTTGCATATAAATAATCTCTGTGTGAAGGGCTATACAAATATCCCCTCGTTCTGATTTGTCAGAACCTCTGACAAATTCTAAAATGGCTGGCTTCCTAGTTGCCCCAATAACCACTTGGTATTTTTTTAATAGTATTTTTATACACTTTATTTTTAGAGAAGTTTTAGATTACAGAAAAGTTACATTAAAATTATAGAGGGTTCCCATAAAAACCACACCATCCCTCTCCCACATTTGCCCCTATTAATGACATCTTACATTAGTGTGGTACATCTGTTACAACTGATAAACCAGTATTGAAGCATTGCTGCTAGCCAATGTGTATAGTTTATATTATGGTTTACACTTTGCACTGTAGTTTTAAAGGTTTTGACAAAATGTATAATGTATCTGTGCATTTCACTTTAATCCCTACATGCAGGTTACTAAATACTATTTGGCTAAAAAATAAGCCTGAAATATATTCACCGAAAAAAAAAAAAAATTGTGCATGAAGAACCTAAATGAACTCTTAGAAAATTGAATCCTAAAATATCTTGTCTTGTTGGTATTTTATCAGTGAAATAAAACCATTAGTTACTAGTAAGATTCCTATTGTTCTCTTCCTTGAGAGGGAATGATAGTTTCTGGCTCTGTTTGGGTTTTTTCTATTTTCGTATAACATAGTATCAAGTCTTCAAACACCTGCCAAGCATAAATCCTTGCTGAATATGATTTCCCCCTGATACAAAATATAATCCAACATTTAAATAACTATTAAGTTACCTCATTTCTGCATATATATTTTTCATGGAAATAATTGGAAAGAAATAAAACTATTGGTATTTCTTTCTGTTTGCTTTCACCTGCTGAACTCATTTAATCCTCAGAGAAACGCTATGGAGTCTGTATTGACCCCATTTACAGGTAAAAAATAAAGTGGGCTCTAAGATTTCCCAAGACTACAGGGCTGTTAAGTGGAGGGGCCAGACTTTGGTCAACTGACTAAAACCTCAGGTTGAGTGGGCATTTCCTGTGTGCCAGGCACAGTGCCAGGCCCCTCCACTGAAGGGAGAGCTGTCTAGTGTAGAGTAGATATGTGGCTGGGGCTATTGCTTATAGTCATTGCAGCCTCTTTTCAGGTTCACCTTGCCTCTCACTTTACCCTCTGCCAAGCAGTCATTTCAGAGAAGCATTTTTCAAGTAGTTTCTTTGATAATGCATGAGAAAAAGTGAGATGGCATTAGCATACTAAGAACATGAACTTTGGACAAAAGAATTGGGTTCAAGTACTGCTTCTGCCATTGGGAGCCTTAATTTCTCATGTCTAAAGTGGAAGGGTGCCAATACTTCCCTCCCTGGACTGTTGTTAGGATTCTTTTTAATGAAAGCCAGTTGTGGTTGGCATTTTAGGGGAAAGACATGCTGTGAGAGAGTTCCTATGGAGGATCCAAAAGATTCAAGGCACCACCCCTACATGTTGCAGAGATAAGATGTGAAATGTTCTCCAGGAACAAGGCTTTTCCAAAATAGCTCAGAGCTGCCCTGCTGTCGTGGATCTCCCTCTCTCTCCTTTTGCCTAAGGTGGACGTTGTCCCTTTGGAGGGAATTGAATCATGGAGGTGTCACTTAGCATGGAAAGCAGGAGCTGCATTCAGTGCCTCACAACCGTAGGGGCTGCAAGGATGAACGGTTTGCAGCAGCTCCATTACCTGGGGAAAAAGAACTCGCAGTTACAGATACTTTAAGAAAGATGCTTTTACTTTGGTTGTTGGAGAAAATAGAACAATTACCTATTGAAGGTGAAGTGGATGAAAAAACACTTCTGTTCATAGTACCCTGATCATTTAATCTATTCAGATTCATTCTGCCTTCCTGAAGGTGATTCAAGCCCAGACTGTCTGTTCTTGCTGGCTACACCATTCTTTCCCCAGGTTAGAGCACTCTGTGACCACTTGAGGTTCTCAAATAAAGACAGACATTTCTTGCTCCAAGAGGAGATTTCTCAAAGGGCTAGAGGACCACAGGCAGTATCAGATATGTGGAAGGAGGGAAGAAGGCAGGAGGGAATCCATAAATCATCAGAATGCTATTGAGCATCTTTCAGGGTTTGCAAGACTGGTCAGTCTCTGTGCTGATTCCAAGGACAGCCAGCCTGCTTTCTGTGAGATGCTCACCATTTGCCTGGGGAACAAGACATATATGGGAAATCAATGAAGAAATTTATAGAATCTAAACTAGAGCCATGTCTAAACTAGATATCTAGCACCTGACACACATTCACGTAAAAATTAAAATTTAAAAAAAGAGACTCAGTCACTGTTTAAGAATGAGTGAGTATCTAACATCTATTGAGTGCTTCCTGTGTGCCAGGCACTGTTATAAGTCTTTTTATATTTGTTATATGTATGTATTATACATTTTTATTATTATTTAACTCCATGTTCTTGACAACCCTAAGAAATAGATACTGTCATTAGTTCCGTTTTATAAGATGATGAAACTGAGGCCCAGAAAGGTTAAGTTACTTGCCAGAGGTCTGACAGATCATACGAGGTAGAGTCAGGATTTGAACCCAGGCACTCTGGCTTTACAGGTGTGTATGAGAATAACATGGTCTTTTTGAAAACTTGGTATTTTGGTTCAGATTGAGAGAGCAACCAGTCTTTGTTATCTGCCTCTCTGGGTTTGGCTTCCTTGAGTCCTAAGTACCCTCCCCCTTTCCAGAACTGGGACCAGCAGGGACCCGCCCTCTGTGGTTCAGCCCCGCCTTCCTCCTGGCCCCACCAGGCCGGCCTCTCGTTTGTACTTTCTCTTACCGAGCACATTTCTAAACGAGGACGATTGCTTCGCTTTAAGGACATACAAATGGCTTGCCCTCACCTGTCAAGCATGATCCTTGTATTTTACCAGGCCCATTATGAACGCAATCTTTCTGTCGAAAATTTGCATACCTCCTTTCTTGAAAAGTAATGACAGCAATTTCTTTCCCTCCGCTCACTTTCTGAGTGTCTCATTTAACGGCACCTGTGAAACCGACAGGCGCAGAGATGAGAAGTGAAAGAGAGCAGTTGATTAAATCATCATCAAGTCGGGCCTCAGAAAGTCAATTCTGCTTGCCGTCTGCAATGATATCCTTTTATCTTAAAGTAATGAGCTATGGCACTTTTGCATCGGGTAATGCGATAAGTTCTATTAGCATGTTCCATTTGCCTCACAAGCAAGGGCAAGTCATTTTAGCTAGCTCATATCACTGCAATCAAAGCAATTGGCTTCCCAGGCAGAGAAGAAAGGGAAAAGGCTCAGGGTGATTTCTATGGATCACAACACAGTGGAAAAAATAGACTCTTGTATTATTTTAACCCATAACATACTTTTCCTTTGTACCCATCAGCAAATTTGGATTTTATTAGCTCCCACAGGACTCCAAAAAGAACCAGGCTTCAGTTGAACCAAACCTGGGGGCCTCAGGCCCCATCCAAAGGAACAGCAACCATAGTAGAGAAAGGGACATTGAGCATTCCAGGGGGTCACAGATAGAACACTGCTGAGGAAAATCCTCGAGAGTGCCTGCCTGATAACATATAATGCTGTGGTCTCATGTAAACTCTTCCTTCACCCCATCTTCAAAGTCATTTGTAATAGCTCCCCAGGCAGGTACAGATTAAAGCTATTGATGACTTAGAATCTGTAAATCAATGACAAAGAGGCAAAGAAAAGGTTCTGGTGCTTCAGCTTAAAAGAGATCTTTACAAATCACTCCTGGCCCTAGACGGTCAGTTTTACCTTTGGACAAGAAACTCATTTTTCTGAGTTTGACAACCACCAAAGCTTGTGGGCTGTTGGTTTTAAGTAAATTTCATCTTTGGGGTTTATGTATGTTTATACTTGGCAAAATGTGACTTCCTTTCTTCTAAAGGGAAAATATGCTGAACTCTCCAAAGATTTGTGAAATCTCCATTTCTCCCCCGACTTCCAAAAACCCAACAACATTTTAATGAGCTTAGTGAAAATTTCCAACCTACAGATTGTCTTATGAAATATACCTAGATTTTGGAATGACAGAAAGGGAAAGAAAATGAAAACTAATTTATAAACTTTAAAGCTTCAGGTTTGGACAACCTGATTTCTGTCGATATATTTGTGCTCCTAATGAGTGGTCAGAATGAACCCAGCACATAGTAGTCACTTTTAAAAATATTTGTGTAATGAAACTGTGCAGTTAGTGGAAAGACCCTGGAGGGGAAAACAAGCAGTGTCCATTGTTTCCCTAGCCCGCTCAGATCATACTGTTTGAGTTCTGCCCAGTTCGTGCTAAGAATTTGCATAAATGTGAGCTTCTGAGAACTCCCCATACAAGAATGATAGGTTATCTGTATAAAATTCCTGAGACTGTAGCACTTTCCAAATAAGTTTACTCTTTGTTGTACGTTCTGAACACCAGAGACTTAGCAGACCTTTTTATCATTTTCAAATATGTCGAAAGCTTTATTCTTGTCTTTTATACTATTGTTTGGAACACATATCCTTCAATTGGGCTTCCATTTTTTTTATTTGATCAGGCACAGTGCTTGTTGAGATGCCAGTAGAATCATTTTACAGCCAGTTTCAGGATTAACAAGTTTGTTTTTTTTATTTCAAGGGCCCCAAAGGCTTTACATTGCACTTGAAGTCCAAAAACAGTAGGAGAGCAATGTAAACAATGTGAAATGAGGGCTTTATGGATTGATAAAAGACAGCTTCCAAGTTGCCATTGTGGCACTTAAAATGGCTGCCCATTTTTGCCTGTACAAAATTTGGATTTGTTCATCCCCACAAATCCCTTACTTCTTTTTTTTTTTTGTAAAATGATATATAGATATATATGCATATATGTGCATTTGCTTACATAAATGTTATTTTATATATATTTTTTTTTAAAAGATGCTTAGATTACATAAATGTTACACAAAAATTACAGGGATTCCCATGTTCTGCACCTCCCACACCTCCCATAACATCCCACATAAACATCTTTCATTAGTGCTGCACATCACCTGCAATGGATATACACATCCTGGGGCTTTGCCACTAAGCATGGACCATAGTTCACATTGTAGACCACACTCTCTCCCACACAGTTCTGCATGGTATATGCTGATGTAAAATGGCCTATATCTGTCGTTGTAATGTCACTCAGGATAATTCCCAAGTCCTAAAAAAGCCCCTGTATTACAACTGCTTCTTACTTCTTTAATAAGAAAGTAAGCGTCATGGTTTCTGCAGGTAGCTTCTTCTGAAATTTTTTAGGTGAGGGATGTCTTTACGGTTTTAGATAAACCACCTGCCCCAAAGGGGAATCGATTTGTTTTGTCACCGGCAGAGTTAGATTGTACTTGATGTTAGACACTGTAGCTTACAAGTTGGGGTTCTCCCTCATTTTCCTCTCATTTCCTTTAGGCAGTTAGAAGAATAAAATAACTTTGTTCAGCAGTGGTGTTCAGCCCTGACATCTTTGGTGGCAATGATAAATGGATTTGAGATACGAAATAACTATTCCAGCAAGGTCCATTGAGCAGAATAGAGAGCAATGCCCTCCTCAATGTCATTGTATGTGATGTATTCAATGATTGCCACTTTCTACTTAAGAATGCATTCCATCACGAATCACGAGGTGCCTACAATTCCATCTTGTTCCTACATTCTGAATGAGGCAGAGAGGCGTCACAGGCCTTGACTTATTTCAATTCAGGCTGGAGTCTTAGAACATAGAAATTGAAATCCCTACCTGGAAATTGGTCATGTTTACTTGAGGAAGTATAGTAAAATCATTATTACATCTTTTCTGGGCCTTGTAATGAAAGACATTTTTTTCTGGGCCCCCCAACTTGCTTGCTCTGCTAACAATTCTAATCCTGCCCAAAATGTTGAAGCATGATCCCACTGTATTAAGCAGCCAAGTTAGTCATTGTTTCCTGTGCTTTTTCTCTTTGGACTTGCCTGCCTTTTAGATCATAGTGTGCTTATACTGTATGGAATCAACAACCACAGTTTGAACAATTCTGAAGAAGGATGAGATTGATTTATCAATGTGATTGAGTACCTACTCTGTCCCAAGGCCTAAAGACACAAGAATTAATAAGGAACTGCTCTTACCTACATGGAGCACACCCACTAGTAGGGAAGACTGTTGTGGCAAACAATTAAAGTTTGGTAAAGGATGGAGAAGGAAGCATTAATTCTGTCTAGAAGAGTCTTGGAAGAGTCAGAGAAAGAACTGAGTTTTTAAAGGTGAGTAAAAGTCATTAGGTAGAAACTTGGAGGAATAGAATTCCAGGCAGGTAGAATAGTTAAATGCAAAGATAGCAAGCTGGGTATGTGACTGAGTAGGAGTGCTTTGACTAGAGCTAGGGATGTGTTCCGGTAGTGCTTCTCAAAATGTGTACTCAGACCAAAGCCAATCCATGAGTGTTCGTAACTGATAGGCAGTGAGGTTAGTATGGCTGTTGAGAATAAGCCTTTGGAAGCTTTTATAGCAATTCAATAAATTAATTTTATGTCTGTTGAATCTAACAATAAAAAAGTATATTTTATATGTTTTTCTTTTCTTTTTTTTTTTTTTACCGGAAGGTACCAGGGATCGAACCCTGGTCTCTCCATATGGTAGACGGACGCCGAACCTTTTGAGCCACATCCGTTTCCCATCTTTTCATTTTTTAATAATTTATTTTTTATTGTATTTTATGCACGTATTGGTCCACAACGTATTGGAAATTAGAGAAAACAAAACAACAACAAAAAACAGCTCTTCACCACAGAAAGCTTGAGAAGCAAGCTTTGTTTTGGGGGAGTGGTGGGAAATGTAGTTGGAAGCAGAATGTGAAGAGGCTTCGTTGTCCTATTGGCCGTAGGAAACGTCATGATCAAATTGAGACTTAGAAAGTCCACTCTGGTCAGTAGGGACTTGGATTAGAAAAAAAAAATACACAAGCGTTCCCGGAAGGCAGTCACTAGCCTCTTAAATAAAGTAAAATCTTGAAGTAAGTCAGCAGCCATGACTGTGGAGATGGAAAAGATTTAGAAAGTAGAATTGATAATGCAGGGTGAGAGAGGAAGAGAAGTCTGTTCAAGAGATAGAGTCAAAGATAGCAAGGGTCTTCACATATGCAGTTGAATGAATGCATGGTGAATATCATTAACCAAGAACAGCATGGGAGAGTGCCAGGATTAGGGTGAGAAAAGTGCTGAGCCCAGGTTTAGATGGATACGTGAGTCTGGGGTGTTTACAGAGCTTCTGGAGAAAGAGGTACAGCAAACAGAAATATATGCTAATAATAGTTAACATAGCTCATCTATGCACATTTTGCGCCATGCACTGTCTTAGCTTTTTACATGTATTAACACATTTTATTCTCACCATTATGCTGGTGTTAGCTACATTTTACAAATGAGTAAACTGAGACACAGAGAGTTTAAGTAACTTGCCCAAAGTCACATAGCTGGCAAATGGTGGGCATAGAGATTTTGTGATCTCAGCATGTAAATGGTAGATGGAACCAAGGGACTAGTAGAAGACTCCCCTGGAAATCATTTAGAAACAATAGAACTGCAAATGCAACTCTGGGGAGACAGTGACATTAAAGAATATGCAGAAAAGGAAGGGCCATTAAAAGATACTAGGAAAGAGTGCTATTGGTAAATGTGTACAAAGGGAAAGATTCCAGCATATTCAGTTGGAAATAATCTAAATATCCAGCACTAGGGAATTTTTTTATTAGATTATGTTACAAGCCATGCGGTGGATTGCAGTGCAGCCTTTTTTTAAAGTGATGTTACAGGACAAATTTTACTGATTAAACTGAAATATTTGACATGTTCTATGCGAGGAAAAAAAGCAAATTACAAAATAGTAGGAATTCATTTTTATTTCTTAAAATAATGTGTATGAAGGGTGGGAAGGATTTGTATATGTTCTCTAAAAAAAAAAAAAGACTGGAAAGAATTATGCAAATATGTTAACAATGTTTATCCATGGATAGTAGGTTTATAGATGATTTTTTAAAATGCATTCAATAAACATACTAGTTTTTAAAAGGAGGAAATATTGGATTGGTGAGTGGGTTGATCGTTCAAAGAGTTGAAGAGGTGGTACTTGGCTGGGAAAGGAAGAAAAGTGCCTCTAACTGTTCGCTTCTCATTTGTGAAGAGACGGTAAAGGTGAAGGTGAGCTGCAGGTGTGTTGGAAAGGCTAGAAGGTACTCAGGTTAGGAACTAGTCCCTTTCTAATTCTCCACTTGAGGCATATGGTTTCCACTCCCTCCTTTTGTCTATGGGGAGTTTGGGTCATGTCTTTGTCTAAAGGATGAGTGACCAAGAATTCTTTCCTGTGTACAGTGTAAGGGCTAGTTGTGCCTTTCCATTTCTTGCTTTTAAAATGGAGGAAAATACTTTCTGCTTTTCACAAAGGGCTTTGAAATCTTGTCTTAGGGAGACTCTGTCACCTTAAGCTGGTAGTTAGCGTGCAACCTGTTTGCTAATAAACCAAAGCAGGACCCCGATGTCAAAATGCTTAAAGCAGTCAAATCAGCTGGGACCCCGTTTCTGCATTTGACATGCCTTTTCCATTTCCCAGCCTCATGCAGAACATAAACCTGAATCAGGAGGTGGTTCAGTGTGAACTCTCATAAATTGGAGTGGGTATCTAGGGATTGGGGAGCAGACACTTCTTCTTTCAACCTTTGAAGACCAAGAATCATTTGGCCCAAAATCCACAACATATTGAACTTGGGGCGTGAAAGTCGTACAGTGTATTAAATGTGAATTTCAGGCCATGAATTCTACCCACACTGACTCTATAAAACAGCCTCCCTTTTTCATCAGGCAGGCCCATAAACCGCTGCCAGCGAAGCAGAAACACTCCTTAGGACTGTGGCTCTCTTTCTGTCTGGGGTTGTCAACAAACCCCCTTTATGAGTGGAATAGACCTCTTGTATGTGTGGAGCTTCTGGCTTTTTACAGACTGTGTTAGGAGCCAGGCTAGGCAAATGTTAGACGCTGTTTGCTGAGTGCATTTATTGCCTTTGCATAATTTATGAGCTGGAGGGGTTGACCATCATTCGTCTCTGCCAGGGGCTGGCACTCGAGGCTCCAGAGAGCAGAGCTGTAAATTGGATGGTGCGCTCCTGCTGAGCTCACGGCAAAGTCCTCGGGTCAGTATGGGAATTTAATACCAGAAATGGAACTGTTTTCTCAGCACACCATGTGGGCCCCAGCACAGCAGAGACTATGTTGGCAGACTCTGCGACTGGCCTCGCCGAGGAGCTGTCACTCACCCGGCATGTTGTGCGGGGAGCCTGAGCATTTTTAATCGGCTTGGCATCCGTGCTGCTTCCATAATGGCTACCAGTAGGTCTCAGTTCTTCACCATATGCTTAACTCTGGAGACAAGGTGCTTCTGGGTATATCAGTAATTACTTGATGCAGAATTAAGTGGACCTTGAAATTAGAACTGGACTGTTGGAAAGCAGGAAGCTTAACACTTTGATAGAAATAACCATTCCCAGGGACATAATGCTGCTAGGATTTGGGGGTAGGGGGTCCTTCCCCAACTCCACCACTCCCTCTCTCCCATGCATACAAGATCCTTGGGGATGCAGGCAAATGCTTGGGCAAATGCTATGCCACAGCCTTCAGCTGTCATTGATTACCTCACAAGGAGAGCTGTGAACATCTGGGAAAATGAGCTTGCCTGGCAAAAATACTCCTCTCTCCTGCACACCCCTCCTGAATCATGCTCTGTCACTCTTGAAAATGTGCCCGGAACTTAGGAACCTCAAGGAGTGTTAAAGGCAATGGAGAAATCACAAAATCAGGAGAACACTGTTATTCCTCATCCTCCTATTCTAGGCCTTCAAAATCTTCATCTCACCCATTTTCCTTCTTAACTTGTCTAACTTATAATAGAGAAATCACTCGTCAGGCAAAGGAATGTAAATGTAGACAATCTGAGATTGGAAGCTTGGTTGAAAATGATGCAGTTGTACATGGTTAAATCACTGTCACTAAAATTCTGATAGCTTTATGGCATTGGGGAGCCCATGGGAGAAGAAGAAAATGTTATAACCATCCAGTCTGTAAGGCTGGAAAAAGGGAGCAGTCTCCAAATAGTGCTTTTAAAATAGCAAGGGGGCAGAGTGGATGTGGCTCAAGCAGTTGGGCACCCACCTACCACATGGGAGGTCCCAGGTTTGGTTCCTGGTGCCTCCTAAAGAAGACGAGCAAGACAGCAAGCTGATGTAACGGGCTGGCAGGGAGAGTTGACGTAACACGATAACACAACAAGATAACACAACAAGAAACACAGCAAGCAGAGAGTAGATGTGGCTCCAGTGACTGGGCACCTCCCCTCCCACATGGGAAGTCCTGGGTTTGGTTTCCGGTGCCTCCTTAAAAAAAGACGAGCAGAAACAGAGAGCATACAACGAACAGACACAGAGAGCAGGCAGTGAGCGCAAGCAACGAGGCGGGGAGAAATAAATAAAATAAATCTTAAAAAAAATAGCAAGGGGATTTTGTTGTTTTTAATTGACAGCACTCTAGTAGTGGCTTAAAATATAAGGTAAAGTTATTTTCTGAACAAAAAAGTCCAGAGGGAGTCTATTCAGTGGCTCAATTGTGTCAGGCTTTTTCTTCCCCTTTGCTTCACCATCTTGTTTTTGTACTTAGGCTTTTGTCCCTCATTTTTGCAAATGGCTGCCACAGATCTAGACATCACATCCTCACACAATCATGTTCAAAGACAAGAAGCAGGGGACTCCTGATTTTCTTATTTTATCTGGATGATAAAAAATTTTCCAGAACCCTCAGCAGACATTTCCTCAATTCTCACTGGCCACTCTTAGCTTCAAGGCAAATTTGGAAAGAGATTATCTGGCTTTTTCAATCTCAAATTGTCAGGAGAAGGTACAGACTAGGGAGAAGGAGGTTGTGAATGGCTATGGGTATCTAGCCAGCAGTACCTGCCCTACAAGCAAATTTATTACCTGATTCTGTTCATAGCTACATCAACTTCCCTGTCCAAGTGGCCACACTAAAAAGCCTTGGCATCATCCTAGACTCATCCCTCTTACTTGCTTCCCATATTCAGGTGTTACCAAGTCCTATTGCTCTACCTTCAGAATTACTCTGCCATCTATTCCTCCCTTTCCCAAACAATGGCACCATTTTGATTTAGACAGTGTGATGGTTGCCAAACTGGTCTCCCTGTGAACTGACTCTTACCCCACAGGTTACACACTCTCCTCCACCCCACCCCACCCCACCCCCAGGAAGAACTTTCTTCCTGGATTATAGCTTTTAACATACTACACCTCTGCTCAGTGTGTGTGTTCTAGCTTTATCTCTACTGCTAAACTGAAAACTATTTTAGGGACAGTCCTGTGCCTTGGTTGTCTAAGGGTTATCATGTCTAAGGGTTGTTGAGTGAATGAATGGGTATATTTATCAGCTGAGCATTTCCTTTAGCAAAACACATCCTGGTGCCATTCTTTTATCCAAAATTAGAAAATAAAACATTCTTGATTTTTTTTTTAAACTGTCCTTTTTTTCCCTTTACTTCTAATGATGAACCCCCAAGCTTTGAGTTAATTGTCATTTTCTGGTTACCCCAAACCCAGCTCACATGTGAAATTTAAGATCTATTAGATATGGTGGGAGTCTGCTGCTCTAAAGTGTATTTTTTCTCCATATTGTTGATTTGTTACCACAACCTCTTGCCCTTGGCATGTTTCCTGCAGGAAATACTCCTTTTCTCAGGGCCTCAGCCCTGGGAGAGGCAGCCCCCACAAGTGGTGAGCCTTGCCCATTGTCATCTGTTTCCTTCAAAGCCCAAATGAGAGAAATGTAATGCCCAGAGGGTTACTTCTTTTCCTTTAGGAAAACACTACCCTTCATAGCCATTCACATTAGCTAAGGGCAGAACGTCTCAGTTAAGAAATTGATTTTGCTCAGAATCACATTGAATGATCTTGATTGGCCTTAATCCTGCACCGGGTTGACTCTTAGGTGGGCCTTACCTCTACTGGAGGCCTTATTGCCCTTCTGTGAGCACCTTGCTGAACTGATCTCAGGGAACGCCACACATCACAGGCATCAGATTAAATCCACGGAGCCACTTCACAGCATTTTGCTACTGATTCTCTTTACCAACACATGAGCTAGAGAAACTCTTGCTTTTCAGCTCAGTCATCATCTGTTATTTTCTTTAATTGTCCTGCCTTTTTTTTTTTTTTTGGTATCAAATGCAAAAAACATACTCAATCCTTGGACTAACCCTTTCTCTTACCTTCATTTTCAGTGCGACAGCGACAGTGACCAGGAGGAAAAGGTAAGACCCCCTCATAGGCACAGCACATGGCACACTTTGAACACTGTGGTTCTCATACACACAGCTTCTGGGCAGCTTCATGTTGACAACACCCCTTCTCCTCTGAAAAGATGGGCATTATTCTCATGGAGGAATTTCCTATGATAAACACAACATGTTGAATTTGTAAGGTCTACTATTTTTAAACCCTTCAATAAATTGCATATACAAGACAGTGAGTTTTCACTTTATGGAAGGTGATTCATAGACTGAAAGATTTTTTTTTTTTAAGTTATTTATTTTAGTAGTCATCTGATTTTTTTTTTTTTTTTTTAAACTAGATTGGAACATTGCTCTTACTCTAGGTGTTTATGACAAGTCTGCATTTATTTTACTGACCCATATTCTTTCTGCTTTTCGGTACACATTAGCCTTCTTGATAGAAATGTTAAATGGGGTGGAGGGGCCAGGGGTGGTCAGAAGGGAACTGCTTTCTTCTGCCCAGGAGGATGGCCATGTGGGTGGGCAGTTCTTCCAGCAGGTATACACTGTTTCGAGGCTGATGGTCACCAGCCTCTGGGTATCCAGTTCACCGTGGATCAAGAAAGGGAGCTTGGTTTTTGAGCCACCAGAAGATTGGATCAAAACCCGGTAAAGTGTACTTTTTGCTGCCTGAAGCAAAGGGATTGTTTGTCTGTTTGGTCTGTCTTTCTAGCTGTCCCAGTCCCCCAACCAAATTTCTTTCCATTTTTACTGCTGCTAGCTATATTTTTTAAAAGGGTGACCTGAAAATCATTGTTTCTATATTGCTGGGCACCAGAAGAATGGACTGGTCCTTCCCGCACCCCCACCCCCACCCCGCCCACCCCCATTTCTGGATCTATCCTGCATAGCCAGCTTTCCTGAGCCATATTCTTTGACTTTCACCTCCTGTGTACTTACAGATTTTATTGAAAATCCTGCAGTTAGTGTTTAGTGAGATCTTTCCACCAAGCCCAGAATTTTTCCCTCCTCCTCTGCTGCCAGCCTTGAAGAGAGATCTAAAGGCTCTTGTTCTGTACTGTCGTTAATTTGAATTCAGCATATGTAGCCTGTTATAAAATGCAAGACATCATCATTTGAGCAGGTCAAGCATATTCAGATGAAGACAAATGGTGCTTATTTGATTTCCTTAAAATCAGGAAATGAAAAAAGTGCTCTCTGGAGAAATCATGTTCTGCCTGACTTGGATGATAGACCAATGCGTGTCCCCCAGATAAGAACAGGCTCTCCCCTTGAGGTTTTTATCTCTGAAGGACGGCCAGGGCTGTCAGCTTGCTGACATGTGCATTATCCATGTCATTTTAAACAAAGTGACCTATGGAAGGGTGCGCTGTGCTGTGACATGGTAATGGGCTGTTGGATGACAGCGAAAGTACACACTGGAAAGGGGGCTGTGGATTATTCTTTTGTTTAACTGGCAAGTAGGAGCTTCCTTCTTCCAACCTCCAGGAATCTTAGCTCCTTGAAAGGAGGTCCTCTAGTGTCCTAGCCACCAGTGTAGTGGGTACCAGGGGAATGTAGACAGCCGTGGTGGTTCAGCATTTAAAGTATGGATGCTGGCCCCCCAAAGCACCCAGGCCACATTTCCATGTGGCAGTCATCATCTGGGTGGGATGGGTACTTTCTGACCCTTCCAGGAGTGCCTTCTGGGGAGATAGTCTATACACGATGGTTGATGTCACTTTCCAAATCTGTGGCTCTTCTCCAAAGGGATGGACCTTATATGAGGTTTCACAACAGAGCAGACATTCTTTCTTGAAAAGGAAATGTGATTTCCAAAAGGGTCACCACTCTTGAGTGGTTGGTAGAAGAAGGTGGTAAGAATGCACAGTTTTGTGTTCCTGGTAAGTGTCTTAATCAGTGGTCTCCACCTTGGCTGCACGTTCATGTCACTCTGAAGGCTGTTATACATACCAATGATCAGGCTTCATCTCAGACCAATTACCAGAATCTCTGAGGCATGTAGAACCACCCATCTAGAAGATCTGGACATTTCTAGAAAAATAACTCTGGAGATTTCTAGAAGTAAGCTAAGCTGTCTCTGGTTATCAGAGGGGTCATGGGGTCAGAGGTACTTCCTATATACAAGAGCACCACGACTCGTCCCTTCCCATGACCTGAATTCCTGGGTTTTTGTTGCTTGGGTTTCTGTCTCAGAGTGTAGGAAGAAGCAAAGTGTCAGGCTGGAATAATGGGTGGTGGGAAAGTAGCCAAAACCCACCACTCAGAGTTTAAGACACTTTCAGGCAAATAAAGGAGAATAAATGGGTATCGATAGCCAAGTCCTAGAGAGTGAAGAAGACAGGAAAGGGAGAGGGTGTTGGCAGCATTCCTTTAGTATGCAGCGCTCCTCTCACCTCGGCCACCCCAGGCATCTTTCCTTGGCCTGCAGCTGTCCTCCAGGTCCTGTCCATTCCTGACTGGCACTCATCACCTGTTCTGCCCTGCCATGCTTTGTTCCTAAGGTTTCCCAGGAGCAATCAAGAATACGTGATTGCAGTCGTGCCTCCTTGGCCCTGTTAGACTTAAGACTGTCAAGCTCCCCCTTTTGGGCTGAGATTGTCTGGTGTTTGCCACCGACTTTTGCACCATCCTTCCAGACTCTGCTCCACGTTGGAACCTGGGCCCCTGTGCCAGAGCCTCTTGCCTGTGCCCCCCTTGGAGCCCCAGCACTACCCAGGCTGCTTTCATGTGCTGCTTTGAGGATTGGCGTTGAAATCTGAATTGCTAATGATGGAAGAGATGCCACTCAGTGTCCTGGGATCCCTTCAGCAAACCCCACCAGGGATGCTGTTGGAGGCAAAAGTAAGACTTGCAGGGGACCCGCTGGGACTTTTCTACGGAAGACCTGTCATTCTCTTACTCTGCAGGGATCTGCAGAACCGGCGGTCTAAAATTAGGGTACTGTATTTCACACAGCTGACTGAATTAAGATAAACTCTGCTTTCCTCTGATACGAAGCTATAATTTATTAAATGATACCCTTACTAATTAATGTGGAAGTGACTGGGAAAGGGGCTAAAAAAGCAGAGCTTTCCATAAATGTAGGAGACATCCATGTGCATGGAAAAGGCTTTGATGAGACACTGAGCAAAGCATCTCTCTTAGTCTCCTCTCCCAGCCATGTGAATGCATTTCACGTTAATATCAGAGAACCTGGAAGACTTTTCTGAAGAGTAGAAATTGGGCGGGGGATAAGAGAAGGCTGTGAAAGCTACATCTTGAACAATCTTAGATGTGGGATTGTTCTTCATTGTCGCTAGTGCAAAGTAAAGAGGCAGCACTTGGCACCTTAATCATCCAAATTAAGCAATTATTCCAATCCCCCACTCAAAATGAATTGGTGTCATGAGAACAAAGAGGCAACATGCATATTTCCACATATTTGGCCTATATTTTCTTTTGTTTCCTCTCTTTCTCTATCCCTGGCAGCAGCCCATTCTGCTGCTAAGAAACACCCCCTATGGGTATGAAGTTAATGTGGAGATTAAAAGTAATTCTCTCTCCACCTGCCCACTTCTTTTTTATTTTGTGGACCACGTGACAGAGCTACATGGAAGGCATAGTACCCAGTGGTCAAGATCTCAGGCCTCAGAATCAGGTGGCCTAGGCTTGATTCTTGTCTCTGCCCCTTATTACTTTGTTGCCATGGTCAAGCAGCATAATCACCCTTAGTATTGTAACGAGTAAATGAAGGCACTTGAGTAAGTGCTCAATAAATGTTAATTCTCACTAGTTCTACTTGGGGTGAAGCAAGAGTGAGAATCACTTGGGAAAGGAGAAAGGCTATCATCCTCTTCAGAAAGCTTGGTACTCTGCCAAAGAATCTGAGGTGTGATTTTTTTTCTACTTGGAACCTTTTTTTTCTACTTGGAACCAGAGGTTCAACCTTTATCCCACAGGTCCTGATACAAGCTGAATGAAAGGGCTGTTGAATTTCAAAGAGTCCCCAAAGTTTTTTAAACCCATTATCCAAACATCAGGCTTTCCTCTGGCACAACCTGGAGCCAAGAGTAAGTGTGCTTTCCTGGAAGGCAATTAAGTGGATGATTCAGCCCTTGTCCCTTCAGCAGCTATTCCCAAATGCCCAAACACCCTTGGTTCCCAAATACCCCTCACAGAACAGAGGTTCCGATTCAGTATGTCTGGGGTGGGACCAGAGTATCTGTATTTTTTTTAAAGCTTTTGAGGTGTTTTTTGTTTTATTTATTTTACTCAACATGCTGTTTACGAGATTCATCCATGTTGTTACGTATATTTTCACTGCTGCATAGTATTCCGCTATGTGACCATACAACTCTTTATTCATTCCATTGATGGACATTTAGGCTGTTTCCAAGGTTTTCCTACTACAAACAAAGTTGAAAAAATCCTTGTATATGAAGAGTTCTGTATAGCTGAGTATATATCTATCTAGCTAGCTGTATCTTTCTGTCATTTTTTTTTTTAGTTTTTCTTTATGATGGAGTCTTCATAATATAATTGCTCAGTCTCATGTATGAATATTTAACATTCTGATTTTGTCAAATTGCAACCCTAGTAGTAGCAATGCCTATTTCCCTGTACTCATTGGTTTTGAGAACCACTGCCTTATAACAAATATCAAAGAGAAACATATATTTCCCCTTATTTGATGCTCTTGAAATTTTGACTTGAAATTCAAATTTTGACTGCTTAGGAGAAAGACTTGAAGTCCGTAGAGATATTGTGCATTTGTGTGCACCACACAGGGCTTATGATTATAGAGACATAGTGTGTACATGCAATACACACATATACAATCTCCTCATAGACATGAACCCCTCTCCTTTTCCAATGAAGCTTTTACCGTGACTCCAGATCACTGTCTCCTCCCTACGGGTTGTGTAGCAATAGCAATGACCAACTGGAAAAGGTTGTTAGGTTCCTGTGACTTTCTCACCAGTGCCCAAGACAGCCTGCTGGGACCCTGGCTAAATGAAAACCCTGTACCTCTGATTTTCCACGTCAACATTCCCCACCCCACCCCCTTCAAAAAAAACACATGTACACACTTTTTTTATGTGTTCTAATTTTTTAGTTCATGCTAAAATTTTTTATGTTTGATCATTTTGTGTTGATTTGTGTGGGGGAGTGGGATGGGGACAAGGGGTGGCTTCTAAGAAAAGCAGCAAAAAAAAAAAAAAAAAAAAACAGGAGAGGTTTATATTCCTGACTCAACACAAACCACATGCCTAACTTGGCTCACAAAGGACTCAGAAACTGCTGAGATGTCAAACTGAAGACTGGATATGTGGTTTGTGCTTATAGTGGAAGAGTCCCATCCCTTGATTGGCCACATTTCACACTTGGTAAAATCTGTGCACTTCAGCAACATTCCAAAAGCTCAGAAGGGCTTTTATTGTTTGTAGGGAATCCTCCCACCTTGGTTTTGAAATAGGACATGATGTGGTCTG
This sequence comes from Tolypeutes matacus, assembly GCA_026826555.1. NCBI lineage: Eukaryota > Metazoa > Chordata > Mammalia > Cingulata > Chlamyphoridae > Tolypeutes > Tolypeutes matacus. The sequence goes on from JAKSZT010017954.1 coordinate 6,834,463, forward strand.
GAGACAATTTAGAGGTGCTGCCCTATTTTGCAGGTAGGGAGAGGAAATTTTTTTCCCCTTTAAGATTCCATAGCAGAAAAGCCAACAGCCATCATCCCCCAAAAGGGCAGGGATCCACATGGTTCTTATTTTCATATCCTCAGTATTTTGCATGGTGTCTGGCCTGAATTCGGTGTTTGTGTTGCCAAATTTGTACTTCCTTTCCTGGATGTTCATCTCCAGCTGGAGGGGACAAATGAAACACATCCAGAAGGCTGACACATGAACTTGAGTGCATCCCACACCAATCCTAGTGCTTCTTTCTGGACCTCAGCAAATGTGGGGTTCCTTCATCAGACTTCTATATTTCTTTTACAATTTCATTTTCTCCTAAAACACTTCTAAGTCATTTATAAATTTCCCAGCTTATTTGGACATTTTCTACCATTCTTGGCTGAGTTTCAAGAGCTTTCCGTTTTGGATGCCTGAACTTCATAATGCCCACCACTCAACTTCTTCTTAGCCCTCCAGGGTTTTGCCTGGGTCAAAAAAAACTTTTATTGGTCTTCCAACTTTGTCAAATTCCCACTTGGCTTGATTATATTACATCCATCTAAAATTTCTATTCATACCAATCTTGCAAAATTATTTTTAATCCTCTCTCTCTAAGTTCTCTTTTCCATAACATTTTTCAGGCCAAACCAAAAATTGCTTCACTCAACATTGAATGTATATTTAGGATATCTGTCCTTTACTACCATGTCATACTCCTGAGAAAGAGTTTTAATTGTACAAATTCTCATTAAATGCAAATCAACAAAATAAAGAAATACTCATGAGTTAATGGAAATCTGCATTCATATTCAGCTAATCTTTTGTTTCTTGGAAAGTATAGTGAGAAGAAAGAACAGGGTCAAGATCAGGGGTTCTTAACCTTTTTTATTCCACAGACCCCTTTGCCAGTCAGGTAGAAACCACGGGCCCTTTACTAAGTCCACACTATACTCTGTATTATTTAATAAATATATCACACCCACACCAACAGGTCCCCACAAGAATAATGTTTTTTTGAATTTCAATTCAAGCTCACTGACTCCTTGTTAAGAACCCCTGTTCTAGATAGTCTCTTGTTCATAGCAGTTGTGGGTAATAGAGAGGGAAACTCAGAAGACCAGGGTTTCTGATTTCTCACTAATGAGCTGTATGGTTTGGAGCAAGTTACCTAAGGTGTTTTTTTTTTTGGGGTTTTTTTTTTTTTTTTTTTTTGTCTTTTTTTCTTTTTTAAGATACTTAGATTACATAAATGTTACACAAAAAATATAGGGATTCCCATACACCCCACCTCCCACACCTCCCACAACCTCCCACTTAAACATCCTTCATTAGTGTGGCACATTAATTGCAATTGATAAACACATCCTGGGGTTTTGCCATTAAGCATGGACCATAGTTCACATTATAGATCATGCTCTCTCCCACACAGTTCTGCATGTTATATGATGAAAGTTACCTAATGTTGCTGAGCCTTAGTTTTGTCCTCTGTACAATGAGACTGGATTCAGTGATCCAGCACTGAATATGTAGCCATTGAGCTAGGCCTCATCAGCAGGGCAAAACCCAGAGGAAAATGAATATGTAATTGTCTTTTCTCTTTGCCAAATTGGAAAGAAGATTGTACAAGAATTATCTCCATTCTTGTCTCTCAGATTCCTAGGAGAGTTCATCCTGGCACATCTGTGTTAACTCATTCAAGTAACTGGGGGAGAATGAATTTGATTGGCAATGAGTGTCATTTGACCTATGAAAGAAATTCTTCTAGAAATATCTAGATTCCCAGAGAAAAGTTTCTGTTGCTTTCTCTTAGAAGGAGCCACTGGCCTGGATTTTATGGATTACCTGAAGGGAAAGCTGTAAAGCCAAGGAGGAGTTTGGTAGAGGTGATGACTTTCGGCCTCATGAAATTGACCGTAAAACCTGAACTACCTGAATAGCAGGAAGGCCATGAGCAGAGGCATTTGCTGGTGATTCCTTTAACCTACTGTTATATGTTAGTGGATTCTGATAGATTATCATCTAGGCTATTCTTTGAATGTTAGAAGATCTGTTTTAATCTGTATTAGGGTTGGACAGGGTTTCTACCTTCAGTAACGATGTAGGAATTTCTTTTTGGTCATGCACTTATGCATTTGTGTATGTACATGGTTGCTTCAGTTACTTCCCTTTGGTAACTCCTGGATGGTGGGATAGTTACTGATAATTGTTCCTCATATCTGTGCCATTCTAGGTGGGGTGACGATAATGTCTACCTTAGGATAGACTAGTAATTAGTCAAACTACACTTTCCTGAAGTCCCAAATTTTAAGGAATGGAAGGATCTGTTTTTTTTGTTTTGTTTTGTTTTTTTGTTTTTTTGTTTTTTTGTTTTCTTTTTTAACAAAGTTACAGCTGGGAAGATCAAATGGCCCCCTTCTATGCATCATGGAGCTTTTCTCTATTAATTCTTATGAGGATCACGTGGAAAAGTGCTAGATATAGACCTGCATGGTCTGTCTAGGTACTTGATAAACCAGAAGCAGGTTGCCCCACTGTCGTTCTAAACCCAAGCTTGGTTCATGGTCTACCAAGTATGTGAATATTGGTGGAAACAGCGGAACAGAGTCCTTTGAAATAAGGACTGACTAGGAACCCTTGGGATGGGTGGTTATAACACCCAAAGCACTCAGTTTTGGCTTCATCTTTTCTTTCTGGGACTGTTGTGATTCTTCAGCTCCCTAAGTTTTTGGTCTAAAAATATAGACACTACTAGTTTCTTGGGGGCAGTAAACAAAGAAGATTAGAGGCAATAATAGTAACAAAATAATAATAAGCAGCAGCACTTGATGTTGAGGAGAACATTGTATTATTCAAAACACTTTTCCAAAAGTCACTTCATATGACCTGCTTAAATATTTATTGTGGGAATCTTCATGTGTCCTCACACAAGCCATTGTTTATCATCTGCAGTGTACCAAACTCTATGCTAGGTCCTTTTGGGGACTTTTAACTTCTCAAGAAGGTGTCATCATTTTACGAATAAGGAAACTGAAGTTTAAGAACTAGTAAGTGATGGAGCTGAGATATAAACTATCTTAAGATTCCAGGGTCTTAGCTCTTTTTCCTATATTATACTGCTTCCCCACACATAGGGTGAGTTGGGATATGCCCCCAGAAGTGCCATTTTAGAATCCTTGCCATATTTCTCTCTGTGCCTCACCCTCCTTGTGCTACAAGAGAGCTGGAATGTATCTATCTACCCACCCTCACCTCCACTCAGTCCTACTAGCTTCTAAAAATTCAAACATGGCAGCGGCCTAGCAACATTGAATGAATATAATTTGAGTTCACTGACAGCTTAGATGTGCAGGGTCTTCTGAAATGCACCTTTTGGTTTTTTTTTTTTTTTACACTGGGAAGCAGTTGTCCAAGATAAGAAAGAAAGAGCTACAAGGTATATGTTAACTCTTCCAGAAGAGCAACACAGACAACCCTTGTGGTCCTCCACGATGAATTAGGGATGCAAGCTATACCAGGCTGTACACTAAGCCTGAGCCATGTTTGATCAAGGAGCTCAGTCCTCTTTTAAGTGTAGGCTATGTATAAACATTTAATGTTTTATTAAATCATAGGCTTCCAACAAGTGTCTCATACCTAGCATGTGCCTAAAAAATATTAGTATTATACCTGGGAGTTGCTTTATGGATTATCTAAGTCCCAGAGAGGAAAGGGGACTTGCCTCAGCCACCCCAGGCACTGTGGGGAACAACTAGAACAGGGACGAGGGAATTTTTTAGCTTTCCAGTCTAGAGCCTCTTACATCCCATGTACTCTCTCCAGACTGGTTTCTTCTTGTGACCAGCATGTAGGAGAAGGGCCCATGGTATCTCCATGGCTCCTGAACTGCACCTGCACCTCCAAGGTGGTTTCCCTCTAGCTCATCACTCACCACCTCAGCAAACCCTTGTGGTCCATCCCCAGACTATCACTTATCACTCCCACCCTCACAGAGGGTCTGTGGGTCTGTGAAGCCCGCAGAGTTTTTCCTTCTCTGGCAACAACTGCTACATGGGGTGTTCCTGTAGTCCAAATGGTAGTAAATATCTAAAGCAGCCATGTCCTTGTTCAAGATTATGTATTTGCCACTTTGGGGAGAATATAGTGTTTATCGGCTGGAGTGCGTGCCGGCTGAGCTGATTACAGCACAACACTGTCAGCCAATGATTTGTCCTGTCCTTTATCATCTGTGTCACTCAGCAGTGTGTTGGCAAAGGGAATGGCTCGGCCCCTTCCCTTTTTTTATTTTTTATTTTTTTTGTACCCATTTTGTGTAGAAAATTTGTATTTACTTTGGGAGTGTAATTTGTTCCTCATGGATAATGTGACCCTGAGCGGAGCTGGATCATGGGTTAGTTGAAGTGATATTTTCCGCTAATGGTAGTCGTACATCATTGCTGTCAGCTCGGGTTAGGAGGCAAGCACATTACAGCTCCATTTTTACCTCTGCAGGCATCTGGGATTATTTGCCATAACCGAGTATGACATGACTGCACTACAGAGTGCATTAAAATTTTACTGGTTTCTGAGGCAAGTTCCCCCGGCTCCAGTGTGTGCTTCAGGCAGGCAGGCTGATGGGGAGCCTCGGGCCCCGACTTCCTGCTCAGAGGTGCTGCAGTGGGGGTGGCCTAAGCAGGGGCTGCTCTCCTCTTGCCCTGAGAAAGAAGCCAGGGAAGGAAGTGAAGGGGAACCAGCCTGCAGGTGTGTGTGTCTCTCTGAACTCCCAGACTAGCATGGGACTGGCTGCCTTGTACAGAAAAACAGGCTGGCCCCAGTGCCCACTGCCGTCTGCCCTCTCTTTGATGCTTCAGCCTCAGGGTAGATTAGGCAATCGGCTACTTCTCAGAGGAGAGCTCAGGGTAAATGCAAGTCCCTGCCAAGCCTTGGGCTGATTTTTATCTTTCCTGTCTGCCTGTGGTCAAACTAAAGGAAAGAAGCCTGGACCCCCGTAAGACAGGAGCCATGTTCATCCATGCAGCTGGACTGAGCCTGTTAGTCTCTTGAACCCAGTTAGAAACAAGTGGTAGCCATTTTAAAGACATTTTTATTATTGAATAGCTACCTAATGTTTGCCAGGACTTTTTGCACATTAGCCCATACAGTCTTCACACCAATCCAATGAAGTGCTGGTATGATTACCCCCGTTCTACTTGTGAGGAAACTGAGGTTCATAGAGGTTACATAACTTACCTACATCATACTGCTAATAATTGACAGAGATGGGCTTCATGTCTCCTCTTCAGATCTCTCTGTCTTTTAAAGCCTGTAAGGTTTCTAATATTCCATGCTGTATAGAAATAGTAACAACTGTCATTTAACTAGTGCTTTATGTGCTTTACTTATATAACTTGTTTAATCCTCACTACAACCCTAATAAATAGATACTAATATTATCCCCATCTTACAGAGGAGGAAACTGAGTCGCAGAGAGGTTAGGGACATGCATGGCAAGTGGCAGAGCCAGGGCTCAAACCCAGGTTGTCTGGTATCACAGACCTTGCTCTTAGCCATTAAGTTGTACACTCCTTCATGCCACATTTCAGACAGCCCAAGGACTGATGGGGAAAGACCAGGGAGAATAGTGACATGTCCAAATAAAAGGAAATATTCAAAGATTGTTTTATCGCTTTAGATTGTAACTCAAACTAACATACAACGAAATATGGCTCAAAAGAGACTCTTTGTGATGTGTTTTAATTAAGTAGTAAGTCCCATCTGCAATTAGCACATTACTTGCATGCAATTAGTGCTTCTAAGGTGCTTAAGGCATTTATTTTGATAGTTTAAGGCTAAACAGTCCGTCTAGCAAAATGCTTCATTCTTTTGCTTATTATCCTTTTTTTTTAAATGTCCTTATTGAAAAGTCTGTAATAAATTTATGTTGAATCATGTTCTTTGAAAGGATAGTTTAAATGTTGTCTCCCAGTAATGAGTGAGATGTAGATCAGGGCCCAGAGTAAAACCATCACAGATCCCATAGTGGTGGATTCTGGGTGCTAGACTCTTGCATGTACATAGATGCCTACAGTGTGGACAGTACCTTTAGTTCTGCCACACTGGTCCTTTCTTCATCTGTTTATCCCACTCATCCCCTCCTCTTCCAAGCTTGAGATGTTATCCCTCCTGGTCAGAATGGACAAGCTGCTCTTACCATTAGCTGTGTATGTGGTAGGGTCATAAATTCATAAATTTATTCAATAATACACATAAAATGAGTTAGACCTTATACCCTCAGGACAGTTTTTAAGATGTTGCAACAGAAGAGCCATTGCTAAGCATGGATTTTCTCATTGAGCAATTTAAAATTAAGTTAGCACACGAAGAATTGTACTCCTAGCCCCACTCCCCAACTTGGACTCCCAGACACGTACATTGATCTTCTCTGCTAGGTGGCAGAAGATCCAGGGACTGACCTGACTCTCCCCTGGCCTTGGATCCAATCTCTTAGGTAATAAAGGAGAAGAACAAAAGTATTGATCCAGTCATTGAAAAGTAATTATCCCTCTCAGTCTACTAAGAATGTAGCAATACTTTTAAATAATGCATTATCCAGGAACAACATGACATCATATGTGATTTACTTTGCTTAACTAGGGTCACACTTGTACCCTCACCCCTTCCTGAACCTCTAGTAATGTACCGGTCGGCCACTTTTAAGAAGAGTAGATGTTGAAAAGAATTCAGGTTTACCCAACAAATCAATTACAAACCAATTATTCATTGTATAAGGGATTCATCTACCTTTTGTAGACAGATAAAATATTATGTGATCTCCACATCTTATATACTTAAAACAGAACTCTTACGAGAGCCTTCATGAAGTCATTGGGTCATTTTATGTTTTATATTTCACTGTGTTTGTTAGCAGTGTTTGTTTTTTAAAGACTTTAATTTCAAATAATAGAAGTTAAGCTCGAAGTTACAAATAAGGAACTGTATAGGCTTTTGAAAATCAAGTAAGGGGGCACGGACGTGGCTCAAATGGTTGGGCATCCGTCTCCCATATGGAGGGACCAGGGTTCGATCCCCGGGACCTCCCGGTAAAAAAAAAAAAAAAAATCAAGTAAGTGTTGAAACAGCCAAACCATGGGAAAGGCAGAGAGCAACTGGACTTCAGAAACACTGATTGCCCTTAAGACTGTTTCTCTCTTTGTCTTGTCTCTAATTCTTTCTGCCTGTTCACCTTATTTTTGACTGTTTCTAAGGCTTGTTTTCTCCTGTTGGTAGAAATCATGACCCATCCTCCTAAGCTTTTCACCTTTCACCTTCAGCCAGTGGAAAAAAGATTCAGATAGCCTCTCCTTTTCCATTGCAGTTGTTAAAATCCAAGGAAAAGATTCTTACTGGCTCAGATTGGGTTAGGTGCCAGAGTAGGTTCTCAAGAAGGGACTGAGGCCTGGCCTAGCTTACACCAGTTGCTCATGCCTGGATCAGTGAGGTGTGGCTGGAAAGACTGTGCCATGTTGTCTGAAAGGGCTACTCTGGCCCTAACTCCCTATATGGTGCTGGAGTGGCTTAAAGGTCCCAGAGAGGTAGTAGCTGGGCAAACAGCATAGCTTAACCTTCGAGGCATTTGGTTAGACACTCATTGGCACTTCTGCCTTGCCAGCCGTAGAAGTTGTCTTTATCATCAAAAGTTAGTGCTTTTTAGTGATCACAGGATCTGAAATATGAATTTATTTTTGTAATTATATATAATACCGACCCTAAATGTTCATAGAATCATTTTATGTGCTATTCTTGTTTAAGTTAAGCTCTTGAAGCTAAAGAAGGGCAAAGAATTTGCAGAGTAAGGGTTCATGTGTCCATGTATTCAGAATAGTCCAGAACTCATTAATTTTTTTTTTTTTTTTTTTTTTTTTTAAGATTTTATTTATTTATTCATTTATCCCCCCCCTTGCTGCTTGTGCTCGCCGGGTCAGCCAACCACGCCGTCCGGGTGGGCCTGCCCCCACCAGGAGGCCCCGAGAACCGAACCCGGGGCCTCCCATATGGTAAACGGGAGCCCCACTGATTGAGCCACAGCCGCCTCCCTAATTTTTTTATTATAGTAGCTGTGAGTTACTGTCTAAGCATAAGGCAGCCACTATGAGATATACAAAGGTCTTTCAAGTCACTGGGTATGGGGGGGAATTAGTAAATTACTTATCTAGGATACAAAATGGGAACCTACTTGTCCAAAGGGATTGTGGCCATCCTAGAGTACCAAATTTGTGTCCAGTGCAGCACTTCTTATGCTAGAGCAGGCAGCCTTGCTGAAATGATTTTCCTAAGATTGGACAGTAGTAAGCTTAGTCATAGCTCCTTTCACTCAGATTTTAGTCAGCAAACTTAGCCCTCACTATTTGCTCAGCCAACCACTGTCCTGGGAACTAGGGGTGTAAAGATGAACAAAGATATAACAAGCCTTCAGAGAGAAAACAGTCTACCTGAAGAGCAGGCTAATGTACCTAGATGAATTATAAGACCCCCATGATATATGCTGTTTCAGAGAATTGTCATGGTGTCTGTATGTAAAAAATTGAACCATACTCTCTAGGAGAGCAGGCATTTGTGTTAGATTTGGCAGAAACACATGGATGTAAATGATTACAGGGTAGCAACGATGGTGGAGATAATAAGCAAAGGGAATATTATTTGCAAAAAAAAAAAAAAAAATCCCAGAGTTGTGAAAGGCTTAGCTTATAGAGAGAAACATGAGGACTTCTGTTTATGTGGAGGAGAATTCATGGTAAGGTGTGACGGGAGATGAGATTATAAATGTAGGTTAAACTCGGGCCTCGAATGGCAAGATGAGAGTTTGGACTTGATCCAGCATGGAGCCCACTGAGTGCTTTAAGTAGGTGAATGATACATCAGATCTAACTTTTTTGAAGGGAATTCTAGCAGTGGTGTGAAGGATGGGTTAGGAATAAAAGGTGGGATCATATGCCTTGTGGTAACATATATAAATAACATAAAATTTGTCATTTTAGCCATTTTAAGTGTGCAAATCAATGGCATTAATTACACTCATAGTGTTGTGAAACTGTCACCACCATCTATTACCAAAACTTTTTCTTCACCACAGACAGAAACTCTGTACTCAGTAAGCAATAACTCTTCAAAACCCCTGGTATCCTATATTCACCTTTCTATGAATTTTCCCATACTAGATACTTCATAGAAGAAGATTCATACAATATTTGTCCTTTTGTGTCTGGTTTATCTCACTTAGCCTAATGTTTTCAAGGTTCATTATTTTTCTAGCTAATATTCCATTGTGTGATGGACACTTGGCTTGTTTCCACCTTTCGGCTGTTGTGAATAATGCTGCTATAAAGATTGGTCTACAAGTATCTATTTAATCCCTGTTTTTAATTCTTTGGGGTATATGCCTAAGAGTGGAGTTGTCAAGTCTGTTTAACTGTTAATTCTGTTTAACTTTTTGAGGAACTGGCAAACTGTTTTCCACAGTGGCTGCACCATTTTACATTACCACCAGTAATGCATGATGATTCCATTTCTCCACATCCTTCCCAACACTTGTTGTTTTCGTTCTTTATTTTTTTTTTTTAATAATCACCAATGAATTAAAAAAGACCTAAACAAACGGAAAGACATTCCGTGTTCATGGATTGGAAGAATAAATATCATGAAGATGTCAATCTTGCCCAAACTGATTTATACATTCAATGCAATACCAATCAAAATCCCAACAGCTTACTTTACAGAATTAGAGAAGGCAATTACCAAATTCATCTGGAAGGGTAAGTGCACCCGAATAGCCAAAAGTATTCTAAAAAAGAAGAGCAATGTGGGAGGAATTTCACTGCCTGACCTTGAAACATATTACAAAGCTACAGAGGTCAAAACAGCATGGTACTGTCATAAAGATAGACATATCGATCAGTGGAATAGAATTGAGAATCCAGAAATAAACCCTCACCGATACAGTCAACTGGTTTTTGACAAACCTACCAAGCCAACGCTGATGGGAAAAAACAGTCTCTTCAACAAATGGTGTTGGGAGAACTGGATATCTATAACCAAAAGAATGAAAGAGGACCCCTATCTCACCTCCTATACAAGAATCAACTCAAAATGGATCAAAAATCTAAATATAAAAGCCAGGACCATAAAACTACTGGAAGAAAATGTAGGGAAACATCTTCAAGACCTTGTAGTAGGTGGTGGTTTCTTGGACCTCACACCCAAAGCATGTGCAACGAAAGAAAAATTAGATAAATGGGACCTCCTCAAAATTAAACACTTTTGCACCTCACAGAACTTTGTCAGAAGGGTGAAAAGGCAGCCAACTCAATGGGAAAAAATATTTGGAAATCACATATCTGATAAGGGTTTAATATCCAGGATATATAAAGAGATATTACAACTCAACAATAAAAAGACAAATGACCCAATTAAAAAATGGGCCAAAGACTTGAATAGACATTTCTCCAAAGAAGAAATACAAATGGCAAAAAAACACATGAAAAAATGCTCAACATCACTCATGATTAGGGAACTGCAGATCAAAACTACAATGAGATATCATTTCACACCTATCAGAATGGCCACTATTAAAAAGACAGAGAACTACAAGTGTTGGAGAGGATATGGAGAGATAGGAACACTTCTTCACTGTTGGTGGGAATGCAGGATGGTACAACCACTATGGAGGACTATTTGGCAGTTCCTAAAGAAGTTGAATATAGACTTGCCATGTGACCCTGCAATACCACTACTGGGTATATACCCAGAAGAACTGAGAGCAGTGACACGAACAGACATCTGCACACCGATGTTCATAGCCACATTAATCACCATTGCCCAAAGTTGGAAACAACCCAGGTGTCCATCAACAGATGAGTGGATAAACAAACTGTGGTCTATTCACACGATGGAATATTATGCAGCTGTAAGAAGAAATGAAGTCATAAAACATATGGCAACATGGATGAACCTGGAGGACATTATGTTGAGTGAAGCAAGCCAGACACAAAAGGACAAATACTGTATGAATGCATTACTATGAACCTAATATGTTATGTAACATATTGTTTGATTCAAAAAAAAAATCTATAGGTATCCATTACATTTAATTGAGAAATGTATATATTTATTCATCTGTGTTTACTTTTTGTATGTCTATGGCCAATTGATTTTCGACAAGGGTGCCAAGTCTATTCAATGGGGGAAAGAAGAATATTTTCAATAAGTGGTGCTGGGAAAACTGATTTTTCATGTGCTAAAGAATGAAGTTATTCCCCTACCTCACAAATTAACAAAATGGATCAACACCCAAAGTATAAAAGCAAAAACCATACAACTCTTAGAAGAAAACATAAGGGAAAAGCTTCATGACCTTGGAATTGGCAAGAGAGTCCTAGATATGACACCAAAAGCATAAACAGGGAAGCGGCTGTGGCTCAATTGTTAGGGCTCCCGTTTACCATATGGGAGGCCCTGGGTTCGATTCCTGGAGTCTCCTGGTGAAAGCAAGCCAGCTTGTGTGGCATGTTGAGCTGATGGCCCATGCAGCCTGGTGAGCTGGTGCAGCAAGCAACAAAGGGAAACAAGTAGACACAGAAAAAAAAAAAACAAAACCGCAAAGCAGATGGACACAGCGAGTACAAGCAGTGGGGGGTGTGTGGATAAATAAATAAATAAATCTTAAAAAAAAAAAGGCATAAGCAACAAAAAGAGTAGATAATTTGGTCTTCATCAAAATAAAAAAACATTTGTGCATCAAAGGACATCATCAAGAAAGTAAAAAGACAACCTACAGAATGGGAGAAAATAGTTGCAAATCATGTATCTGATAAGGGTTTAATATCCAGAATACATAAAGAACTTCTATGACTGAACAACAGAAAGACAAATAACCCAATCAAAAAATGGACAAAGGCCTTAGATAGACATTTCACCAAAGAAGATATACAAATGGCCAATGAGCACATGAAAAGAAGTTCAACATTATTACTCATCAAGGAAATGCAAATCAAAACCAAAATAAGATAACACTTCATTGGTGGTTATTTTTATTTTTTAATTATTATTATTATTTTTTTTAAAGATTTTATTTATTTATTCATTTATCCCCCCCTTGCTGCTTGTGCTCTCTGGGTCAGCTACCCACGCCATGTGGGTGGGCTTGCCTTCACCAGGATGCCCCGGGAACCGAACCCGGGGCCTCCCATATGGTAAACGGGAGCCCTACTGATTGAGCCACAGACGCTTCCCTATTATTATTATTTTTAACTTTATTTTGTACATTTAATAACTGAAAACATAAGCAATTAAAAACTAAAAAGTAAACACAGATGGATAAATATATACATTTCTCAATTAAATGTAATGGATACATGTAATTTTTGTGTGTGTGTGTGTGAATCAAACAATATATTTGGTTAGTCTTTTGATATACTGTTGGATTAGATTTGCAAGTATTTTGTTGAGAAGTTTTGCATCTATGTTCATTAGAGAGATTGGTCTGTAATTTTCTTTTCTTGTGGAATCTTTATCTGGCTTTGGTATTAGGGTGATGTTGGCTTCATAAAATGTGTTGGGTAATTTTCCATCCTCTTCAATTTTTTGAAAGAGTTTAAACAGGATTGGTGTTAATTCTTTTTGAAATTTTTGGTAGAATTTACCTGTAAAGCCATCTGGTCCTGGACTTTTCTTTGCTGGGAGATTTTTAATGATGGATTCAGTCTCCTTAATTGTGATTGGTTTGTTAAGTTCTTGTATTTCTTGTAGCGTCAGTGTAGGTTGGTTGTGCAGTTCTAGAAATTTGTCCATTTCATCTAGGTTGTCTGGTTTGTTGGCATATAGTTTCTCATTATATCCTCTTATGATTTTTTTATTTCTGTGAGGTCATTTGTAATTTCCCCCCTTTCATTTCTGATTGTATTTATTTGCATCTTCTCTCTTTTTTTCTTTGTTAGTCTAGCGAGGGGATTGTCAATTTTATTGATCTTCTCAAAGAACCAGCTTTTGGTTTTGTGGATTTTCTCTATTGTTTTTCTGTTCTCATTTTCATTTATTTCTGCTCTAATCTTTATTATTTCTTTCCTTCTGCTTGCTTTGGGATTGGTTTGCTGTTCTTTTTCTAGTTTCTCTAGTAATTCAGTTAAATCTTTGAGTTTAGCTCTTTCTTGTTTTTTAATATAGGCATTTAGGGCTATAAATTTCCCTCTCAAGACTGCCTTCTCTGTATCCCATAAGTTTTGATACGTTGTATTCTCATTTTCATTTGTGTCAATATATTTATTGATTTCATTTGCAATTTCTTCTTTGACCCACCAAATATTTAGGAGTGTATCGTTCAGTCTCCACACATTTGCAAATTTATTTTTTTCCTATCTGTTATTGATTTCTAGTTTCATTCCATTATGATCTGAGAAGGCGCTCTGTATAATTTCAATCTTTTTATATTTATTGAGAGCTTCATTGTGACCTAACATGTGGTCTATCCTGGAGAAAGATCCATGGGCACTTGAGAAGAATGTATAACCTGCTGAGTTTGGATGCAGTGTTCTGTGTATGTCTGTTAGGTCTAACTTGTTTGTCATATTGTTCAAGTTCTCTGTTTCCTTGTTGATCTTCTCTCTAGTTGTTATATCTAATGATGTGAGAGGGGTGTTGAAGTCTCCGACGATTATTGTAGAAATGTCTATTTCTTCCTTCAGTTTTGCCAGAGTTTGGCTCATAAATTTTGGGGCACCCTGGTTAGGTGCGTAGATATTTATGACTGTTATAGCTTCCCTGGAGGATCATCCCTTATATTAGTGGCCTTCTGTTTCTCTTGTCACTTTTTTGCATTTAAAGTCTGTTTTGTCTGATATTAGTATAGCTACCCCTGCTCTTTTCTGTTTACTATTCACATGGAGTGTCTTTTTCCAACCTTTTACTTTCAGCCAGCTTGTATCCCTGGGTCTGAGGTGAGTTTCTTGTAAGCAGCATATGGATGGCTCATGTATTTTTATCCATTCCGTTAGCCTGTATCTTTTGATTGGGGAATTTAATCCATTCACTTCAGTAATATTACTGAAAATGCACTGTTTATTTCCTCCATTTTATTCTTTGGTTTTCATATGTCATCTTGTTTTTGTCTCCCTTTTTACTCTTTTGGTTATCCTTTCTGCTTTTCTTTCTTCTATACTCTCCTCCAAGTCTCTCTCTCCTGTCTTTTTCTTTCAGTTTCTAAGGCTTCCTTTAATATTTCTTGCAAAGGTCGATTCTTTTTTGCAAACTCTCTTAGTTTCTGTTTGTTTGTGAATACTTTATACTCACCTTCATATTTGAAGGACAGTTTTGCTGCATAAAGAATTCTCGGCTGGCAGTTTTTCTCTTTCAGTTTCCTAATTGTATCATACCACTGTCTTCTCGCCTCCATGGTTTCTGAAGAGAAATCTGCACTAAGTCTTTTTTTTTTTTCATTTTTACCAGGAGGTCCTGGGAATCGAACCCAGGTCCCTCCATATGGGAGACGGACGCCCAACCATTTGAGCCACACACACCCCCCCCGCACTAAGTCTTTTTTTTTTTTTTTTTTTTTTTTAAAGATTTTATTTATTTATTCATGTATCCCCCCCTTGCTGCTTGTGCTCACTGGGTCAGCTAACCACGCCATGCGGGCGGGCTTGCCTTCACCAAGAGGCCCCGGGAACCGAACCCGGGGCCTCCCATATGGTAAACGGGAGCCCTACTGATTGAGCCACAGCCGCTTCCCATGCACTAAGTCTTACTAGACATCCTTTGTACGTGATCGTTTGCTTCTCTCTTGCTGCTCTGAGAATTTCTTTTTATCTTTTACATTTGACATTCTGAATAGTATGTGTCTTGGCACAGGTCTATTTGGATTTATTCTCATTGGGGTACGGTGTGCTTCTTGGACATGTAAGTTCATTTCTTTTGTGAGAGTTGGGAAATTTTCATTAATTATTTCCTCAAATACTCTTTCTACCCCTTTTCCTTTCTCTTCCTCTTCTTGAACTCCCATGACACAAATGTTGTTGCGTTTTGTGTGGTCATTCAACTCTCTGAGCCCCTGCTCAATTTTTTCCATTCTTTTCTCTCTTCAGTTTTAGCTGCTCTGTCTTTGGTATCACTTATTCTTTCTTCTATCATTTCGAGTCTGCTGTTGTATGCCTCAAATGTGTTTTTGACTTCGCCTGTTGTGTCTTTCATTCCCATGATCTCCGTTACTTTTCTGTTCAGGATTTCAAATTCTTCTTTGCGTTCACTCAGTGTCTTCTTGATGTCATTTATCTCTTTAACTATATTGTCTTTCATCTCATTAATTTGATTTTGGAAATTTGTGCTCATCTCACTGATTAGTTCTTTCAAATTCTGCATCTCTTCTGGGACTTTGATGTATTCCTTTTCTTGAGCCATGTCTTCTATTTTCTTAGTATGGCTCATAATTTTTTGCTGGTCTTTAGGCATCTGGTTTTTACTGTATTTTACTTAGATGCTCTATCTCTTTCTCTTTTATAGGGTTTAGTGGCAGGAGGCTGTGAGTTACCACAGCTCTTTGATTTTTGGCTCAACTTTGATTGTTAGGATTGTCCTGCTGTTTGCTCAAAACTGGGCACTGGACCCAGTAATTGGTTGTAGAGTCATTTCCTAGGGCCTTGGGCAGGGAGGCTATAGAGGCCAGGAAAAGCCTCTCCTATTTAGTTTTCTTATGTGCCCTTCCTTGGTCTGCCAGGAGATGGCACTTGTTGGCAGCTCTCAATTCAATGCCTGGTCGGAGTGTATTTGTTGTGACACAGACCAGATCAATGTCGTAGAGCTTCCTGTCTGGGGGCTAAGAGCCTTGTAATTCAAACTTTATTAGACAGTTCTCCAGTCTTCTCTGGTAGCCCCCTCCCTTTTCCCAGCTAGGAAGTATTTCCTCTCCACTCTGAATCCTCAACAATCAGTCCCTGTTAGTAGCAGAGGAGATTAGGAGGTTTGTTATCTTTAGCCCCTTGTAGTCTCCAAGGCAAACAATGGCACAGCCCCACCTGGCCTGGAAGGGCTCCTGGGACTGGGTAGACCAAACCTGCAAGTCAAAAGCAAGGTCAGCCCCAGGCTCTATCTCCCCTCTCCTGTGGAGTCCTCAACAATTAGTCCAGACTAGAAGAGAGGGAGGTTGTGAGGGTTGGATTTCTCCAGTCCTTCCTAGGCTCCCAGGGCAAACCACCGTGTGGAAAGGTCCGTGGGGCTCTGCAGCCCAAATTTGCGGGTCAGAACCTGAGTCAGCCTAAGGCTTTGTCCCTCTCTCTCCCCTTTCCTGGGGTGGTAGATCCCTGGAGCCCCCTTTTTCTGTAGTCGCAGACCCAGAGGCCTGAGAATTCTAAAGAGTGTCGGGGAGGGTGCCTGCAGCAGCCGTGCTGGTTTCGACTCACGGTTCTGGTTCTGTCTCCGTGATTTCCCATTTTTGTCCCTCTCTCCTCTGGGTGGTGTGCAGCCTTCACCTGCTGTCCTAAACCCTAGAAGATCTATTTCGGGGCTGTTTTAGCCTGTTCGCTAGCTATTTTTCTGGAGAAGAGATTCCCGTGTCTTACTAGTCCGCCATCTTCCTGGAAGTCCGACATAAGGATTTAATTCTAGGCTTTCATTTCTGTTTCATTGGTTTATATGTCTATCCTTATGCTAGTTCAATGCTATTTTGATTGCTGTAACTTTGTAGTAAATTTTGAAATTGGGAAATCTGAGTCCTGTAACTTTGTTCTTCCTTTTCAAGATTGTCTTGGCTATTTGGGGTCCCTTGCAATTCCATATGAATTTGAAGATTGGCTTTTCCATTTCTATAGGGGGGGGGGCAAAAAATAGGCTGTTGGAACTTCACAAGGGATTGTGTTGAATCTGTAGATTACTTTTGGCAGTATTGACATCTTCACAATATTAAGTCTCCAAATCCATGAACGTGAGATGTTTTTTGTTTGTTTGTTTGTTTTTGGTCTTCTTTGGTTTCTTTCAGCAGTGTTGTGTAGTTTCCAGTGTACAAGTCTTTCATTCTCTTGTTCAAATAGATATTGGAGGCTTTTCTGAAGTGGAATTGTCATGATTTTATAACCACTATTTTGTGGGACCTAGGAAGAAGAGTCATCATGGATGACTTTGGTTTCAGGTAAGGCTAAATGGATAGGTTGTAATGATACCATCAGACACTGAGCATGAGAGGAAACAGGAAATATGAGTTCAGAGTGAGGCTTGCAGGACCCTCAGCTGGATGAGTGTAGTAGAATATGAACATTTACGATGCAGGAGAATGATCAGAGCTCTAGATCATTGTCTGGGAGGCTGGGAGCCATCTGAGTACAGAAGACAGGTCTATGAGAGTGATTGGGAGCCCAGCCAGAACATTTGGATTTTGTCTGCCTGTAATTTAGGAATTAACATATGTGGTGATGATAACCATTAAAAACAAAATAATTTTATATTAATTATAATGTTTGTATAGTTTTTTTATACTTAATATGTTAAAGCACCATACCTTATGTCATTTAAACCTCAGAACAAAAACCTTGGATGAAAGGATTTTTAATCTTCATTTTACAAATGTGGAAATTGAAGCAGGGAATGAACTGAGGCAAAATACTTAATGCTTTGGTAATAATACCTCTACGCCTTCTCTGTGGTCATTATCAGAGCTATTGATCACTCTTAGGGATGATGTCTTGTTGTCTAACATCCAGTGGATGCAGCAGTATCTCCTCAGATTCCATAGCATTCATTAAGGAAACCATAGAAGAATCAACCTGGTAACTCGACTTCCTTGTTGATGGTCTGTAGCTGAGGAAGTTAATTCACCTTCCTTGAACAAGCAAAGACTAGCCAGTATTAGAGAGCAGGGGGATTTATAGCAATATTGCCTTGGGCAGCTCTTCAGGGGGTCTGCTGGCCATGACCTGTCAGAACTGGAAAGGCCCTTAGAGAGCAGCGGTCCAGACCCCTCACTGCTACATAAAAAGGCAGAAGAACAAAGTGGCTCTTCTGGTGGAACAAGCTGTCCTCTGCTTTGAGTTGTTTTAAGGTTTAAGCTACCAGGCAGGAAAGTGAGGTAGGGGGCTGGTCCCATTGACTTAAAATCCAGAAAGGAAAATGAAGACAAACAGAACCATTTCACCCTTTCTCCCTTTCACATCTATACCTGCTCAGAAACTACAGTGGGATTGTGTACAGAAAGGAGAGTTGAATTTGCCACCATTCTCCTCATTAATTTTCATATAGAAGTGAAATAGTCTGCCTCTAAAAACTTGATTAGACTCAGTACCTACTGGGAGCCAACTCTTCTGACTTCTTCTCGAAGAATGCTAAAGTTATTTTGCAAAGCTGAAAATGACCCCTGGCAGCAGAGCAGAGGTCCCAGAGGCCAGGATTCCTAGACTCTGAACTAAAGAGTCACCTTAGCTCCATGACCAAATGTCTATATGGTAGGTACTACAAGTCCCTGAGGGCCCATCAGAGATTGCTGTTGTACCATACCTTAAATTCCAACATTAGGATAATCCTTTAAGAAAACATGTAGTTGTTTGTTTGTTTACTTTTTATTCTGAAATAATTTTAGACTTACAGAAAAGTTGCAAAAATAGTACAGGAAGTTCCTAAATACCCTTCACCCGGCTTCCCCTAATGTGAATATCTTACATAACCGTAGTACAAGTATTGAAATCAGGAAAATTACCATTCACATGACACTATTAACTAACGTAGAGACCTATTGAAATTTCACCTCTTTTCTTATTATTGTCCTTTTTCTGGTCCAGGATTTCACCTGGGATTCCACACTGCATTTAGTTATCATGTCTCCATCCATGTGGGACCGTTCCTCAGTGGTTCTTTCTCTTTTATAATCTTGACATTTTTCAAAAGTCCAGGCCACTTATTTTTCAGAATACCCCTTCCTCAATTTGGATTTGTCTTACGTTTCTCCCTATTAGATTGATGTTTTGTGTTTTAGACAGGAATACAATAGACGTGATGTTGTACCCCTCTCGGCGCATCAGATCAGGAGGCATGGGACATCTTTTTACTGGGATGTTAACTTCGATCACTTGGATAAAGTAGTGTCTGCCAGGTTTTTCCATTGTTAAGTTGCATTTTTCCCTTTTTCTCTTTGTGAGAGGTTACTTTCAGACTATGCAAATATCTACTTCTCACCATACTTTCACATGCTAATTTTAGAATTCATCAATGATTTTTGCCCTCAATAATAATTATTGTGGTCTTTGTCTAATAGTAAGATATGTGCTTTTTTATTGTAAAGTATGACATAAAATTTACCATTTTAAACATTTTTAAGTATGCAGTCCAGTGGCATTAAGTACATTCACAATGTTGTACAACCATCATCTCTATCTATTCTAAAGTTTTTCATCACTCCAAACAGAAACTCTGTACCCACTGAGTAATAACTCTCCATTCTTCCCCACCTCCCCCCAACCCCTGGTAACTTCTAATCAACTCTCAGCCTGTATGAATTTGCCTATTCTAGATATTTCATGTAAATGGGATCATACAATATTTATGCTTTTGCATCTGGCTTATTTCACTCACATGATGTCTTCAGAGTTCATCCATGTGGTAACATGTATCAGAACTTCATTTCTTCTAATAGCTGAATAATATTCCACGGTATGTATGTACCACCTTTTATTTATCCATTCATCTGTCAGTATACACTTGGGCTGTTTCCTCTTTTGGCTATTGGAAATAATGCTGCTATGAACAGTAGTGTACAGGCATCTGTTTGAGTCGAGACATATGCTTGCAAGCTGTGGTAAGGCACTCTGTATCTGTTGAGCTACTCATTATAGCTAGCTTGTTGATGGAGAAAGGGAATGAGCTATGCATTCCAACAGACCAGGTCAGAGCTCTGAGAGAGTTGGACCCTGTGGGAGCAAAACAGCATGAGGTCACTAAGCTTTGGGTGTTGGAGGTACCTAGAAAGGCAGAGAGGTAGTGAGACTACATACATAGGTAGTGCTATGTGACCTTAGACAATTTCTCTGAGCTGTTGCTGGTTGTTTGTAATTGCTGGTTTCCAATCTGGATATAAAACATCTAGAATAATATGGCACATAATAAGTACTCAGTAAATTTTAAGTTTCAGTCATTTCCACGTGGTTTTCCCAGCTGGCCCCATAACAACCTCCCCCTCCCTCCATCACCCCAAAAAGATTTAACCCACATTAGCTGCTTAATCCATTACATCCATGTCAGACAGCTCCCTAGGAGCAGACCTCTTGGGAAATGGAACCCAAAATGGCTATGTTTGGGGAGCCGGTATAACTCAGTGGTTGAGTGCCTGCTTCCCATGTACGAGGTCCCGGGTTCAATCCCCAGTACCCCCTTTTTAAAAGGGGGAGAGGGGTATGTTTTAAAGAGGCAGAAGACCAAAGAGATATGAAGCATAAGCATGTCATCAGTCAGTGAAATTGGAGAGGAGATTTTAGAGGATCAGGAGATACCCAAAAAAGCATAAGTGGTGGGCCTTCAATGAAAAATTGGTGTCAAAGATGGCCTTTATTCTCTACAAGTAGATTTCCCCCAAAGTTCCTTCTCCATTTAAGCTCTGGTTTTTCTTCTTGAGGAGGCTTTTTAATTAATTTATGTTGGATTAAGTCCTATTAAATAGTATGAGATTTGGTAAAGTCCCTTCTCCAACCTCCTGTGCGCTACCTATTCTCCCTCCCTGCTCTGGGCTCACAACCCCAAGAAATTGTCTTTACACTGAGAAAACAGAGTCTCATAAAGGCATATGTGTGATACTACCAGGGAGGTGCAGCAGTCACTGGCCCAGCTGAGCATTCATGGACCACACTGTTTCCTTCAGGACAAAGGGAGCTATGAGGACCCTGGCAGGTGCCCACTCTCAGTGAATATGGGCTTTGGGAAGGCTGCATTAATCAACTGAAAAATGGTGGAGATTTTAATGGTAGGTTTGCTCTCTAAAAGTGGGCCAATGGGTTGAGAGAGGGCTGATGTCAGGGAGACTTCCTAGCATCTGTGGCTCCACAGAAAACACACTTTCAAATATCTTTTATGGTCAGAACTGCGAAAGATGCTTATCAGTCATTCTTGAGTGCCTCAGAATTACAGAGGTATGTAAGTTAATGTGTGTCCAGCTGCAGTATCAGAATGCCTGACAAACAGTGGCTTTGTCAGTGTGTTAGTTTCCTGTGGCTGCCATAACATGTTACTACAAATTTGGGGGCTTAAAACAATGGAGATTTATTTGCTTGTATTTTTGCCCAGAAGTTGATCATCAGTTTCCCTGGGCTGAAAAAAAGGTGTGGGCAGGGCACACTCTGGAGCTCCAGTGGTTCTAGGGGAGGATCCATTCCTTGATCTTCCAGCTTCCAGTGACTGCATTCCTTGGCTTGTGACTGTATCACTTCAGTCTCTGCCTTGCCTTTTCTTCTTTTGTGTATCTAATCTCTCTCTCTCTTTTTTTTTTAAGATTTTATTTTTTTAATTTATTTCTACACACACACACACACCCCCGTTGTTTGTGCTCACTGCTCTCTGGGTCCATTTGTTGCACACTCTCTGTGTCTGCTGTCTTCTCTTTAGGAGGCACCAGAACTCCTATGTGGTAGGTTGTACCCAAATGCTTGAGCCACATCCACTTCCTTCTAATCTCTCTTATAAGGACACTTGTTTGATGGCATTTAAGGCCCATCCAGGTTATCCAGGATAATCTCTTCATTTCAACATCCTTAACTTCATCCCAATCTGCAAAGACTCTTTTTTCCTTATAAGGTAATATTTGCAGGTTCTAGGGATTAGGAGGTGATCTCTTTGGGAGGCCATTATTCAGCCTAATACAGACCGTAAAGACAATGCTCTCACCTAACAAGTCTGGAGATGGGAGGTTCACTCTATGGTGTAGCAGCTCAAGGATGTCATGCAGGGTTCAAGCTCACTCTGTCTGACCATTCTGACATCTGTGGGGTATTGGGATTTTCCGTCCTTAAACTCCTTGCTCCACAGTTGGTTATAAGGTGATTGTTATAGCCCCACGTGGCTAGTCCTTATAGAAAACACACAAGACAGGAAAGAGGCAGGTGGTCAAGAGCCTTTGATGTCTTCCTGGGAAGAACAAGCCATTCCTAGCTGCCAGAGAGATGGCAAAGAAGGGCAAGTTGCCATGATCAATCCTGATCGTCTCCTGAGAGCTGACATTGTGCCGTCCCAGAGCTTTCTGCTGGCAAGCAAGAAGCAGAGAAATGGCTCCTGGTTAGGCCAAGAACAGGGACCGCCACGAAGGATGTGGGTCTCGATATGGTCAGACCACAAAATCTGAGTGAGTGTCCTCTCTTGCTTTGTGAAGACAGTGCTGTTTAACCTCTCTGTTAAACCTTCCCTGCTCAGTCACACCTGTGAACTTCCATAGTCATTGAGTTTCTAACTCTTTTACTATCTGGGATCTACTGATAAGGGAAGTGGGCTTAAGGTTTGGTCTTGGACTCACAAGGCCTAGAATTCATAATCAACTGCCTGTGTGACCTTATGCAAATCAATGAACCTCTCTGGAACCTCACTAAGAATTCTTATCTCACAAGGCTGTGATAAAGAGGTGAAATGCAGCCTATGGGAGTGCTTTGAGCTCAAAACCATTAAAAAATGCTCATTGTTTTTACTGTTATCAGTGTTAAGTGGAGCCCACTGCTGCCTCACAGCTCAGAACCAGATTAGAGAGTTCAACTCCCTTGTCCATTCCTCACTCCCCTTCCCTCTGCTTTTCCCTGCACCCCTACCCTCATAATCCAGACCACACCTGCACTTTCTACTCTGTTGTCTGCTCATTTTCATTTTCTGCCAGGGAACATGCCTTCAGTGCTGAGGTTTTGCTACTGCACCCACTACATTCCTGGGGGCAATTGCAGTAGTGAATAATAGACTATCAGGAGAGTTCTCACAATCTTCAGATTCCTATCATATTTCTGGACCCTGGGGTCTGTTAGTAGGGGGAAGCTCCTAAACTTGAAGCTTTACTTTCACTCATGCTTGTGGTTAGACCTGACCACCTTCTCTCTGGTGGTCTTTGCCCTGGTGGGTGCAGGAGTCAGTGGCAAGGACTGAAGTGAGGGGAGTAAAGCCACTCCCAGCATCTGTGCCTGGCCCTGGCTCATTGGTCTGATCTGATTGTTAGCAGGCTGAGGGTAACCTGGCCCGCAGAGCAGAAGAGTAGATACAATACCTGGCCAGGTAGCTAGAGAAGAATGTGACACTGCCCAGCAGCTGAGCCTGGAGGGGAGGTTCCCCACCTGGCTGAGCATCACCTTCAGCCTGAGTGCTCTTCACACAGATAAGGCTTTAGAGAGTCAGATTCAGAAGTTCCTGGGGGGAGTGCAAGAATCTGTATTTCTAAAAGCTCCCCTAGGGCTTATGATGCACAGCCTACCTGGCAAAGACAGAAGTTTATAGGAAAGAACCTTGAGCTCTGGGGTCAAGAAAACCTCTTGTTGATGCCAGCTCTGCCACTACTAGGTGTGAAAGCCTAGTTGGTCGCCTCATCCCCTTTGAACTTTGGTCTCCTTAGATTTAGAGCTGGCATGATAATAATACCAGCCTCAGGGTGTTGTTGTGAGGGTGAGATATGGATGCACAAGGTCTGGTTTTTATGCACATTGCAAGTGCTTAGGATAAATGCTGGTTTCCTTCCTAACCCAATATAGCAACCAAGCAGGCAGATTGGTCTACTGCTTTGGGTTTGGGTGCCCCCCACCCCCAGCCACTTACCACCAATTCTATCCTCATATAAGATTTATACAGCCCATGGCTAAGTTTTTATTTTAATTAACAATCACTCCTAAAAGCTTTTACTCTTATTTTGGTTAAAGAAAACTCTTACTTAAAGAGAGTTTACTCCCAATCTTTGGCAAACATTGTAAATTCTTGCAGAACTCTTTGTGATAACATTTATTTAAATGAACGATTGCTCTTAATGTGAGTATCATGTATAATTTGGAAGAAATTCTATTGTCATTTAGCATTAATTAATGATCACTTATTATAAAGGGTTCAGAGACACAGCATCATTCTACTTTCCAAACCACACAGAGAGGACAGAAGGACTTTTAGCAGAAGCTGTCTCCTCTGCCCTCCTGCTCTGGCAGCTGCCAGCTGGGCTGGATTGTAACCGCAGGCAGTGGCCACAGTCCCCACCCTCTGCTGAGAGGGTCACCACCTCCAGGCCCCCACCCCAGCCCCAGCCTGAGGAACCACACCCAGCCAGCCCAGCCCAGCACCCACCCAGGCTCCTCCCTCCCCACGCTCTCCCTGCCACCCTTCTGTGACCTCGCCTCCCAGTTGCAGCTGCCCTGGATGTGGATTTCTAACCTGGTCTTACCTAGCTGCATTTTTCAGCCAGTAGGCCCTGGAGCGTGAAGTGTGAGCCGTTTAGCATCCCCCCCCACCCCCACAGCAGCCTTGCTTCCTTGCAGGGTCTCCCTGCAGCCTTCCTTTGGGTAGAGTTCAAGAAGTCATCAGCCCCTGCCCCCAGGCAGGTGTTAAGTCTGGTCTGATTACTAATGTTCCCAATTCTCAAATTCTCCTCCAAAAAAGAGGGTGTGGGTGGGTAGGCCTGGGAGAGAAGGGATTGCACATACGTGTTTGCTACCATGTCAGTGTAAGAGCGTGTGCTGGCTGGGAATGAGGAGACAACCCTGCTTTCCCTTTATACCTGGCAGCACAACACAGGGGAAACTGCAGCCACTGTGGGCGGGCGGGTCTAAGTCGTAATGCCGCCTGCCGGCTGTGTGACTCAGGCCTCAGTTTCTCTTTTATAAAAAGGGGATCATTTCACCTACCTACCTAGTGGGATTGCTTGATTAAGTGCAGTGAAGCACTAAGTGTTATATGTGGTGCTTAGTAGCCACTGCCTTAATAAAAATCGCAATTAATCCTTGATTATTATCATTTCTCTCTTTCATGTCTGGTCTCAACCATGTGCTCTCCCAGTGCGGGAGGCAGGAGCAGCCTTCCAGGGTTGAGGGTGGACACCACTGAGTACGGGGAGCTCAACCACACACCACAACTATGTTGTTAAAATGCAGTGGAAAGACAAGTCCTTTTTTTTCCAGTAAGGAAAAAGTGCCTTGATAGCTAATTGTCTCTGCTGTATGGACAGAATGTAGTATCTGTGGGATCTGCCACTCATCGTGTGGGGTAATTATGTTTAATGGGGATTTGTCACATATATAGTTGCAGATGCATAATTTGAAAAGGCTCAGACTGCAGTTAGATAAGCTTAACTCAAAATTTTCTGAATGTGATTTAATCTTTCTCTGATGATTAAAAGGCCCTTCACAATCTTCCAGGTCTTTAGCATTGAACAGCACTTTTCATCCTATCCTAGGTCGGCAGAGAACTGGCGGGTGAACAGAGCTTTGTCTGTCCCCGGCTCCATTTCCAAGGGCCCTTAGGCCATACTCCTCACGTTTCCAAGAGAGTGTGAGGAGCCTGGAAAAGGCTGAACACAAAGCCTGACAGCGTCCAAATTCCCCCTTCAAGGGCTGTTACTGAGTAAAGCGGAGCCCTTGAGCCTGCTGCTCCTCTTGGACTCTGCCCCTTCTCTGGGGAGCTGAGGCTGGGAGCGGGGCTTGGAGACTGCCGCAAGCGCAGCCTGAAGTGGCCCACACAACGCTCCAATTCACAGAGAAATGATTTCCTCTGCCTCATATAATTTAACCTGCCCATATTGCTAAACTTCTATATTACACATTTCTGTCAGGATGTCAGAAGAAATGATAAGCCTCCTTGAAACGGCAACCTCCATTACATGCTAGGAGCGTTGTGCCAGGGTTCCCCCACCCCCACTCCTTCTGCTACATTTCTGAGATTTTTAGCATGGTCTCTCAAGTCTAAAGAATACCCTACTTCATGACCCCAGCCTCTTGTTAGCTGATAGATGAAATCTTTTCTTAAGCTGACTCCCTTGTCTATTATGTTTTCAAAATTCAGGGTTTCGCTTTAGACTCTTGGATGGCTGCCAAGTGGCCGGCTTTGTTAGTAGGTGAATTGCTTCTCACTTCTTAGCTCCTTAAACAGGAAGTAGTTGTTTTTTAGGGAGAAGGAAGGGGGGTGTCTTCTACCTCCCTTCTCAGGCTTTGTTGATAATTTCCAGGCAGTTGGTAGGGAATTTATTCTAACTTGCCCTTTCTAAGGAATGTCTCCTCAAAGACTGTAACCTTAAGGATAACCCAAAGAGAAAGCTGTTCCCTTGTTGGATGGGTGCTGGATTTTCTTGCTCAATCATGTCACCATGAATTTGTTGTAGAGCTTCTTGACAACTGTGCATCTGAGTCTGACTCCAGCATGGTCCACTCAGGAAGAATAGCACAAAGGTGTTCAGTCTCTGCACAGGAGGCATTTTACAGATCTCAGGGCATCTGCCCTGATGCATACCGGAAAAGTCCAAGGAGGATATGGCTGCCTGGCCCTCTCTGCAACTATATTCCCAACATGAGATTTGTCACAAACAACCAAACTGACAGCTTGAAGTTCACACGTGACATCTTGTACTCTTTTCATTAGCTGTGCTGCGAGGTCTCGCCTGAGAGTGGGTTGCACTTAAACCTAAAAGTGAGGAAGAAGGACAAATGATACATTCCTGCCTTCATTTTGTAAATTTGTATTACAAAAACTCACATTTTGTGGAGCAGGTGCAGCTCAGTGGTTGAGAGTGTGCTTCGCATGTACAAGGTCCCGGGTTCAATCTCTGGTACTTCCTAAAAAAAAAAAAAAAAAAAGCCAACATTTTTGTGATAAGTCATTAGTCATGTAGCTTTTTACCCTCCCTTCCCCTCATTAGATTTTTGAGGGAACAGTTTTGTCCCTGTATAGCAACTGGTGGTGGGAAAATGATGTCCATCCATCCAAAAAACCAGAGCACATTGTAGATCTATTTCTTTGGTTGGGAGGACTCTGGGACTGACATCCAGGAGAAATGGAAGTTATTTGGTTCCTAAAAGTGGTGACTTCAACTCTGGGTGTAAACTGAGTGTATTTCCTGCCACGCTTTTCGCCCACTAGTTTATGTACTTCCCCAAGTCAGCAGTGTGATGGCTAAGTTGTAGTAGTCCAGGTTCAAGATGAGCCCCAGCTCTTTTAAAACACCAGGCCAGCTGGGTCCAGAGAAAACATTTTTTACCACTATTTTCAGTTACATTTTGGGCACCATCCCAGAGTGTAACCGAAATCTAAACTCAAACAAGGCAGTTTGTTTTATAAAATGTGTAGCCCAGTCACCTGGGCATTAATTACCTACAAGACTGAAGTAGTAAAGCAGTGCCACAGGCTTCTTTGCAGCTGGAGGTGATGGGTCTGGTACTGGAATGTGAGCTTGGGAGCCTCTTTTGGGCCCATGGTAGATGGGCCACTGCTGTAGGTTCAGTAAGACCTTGATATAAACCAAGGACAACAGAGTCAGACTGAGTGGCAGTCCTCATGGCAAAACCAGTCCTGGGCCCTCAGCGTACTCTCATCGTTTCATGACCGTGAGTCAAGGCTTTACAGCAGGAAAATAAAGACACTAAAGGAAGGGTGAGAACCTAACACTTATTAAGCTCGCACCATGTGTCAGGCATCTTAAAGATATTAGTTCGTTAAATGATTACCACAGCCATGTGAGGTGAAAACATTTTCCACATTGTATAGATGAGGGAATTGCCTCCTGACTAATGAAATATAAAACCAGGATTAGAAAGCAGGCCTTCCGGCCTCTGAAACCTGTCTGCTTACATCTGTTGCCACTATCTTCTCTCGAATTCCCCAGAAGTCTGTATGAAGGATGACTTCCTGGAAGTGGGGGCAGAAGGACCATGTCCTGAAGAATCTCCTGTCAGAGGAGAAGAAGCCTCCTGAGCAGAGGCAACCTGGTGTTGGAGAGGGTGCCAGCTTCACTTTCTGGCGACATAGAGTCAGGACCTTGGCACTTACCAGCTAGGAGACTAGTTTAATTTATGTCAGCTGTCTACCTCTGTTTCCTTGTCTATAAAGTGTGGCTTAGTATGTCCACACCACAGAGTTTTTTGTGTGAGAAAACTTGTGAAAATGCCAGGCATGGTGCTTGGTGGTGCTCAGTCATTGCTCTATTTCTCTGCCCTGTGGAGGCACAGCCTTGTGGAATGGCCTGGTGTGCCCAGGAAAAACCCCAGCAGTTAGTGAGCCCTAGGTCTGAGAAGGGAAGCAGGTAGGTGGTTACAGATAAGCCTAGGGTGGTGTTTCAACATCAAACCGTAAAGGACTTAAAAACCTGTTGGGTTATGTAACCGTTGGCCAATTTGATGTAATTATGAATTCCAAAAATATTATTGGATCATGCTTGTAAACTGATCTGTTAATCTGGGCATGATTAGGTTGTGATTAGGGCATTGATCCCCACCCCTTGGTGGGTGGGGAATCAAATATAAAAGGCAAGGCAAGAACAGTTTTGAGAAGCAGTCTTTTGAGAAGCAGTTTTGATGTTGGAAAGAAGGCCGCGGGAGAAGAGAAGCAAGCCGTTCGCCTGATCATCTACAGCTGACCTTGTGGAGGAACCAGAAAAGCTAAGCCCAGAGAGAAACGCAGCCCCGGGAAGAGAGGAACCCCAGAAACCTGAACCCTGGCAAACGCCGGCAGCTGTCTTGCTCTAATACGTGGCAATGGACTGTGGTGAGAGAAGAAACTTAACGCTTTATGGCCTAGTATCTGTGGACTTCTACCCCAAATAAATACCCTTTAAAAGACCAACCTATTTTTGGTATTTCACATTAGCAGCACCCCTTTGGCTGACTAATACAGAATTTGGTACCGAGAGGGGGGGTAGTGCTTTTGTAATTACCAAAATGTTGGAACGGTTTTATAAATGGGTAAGGGGTATTTTTTGGAGGAATTGTGAAATGCTTGATGGAAAAGGCCTAGATCACTTTGAAGAGACTGTTGATAGTAATATGGACACTAAAGAGACTTTCTATGATGCCTTAGAAGTAAATGATAAAACTATTATTGGAAACTGGAGGAAAGGTGATCCATGTTTTAAAGTTGCAGAGAACTTAGAAAGATTAACTCCTGATGTTATATGGAAGATAGAATTTGAAAATGGCGAACCGGAGAATTTAGCTGAAAAACTTTCCAAAGTAAACTCGGAGAATGTGGCTGGGCTTCTCCTTGCAGCTTATAGCAAAATACTAGATGAGTGAAATACACTAAGGACTGGACTTTTGGGCACAAAGAAAACAGAGACTGATTCCACTTCCAAGTTTCTGGAAATCAAATTCCCAGAAGAAAATGCCCTATTTGAAGACTTTACTAAACTTGTAACTTGTAACTCAGAATTGAAGATGCAGTTATCTCAGAAAGACTTGTGGAAAGTCTTACTGTCCGTGGCTTGGACCCCTGCTTCTTGCATGCTAAACCAACATTTTTGAGAGAGCTGTATGAACAAAACCACTGTCAGCTTGGACAAAAGAAGACATGGAAAGGAGAGATTGAAGGAGAAACAGCTTTGAGAAGAAAACTGTGGATGCAGAGATCTGGGATTAAGACATGTCCTTAGGCCAAGAGAGGAGCCCTACCCATATGTACAGAGAGGGTGAGTTTTCCCCAGCAGTTGAAGAGGGTGGATGTCCCCACCCGATGTTCTGGATGTTCTGGGAGAGTTTTGCCACCCCAGGGTGCAGGGCGGGTGGAGCACATTCATCAAAGATTAGGGCAGTTAAGATCAACACCCCATAGGTCTGAGAGGGGTGTACCGGTCCCCCATGGATTAGAGAAGGCCAGGTGGTCAACCCATTGCTCTGAGAGGGTTGAGCCTGTATGCCAAAGGTTAGGGGGAATGTTGTCTTCACCTCACCGTACTAGGGGGACTAAGACTCTAACCAAAGATTGGGTAAGGTGTGGCAATCACCCCAACACTCTTGGGTGGTGAGGTCTGGAACTTGGTCGACACCCAGATGCTTGATGAGGTTGGAACCAAGAAAATGGCCATTGGACAAGCCTGTGGAAAGGGTGGGTTCCCATGTGGCCCCAAGGAAAAGAAACCATCATCTTAAGAATGACTCTCAGACTTTGAAATCGAATGGAGGATGCCCTGCAAGTTTACTGAACTGTAGAGGATCCCTGACTCATGTTTAACATCCTAATTTCTATGCAAATATTCTCACTGTCCTGATTTTGTGATAATCAGGGTAGGCTGAATATTTGCTATATTAGAAACCATGCATGTGTCCCCAGACCTAGTTTTTCTCCCTAGGTCTGGTTTTTAGAATGCTGGTGATAAACTAAGCCTGGTTTATTATATGACCATCCTGTATGGGAAATGACTGCAACTCTAGGTATATTTTGTCAACCTTAAGAGATTTTGTAGGGGGATGGATGTGGCTCAAATGGTTGGGCATCCGTCTCCCATATGGAGGGACCTGGGACTCCTGGTAAAAATTAAAAAAAAAAAATATATATATATATATATATATATAGAGAGAGAGAGAGAGAGAGAGAGAAGGTGTGCGGGCTGCCAGGCCCTGTGTGCAGGTGAGCCGCCAGGCCCCGCGAGTGGGTGAGCCCCCCAGGCTCCATGCGCGGGTGCACCTCAGGCCCCGTGAGCCACTCAGCAAGATGATGACGTAACAGGAGAGTGACACAAGGGAGAGCCAATATGAGATGTGCTGAAAAACCAGGAACTAAGGTGGTGCAGGCAGTAGGACACCTCTCTCCCACATCAGAGGTTCTGAAGTTCGAATCTCAGTGAAGACAGGAGAAGGATGAGAAGAGAGGGCAGGAAATGGACACAGAGAGTTGCCCAGCGAATGGACACAAAAACAGCAAAAACGGGTGGTAGTGGGGTGAAAATGAATAAAAGTAAATAAATAAATAAATAAATCCTTTAAAAAAAGTATAGGGGAGTAAGATACGGACTATAATTAGTATAATACGTGGCAATGAACTGTGGTGAGAGAAGAAACTTAACGCTTTATGGCCTGGTATCTGTGGACTTCTACCCCAAATAAATACCCTTTATAAAGACCAACCCATTTCTGGTATTTCACGTTAGCACCCCTTTGGCTGACTAATACAGGTTAGTTGGAGTTTTGTTCTGGTTTGATTTTGTGGAGAAATAAGATGATGAGATTTTCTTTGGGGGAGGATGATGCAGCCATAATCGGGCTGGAAGTCACCCTGAACAATTTGTGTAGCTTAAAGGCAGATGAAAGGTCTTGTTTTCAAGTGGCTGTGCTGTCACAACTCATCAGTTTCCTACAAAAACACCTTTAGTAATAGTAGGAACAACTTGAATTGCTACAGAAATTTTGCTTCCAGAATGTTTGTACTTATTTTCCCTTTTAACCTATAAACCATCCCCTTGAAATAGGGAGGACATGGGGATTTTTAACAATTAAGAACCTCTGTGAGCTTGGGTAAATAAGTGAAGGTTGATGAAGGTCAACCTGGGTCTCTGCATTCCCACCCCAGGCTTCCCACCATCTTTATCTCACCTGTACATCCTCTTCAAGGCTGCAATTCATTCTCTCCAAGGCACTGTGGTAATTGATGATAATTTTGATATACTAATAATGATCCTGGGAACAGCTAACATTAATAGAGCATTTGCCAGGAATTCGGTACTAGATTCACATGCATTGTTTTGTGTAATTATTATCTCCTTTACAACTAGGAGTACTGAAACATAATGAGGTAACTCACCCGAGGACATGGAGCAAGGATGTGGTAGGGTGGGGTCACAACCTGCCAGGGTCTCAGTGCCTCAATTGCCAGGTGAGGAGCTGGGCAGATCTATCATCTGGCACTACCCTGTCTGCCTGTGGGCAGGCAGTGGTAGACATGAGGTTGTCAGGGCACAGCTCTGACCCTGCTCCATCCAGAGTGGCTTGATTTGTATCTGTTTTATATATTGGCCTTTCTCAAAAGAGTTTATTTGAAGAAAAGTGTTTTTCAAATAGCTACAACATACTTTTTGTAAAAAATCACTTAAAAGGAAGATGGATTGATGGATGGATAACAGGCCAATAGCTCGATACAGAATAAAGCAAGTATAGCAAAAATGTCGATGGTAGAATATAGGTGTAGGCATATGGGTGTTCGCTGTAAAACTCTTTCAACTTTTCTATACGTTTGAAAGTTTTCATAATAAAACTTTGGGGGCAAAAACTGAGTAGATAACTTCTAAGGGTCCTCCCAGATTTTTAAATGCAATTTCCTGTGCTCCTCTCTATGTGCTATGGGTGTGGTAATGCACAACTGTGGGATATGATAGCCCTCCTAGTCATCATTGGATCTGGCCATTGAAAAAAGGTATCTGCTAGGGGAAAAATGCAATCATCATTCTTTTCCTTCAGACCCCAGATCTTGAAATGACTAGCTTGATTGGTTTCACACACACCCTCTGGAAAGCTCTAGGCCACCAAATGAAAGGTGGGTGTAGGTATAAACATCTCCTGCTTCAGGGAAGTAAGCTCCTCTGGACCCAACCCTAGTGGTGGTTTCTTGGGATTCTCCAGCCCCAGTAAAGGCACCATGTTACTGTTCTCTCACCTTGAAAGAGCCTGAAGAAGGAAAATAGACACCTGCAGACAACCCCAGCATAAGTCCCTGAGAGCCTGGCAATATTGTCCTGTTCTTCATACTTAGTGATAATATGATCTTTCCATTTGACACTCTCCCTTTAGTGGAAGAGGGAGTGCTGTGCCCCCTTTCTAGGGCATTAGAGCATTATTATATTGCACAAGGAATGGACCTTGTCCAGCTCCTTATGAGAAAAACCTTGCCAGCATGTTCCAGGAAGTTTTCCAAACTGCAATAAAGCACAGTAAGCAGCCTCTGATGGCTGATAAGCTTGGGAATGTCAGTTAATTGACGAGAACTGTGCTTGTCAATCTCAAGGCCACGGGAGTGGATCTCTTGTCTTTTCCCCCTTTCCCCAAGCCTATATCCACTGCTCTTTGGTAGATTCTGCATGGCCTTGCACCCACACAGAACACAACTCCCACCTTTGTTCTTAAGTGTTTGCTGAGTAATTAATCTCATTGTGCTCATACAGAAATAGCCTATTAAAACACTCAGGCAAGACAACATGGAGAGAGAGGAAGGAGGGTAAAGACTGGGAGGGAGTAGTTTGCTCTGTTTAATTGGTTCTTTCACCTAATGGTAGTTTGTCAATTAAGGGACTACTTAGAGAAAGTGAAATTAATCCACGTGGGTCAAAAGCAGCTATTAATTTTTAATCAAAACAAAATGTTTAACAAATTTGTAGCTCTGCTCAGTACAAATGCAAGCATGCCACCAGCTTCTTCCTGAGGGATTTAAGGGTAGGTAAGGGAAAGTGAGGGGATGGGGGGTGGGGAGGGGGAATGATTGTTAACCTAAAAAAAAAATCTTTAGAAAAGATATGCCTCCTTGAATACCTACACCCCTAAATAAGCTTCCCAAAGTTTCATATGGCTATGTCTCTTCAGCATCTGTTGCATCACCTGATACATAGGAGATGCTCAAGAATGTTGCTGTTCTGGAACTTTTGGTGTACTGCTTTGGGGTATTTCAAACACTTCAAATAAGTTTTAGGCATAACATCTCTCCTCCAAAAGCTTAAGGAAACCAGGTTGAGGAAACAAAGAAGACATTTATGAATCACTCACTATATGCTCAATATTATTAAGCAGTTTACCTATATCAACTCCTTTAATCTATACAACACAGTGAAGTAGATATTTTTATTATCCCTTTTTGAACATAAGGTCACTGCAGCACAGTGATTAGGTAATTTGCCCAGGGCCTCACAGCTAGTACAGGTAGTCTTTTAGAGGCTTTGCATTACCTGCTATTGTAAGAGCCAGAGTGGACCCTAAAGAGCTGGCTAGAGGTAATGCTGAGAGTCCTGGACAGAAAGAGGCATTCGTTAGGCATTGAAGATGAGCCGATTTTGGAAGATGCCAGGGAAAGATCCTCCAGGAAGGAAGAATGGTAACCAACACAGTTTGGGAGGAAAGGATTAAACTTCTGATTGACCAGGATAGATAGGTAGGTATAGGTTAATACCCTTGGGGACTTGAATGCCAAGATGAAGAATTTTGGTTTAAGACTTTCTAGATTCTGTATTGAATGTAGATTGTTTCCCATTAGGAGGTGCAAAGTCTCCTTCTCCATTTCTGTACTTGGGCATCATGACCTCTTCATTAGCTCTCTTAACCACCTCTGTCTCCCTTTCCCATTTGGCATCTCTCTTCTCATCTGTGACATTCTTAGCTCCTCCTGCTGTCCCATTAAAAAAATAAATAAAAATAGGAAGAAAAAAGGAAAAATCAAGAAAGTGAAAAATCAAGAAACTTACTTCTACTGACTGTCAGAGACAGTCTTCAATCACTTTCCTCTGCCAAGCCCTAGTTTGGTCCTTGGACTTGAAGAAGAGAAAAAACAGGAGGACTTGTCTTCCTAAAATGTTCTGCTACTTCTAAAGAGAAACCAGGTTGTAGAATTTGTTTTGCACCCTGATATTTTAGTGACATGCTTTGGGGGGACCAATAAGGTCTCTATCCCAAGGGTGCCTCTTCAGGCTGCTGACAACTGCTTGAAACCCTCCAGTAGAGGATAGATCCTCTTATTTCCAGATGAGAGATCAGGGTTCAAGTATACATATCCTGTAATCCCGTCACATTTGCCAGAAGCAGGGGAAATGTGGGGAGAGTTAAAATTCTTGGATATTTTCTTTTTTGCTTCCAAGGTGGTTTATAAACTGGCCTCTTTGAGTCATTGGGCTGATGATAATTGCCAGTGGATTATGCCAAGATAATGGAGGGAGACAATGGGGGAACAGAAAGACCATCTAAAGAGAATAGTCAGCCTTCATATGTTGAACAGATTATTGGCTGCTGCAGTAAACCAACAAAGTAGTCAGGGTTACCACAAAGACTACACTCAAAAGTACAAAGCTCAAGGTGGTCTAGGTATGCTTTCTGAGTGTCCAGTGCAAGCTGGCTGGAGAAGGAGCTTGAGGAAAGTCGCTTGCTGTAGGAGACAGAGGAGGAAGGGACAGAGACTCTGAGCCCTGGAGCAGAGACCAGGGAAGCAGAGTTAGGGCCTAAGGCCTTAGGGAGGAGATGGGAAGAAGGTAGGCAGTACAAGTGGTGTTTTCATCATGCTGTCAGACTTGGAAGAGAGTGGAGAGAAGAGGTAACTGTGCAGTTGATGACCATAAATGGAATATGGGTGTCTTTATTGGCACTGATGTTAGACTCTTAACCAGCAGTGGAGTACATCTCGTACAGGTAAGAAAGAACTAGGTTGCCCAGAGAGGCACTCTTCTAAACAAGAGGTCTTTCATATTGAGAAAGAGGAAGTACTCCTTGATAACTATGGACAGACTGATAGGGAAGAATATTATTTTGGTGGGGTGGTAGATATTTTGGGTTCCTAGTGATTAGTATTAGATAATAATATTAATTATATAGTAATTATAACCTTGTTTATCCATCTCTGAATGTTAAGAACATTGTAACAGTGCAAAAAGCAGTTTAGCTAGTGACATCTATCATTCATACATTCATTTATTCTTTCCTTTAACATATATTAACTAAAACTTACTATGTGCTAAGTAAGAAATTAGGTTCTGGGGATACAACAATAAACAAAATAGCCATGTTCCCTGTCCTTAAAATTTGGTATGAAATAAGCCTTTAAAATCTCTACTTTTTGCATTGGTTAAGGTTTTCTTTGTGGACAAATACATGATTAATTTTTGTAGCTATTCCATGAACATATGAATAAAATGTATAACTTCTATTCACACTTGTAAGAATCTCTAAATAGTTATTAAATGAAATATATTGATTTTAAAAATTAGTGTGAGAGAAAGGCATTTAATAAAGAACAGATGACTGTATGTGTGTGTGTCCAGTTACAACCTTGAAAAAAGCAAATGGAAGTTACTGGAACATTTAAAGCAGGAACAGGCACAATCAAGTTTGTCATGTAAAAAGATGGTTCTGGCTGCTGTGTGGAGGATGGTTTGTGGGCAGCAAGAGTGAGTGTCAGGAGTTAGGAGACTCTTACTAATAAACAGGTGAGAGATGATGGTGACTCAGAGTAGGCAGCATGGGGGTTGAGAGAAGTAAGAAGGTTAAATTCATTCTGGAGAACAAATACACAGGACTTGGGAACTGTGTAAGAGAATATGAAACAGTTATCCACATCCTCGTTGGTTGTGGGAGCTAAATGAGATATTATGAGCCTCATTTTACAAGCTAGAAATAGAGATTCTAAGGTGATTACGATGAAGGTCTGGCTTCCCCTCAGCCTTTGATCTCTCCACTCTACCTTACATAAAAAGTGGCATAAAAGAAAAAGTAAAAAAAAAAAACAATAATAAGAAAAAAAGACAAAACAACCACCACCACAACAAGGTGGCATCTATAAGGCAGATTTACTGTGACATGAGATTCCCTCACTTGCCAGGACCTTTTCTAAGGCCTTATCCTGACTTTATATTCATAAATTTATATTCCTTTTCTTAATAAGCATCCCCCAATTGTGTAAGCTTTACGGCCCACAAAACTGGCATATGTCTCCGGCTGAGTAAATATGACTTCATAGTGTAGGACTGAGACTTGATGGGATGAGACTTAGGACTGAAATCTGACCTTTTAGGAGGAGAAAGTATTGAATTTATCTGGGAATCAACTGGGAGAGAAACAGATCCCATGTTGGAGGCACATAGAAAATTAACATTTATTGAATACTTCCTTTGCGTGTTTGGGTGTTTTTTTGTATTATCTCAATCGATACGCAACCTTATGAGGTAGGTGCTTTTATTATCCCCATTTTTTATGTGAGGAAACTGTGAAATTAAGAAAATTATCCAAATTATCATGACGCTAAGTAGGTGAGCTGGGCCAGAATCTAAAAGGCCTGACTTTGAAGCTGCTAGAGGGATTGTTGTTCAAAGCCAAAACTTCTTGATTTAGGTTATCAGCATTTCAGCTCCTAGAGATTAGAGAAAGCTAGGTCTAATTCTCTTCCCCCCTCCCCACAAAAAGAATTGCTTGGTGAAATGTCAGTGGGAAAAAGTAATCATTTCATCTTCAGATAAAAAAGGTGAGCCATATCTCACATGTGCCC
This sequence comes from Tolypeutes matacus, assembly GCA_026826555.1. NCBI lineage: Eukaryota > Metazoa > Chordata > Mammalia > Cingulata > Chlamyphoridae > Tolypeutes > Tolypeutes matacus. Next base: position 6,871,621 of record JAKSZT010017954.1, read on the forward strand.
TAGAAGGTGATAAGATTCTGATGCTTGAGACTAAAGGAGATGGCTCAAGAGACTTAAAAAGTCTAAGGGCTGTTATTTCAACTCAACAGGTGGCTAGTGAGGGGGGGGGGAAATGGGGCTTACATGTGGCAACCACTGAGGGTGATTTGGAAGGAATGAATGTGAACCAGTATAAACTTAAGAGTGGGAAAACTATGAGAATGGTGTCCACATTAACTGAAACTCAGAAAGATACTTAAGCAAGGTTTGACACTTGTTTTTTGTTTTGTTTTGGTTTGGTTTTTGGTGTTGGTTTGTTCTGATCAGGACTAAAAAAGGAAGATAGACCTTGTCTGTGGGATTGGTGGTGCAGTATTGACAGTTGATCCAGAGAAAGAAGAGCTATTCCCCTCCTGCTCTGCCTTCATTTTCCCTGTCCAGGGAATGCTCTTTAGAAGGGAAGGTATAGAATTTCCTTGGCTAAGAGGGAATTTAGATCTTAAGACCAGTAAAGAGATTACCTTGAAGATTTAAATCAGTTCAAGTTTCCTGCCCTGGACCAGTTATCTCCATAAATACTGAGAGATCCCGCAGATGAGATCATTGGAACCCCTGCCAGAGATACTAGAGAAAGGCTGAACAATAAGAGAGGGACTGGGAAACTGGAGGCGAGCAAAAACAGTTTCCTTTTTTCTAAAGAAAAAGGAGTATTCTGCAACAACAGGCCGTATGAGGTGCTCAGCAGGGTCTTGGACCAGGTCAGTGTGGAGACAGTTGTTGAGGAGGAAACAGGAATCTCAGGGTCAGTGTGAGTTCCCTGAGACTGTGTAACCATAGCCTCACATTAGGGCTCTTGTAAGAGGCTTGCTGGCAGAAGCTGGAAGCAGAGATACCAGTGCAGCTGACCTTCCTCAGTGCCTTTGTGTATTGAGTGAGAAACCATGAACTTCAGTACCTCAAGGTTGGTAAACTGACTCTGTTAATAACACTCTAGTGTTAAGCCATGGACTCCACTTAGTACAAAATATTTATAAATGGTTTGGATAATTATTTAAAATATCAATTTTAAATTTATCAAATTTGCAGAAGAAGGAAAGTTGTGAGGGAAACATTGTTTCAGATGGCAAAATCTGAAATGAAAAAAATCCCTCGTTCATCCAATTAACAAATATTTGAGTGTATCCCTCATGGAACAGTTACTTCTGGATTGATTCTCTAGTAGAGATAGTGAACAATAAAAAACTGTGCGTGCATGCATGTTTGTGTGTGTGTATATTAAGGTGATAGTAATGAATATGAAGAAAAAGGTAATGGCTAAGGAGATATAGAGCAATCAATGGGGGGGGCGCACTATTTTTTGATAGTGTGCTCAGGGACAGCCACTCTACAGAGCGGACATTTGGGGACCCAGATAAAGAGAAACAAGGATTCATCCAAAAATCTGGGGGGAAGAACATACCTGATAGAGGGAACAGTAAAGGCAAAGACACTGAGGCTAGAACATGCTTGGCATTTCAATGCAAGCTGGATTTTAGTGAGAGCACAAGTGGGAGAAGATAAGGTTGAGAGGTAGCCATGGGCCAGAGCATGTACAGGGCTTGCAGGCCATGATTGGGATAGCAGATGTTCTCTGGAGGAGAGGGGAAACCACTGGAAGGTTTTCACCTTACAAGCGATATGATCTGATATGATCTGTTTTACATTTTTAAAGAATGGCTCTGGCTACGTAATGGACTAGATTGAACACCCCAGATCTTTGAAGTCTGTTAGGATAAGGACCTACTGGTCAGTAGAGCTTCCCTGTGACCTTACCCTCTTACCCAGCTGGCTATTAATAGCTCAGCCAGTAGCCACTAAACTGCAAGCCACCCAGCAGAGAAAGAACCTCAGAGAACCAGTTGTAGTATCTGGCCTTTCGGACTTTGCTGTCAAACCTCAAACCGGGAGAAAGGTCAGAAGGAAGTAGGAACATTTACTGAGAAGAACGGCTTATGGTCAAGATGATCACTGAATTCAGATGTTTGGAGATCTGCTCAGTGGAGATTCAATTTGGCTACAGTTGTTAGTACTAAAACAGATTCCTAGTCCATATATAAGATATATCTCTGATAGTCAAAACTTTCTAAATAGAAACTGTGCCAACACAGGATTTGGCTCATCATTGGAGGTGTACGTAGAAATTCGTAGAGATTGGGGAACGGATGTGGCTCAAATGGTTGGGCGTCCGTCTCCCATATGGAGGGACCTGGGTTCGATCCCTGGGACCTCCTGGTAATAAATAAATAAATAAATTAAATAAATAAATAAATAAATAAATAAATAAATAAATAAAATAAATTCATAGAGATTTAAGTCAGTAAGCAGACACAATGCCCAGTCTGAAAGTAAGAAAGAAGGTGGGGGTGGAGAGAATCATGAGGATAAAAAGGGCAGAGAAAGAAGCCTGTGGGTTGTAGATACAGCCTTTGCCTCTAACCCCAAAGGGAACAGCCACATCTGGGTTGATTCCCCCCTTGTTCCCCTTTCTTTTGCCCTCCAGCCAGACCAGGAACAAACGGCATTATATAGTAGTCTGTGTCAGAAATAAAAGCTATGGGGATCTGACCCCCAGCAGTGTGTTTTCAGCCTGTGAATTTCCTGGATATCTTTACAGCGAATCATTCTTGGGGCAGGGCAGGCTGGAAATAATATAAGGAGATCAAGAAGGAAGTCAAGCAAGTGACACCTTTAAACAGACGAAGCGAGGCGGGCTCTTCCCCCCTGGGACAGTTAGAGTTATACAGAGCTGTAATTAACCCAGCAGCCCACTGGATATGTCTATTTCATGCACAAAGGCTGTTGAAAGAAGGATTCTTGAAGAAAGAGGTTCCAATTCAAATGGTATTTAAGTAAGTCCCTTGTTGGATATACTGTTTCTAGAGTTTATGGCTATAATCAACAAAACATGGCCATTCTTTCACACAGGTTTCTCTTATGACTTTCAGAGCACTGTTCTTTTAAAAGAAAAAAGGCATCTGGAATTGGCTAGGGTTAGGGTGGGGAGAAGGGAGGCGGACATATGCCTAGAACCAAATTAAGGACTTGGGTTCCTTCGAAAACATTAAAAGAGCAGGTGTGTCATTCTTTCATACACTGAGACTCTGAGATATATGAGGGGAAAAAAATTCAGTTTTGTGTCCAAATACCTAAAAATTATTGTAAAAGCTATTCTAACTTCAATTTGTTTTTTTAAATAAATCATCTTTGCATGCCTATCCTGTGTCAGGCACTGTCCTAGGCACTAGGGATATAGGTCAAAATGTCCTGCCTTCTTTGAGCTAATAATAGGGAGAGACAGACAAAAACTTTTAAATACCTAGACTTTAGAATGTCAAATGATGTGCTGTGGAGAGGAAAAAGGTAGCAAGGAAGGGAATAGAGTGGGGAGGGGTGCATTGTTAAATATCATCGGGGAAGGCCTCACAGAGAAGGTGACTTTTAAGCAAAGATGGGAAGGAGGTGGGACATGGATATGGTGGGTAGGTGTGGTGAGGGGGCACAACATTTCAGCAAAGGACACAGGCATTGCAAGTCCCTGGGGTAGGAGTGCATCTGGGGTGTTTGAGGAGTAGCAAAGAGGCCAGTGGGACTGGAGTGGAGTGGGGGAGAGGAGGAGCAGTGGGACATGAGGGCCAAGAGGCCAGTTAAGGCTGCCTGTCATTGCCTTCAAGAAAGCACACAGTCAGGTTTTCATCTGGGCCACCATACAGTGGTCTGGGTTCTAGAACAATGAATCAGCCGCCTCCCTCCACACCTTCTAGGTATCGGCCATTCAAATGAAAGTGTAGAAAACAAAATGGAATTGTCACCCTACTACTCTTTACCCTTGAATGGTCTTGGAGCCCTTTGCCATAGCTTGTGTGCACTGCGCCCCTTTACACCCTAGTCACATTCCGGAGACCACATGGTTTTAATTCATAGAAGAGAACCCCTAGTATAGCCAATGTGTAAAGTTGATTTTTTTTTGTTTTTGGGGGTTTGTTTGCTTGTTTTGTTTTGTTTTGTTTTGTTTTTGGAGGCAACTAAACTCTCTTAAAACAGAGGCACAGTAGAGGAGCTCTTTCCTGCCATGATTTTCACCAAATTGCTTCTAACTGATGAAGCCAAAGAATCAATGTTTATATGTGTGAAGGATTTGCAGCTGTCATGACTGTATGTAAGTGTACTGAAACATTCTTTTTAAAAAAAATTGCTAAATTTTGTACGCCACTAAAAGCATATTAACTAGGTAACAGGGATAAGAATGCCACAACAATGAGGAAAAATTTGTTTAAAAGTATTTGGGTAATTTATGATCCATGATCAAGATTTCAACACACTAGTCTGCATTTTTAGGGCAATACGTCCATGAGTAGAAACAGGCATATTTGGGGGAAAACATTAGTTTCAAGATGTCTGGCTAGCTCCTGTTCTTAGCCCTCTGTCACCTTAGATTAGATGAGACATCACAGAGAATGCCTTAGAGCTGTGTCCCATGGTAAGTTTAATCCCTCCAGTTGAATGCCATCCTTGTGGAGCTCAGTGGAGAGAAAGGACATTTCTATCACCAGAGCTATGGCACTGAATCAGGTACGAAGGGGGCCACAGCACCAAACCTCGATGGTTACAAGATGTCTGTCCTTCCCAAGGTTCTAAGGCTCTTTTAATCATAGTCTGATCTTTCATTTTACTGTAATGCAGTGAGACAACCTAGTTATTCAGGCATGGACTTCTCTGCTTTTCATTATCCCTGAATAACATCTGATGCTGAAATAGGGAAGACGGGAAAGAGTGTAGAGAGGGGCAAACACTTTTCACAGCTTGTGTGAAATGGTTAGTATTTGAAAGTCTTTAAAGTATACTGTACATATACATTCCAATTTTATAAGACTAATGTAACATGTTCAAAAGTTTTATGAATTTCAGCATGTAACCAGAGTAAACGTTAGCCTGTTTTAAATAAGCCTTAATGGCCTGGCAGCAAACCTGCATAGTTAGCAAATCCCTCCTCTGTTTATGAGCAGCCATTGCTCGCCAGGTCACTACGAAATACTAGTTTCTGCGGACTCCATAAGTCGGTCTATGTGCCAATTTCAGCATGATTCTGGTTTTAAAAGTACAAATCCAAAAACATCACGATGGGGTGATATTCTGTCTTGATTTTTAAAAAACGGCCTGAATCTCACTTGCTTAAAGATATGTCCAGGCCTCTCATGCCCTGTGGGGAGCTTTGGTTCTATAAATGCCTTTCATAATCATAGGGCCATACAGACTTTGTCTCATCCTTTCCTCCTTGGAGCCCAGAGAGATCTCAGAGACTAGATGATGCATAATTTGCTTCCTCAATATGGAAGCCCCCCAGGTGCTTTTTAGATTATGATCTCCTTTCAACAAAAGCCAGGGCATAAAACATGCTGGGGCAAACCCCTGTTCTAGCCCATCTGCTATCCTGCATCTAATCGTATTAAGCCACAGTCATGTTTCTCAAGGGCGAGGGCTGTGTATCCCACATTCCAGGAGAATCCACCAGCTCCCTCAATAAGGTTATACCACTTCTCCAAGCTTGGCAGAGGAGGGAGACTTCCCTTGTGTTAAAAAGCTGCTTGACTTTGTAGACCAAAACTCTCTTGCCTGTAGTTCACCTTGGCCTCGGCAGTCCCTTAGGAGCCATCTGCCACATGCCAAACTGGCCTCGGGGGATGCTCCAGCCCCCTTTACACTCTGGCATCAAAAGCTCCTTTAATTGCCAATAGTGCAGTAGAGAACAGGCTGGAGCATTTAAATAAGATTGTCCCAAAAGGCTGTGGGCCAAAGAACTCTCACAGAGGGTAACAAATTAGGTAATCTTACTCATAAGATGAAGTTTACTCAGTTTCACTGTGGTGCTCTGTGCCTGGGTCCTTGCAGGAGTTAACACTTACGGGCCTAGCCACCTGGGATGCCCTCAGTCAGAGCCTGACGCTTCCAAAGGCAGACCACGCAGTTGCCCAGGGAATGGTAGAAGTTCCCTTTTCTCTCCGTATTATAACAATAAAGGTACCCCCAGCCCTCCAAAACATCCTACTTAACATTTAAAGTCTGCTACAAATCTGTTCAAAGCTTGGCTTGTGTAAGTCTATTACTAGCTGTCTTACTGTTTGAAATAAGGAATATATAAGTATAACCACCCAAGGAGATGTAAAAAACTCCCATGCCTATACCTCATTTATTCATTGTGTTGAAGAAAGCACATATTGGAGTGGGAAGTCTAGTTTAAGCCCTATTCACTATCGCTATTAGTCTTTAGTTATATTCTCTCTCAACTATAGATGACCCCAGAGATGCAGGAAAACCCATTTAATTAGAACCCACTGTGGGAGACCAGGAGATAGATCCTAAAGTACTTTTATGACCGAGAAACTGTTGGTCAGGAAAAGGGATGTTTTCCTTTATTTTGAGTTAGGTCTGGGTCCTACTCCTTTGAGGAGAACCGGAGGCCTATCTCCACTGCCTCCTCCACTGAAACAGCCTGTATCCTCCCTAGATTCAGTCTACCCCAGGGGTCAATGGATCTGTATTTTATTTTACTATTTCATTTTATTTTAGGTTGATTTGTTGTTTCTTTTTTGAAGACACAAGTCAAAGATGCAGGCCTTGAGTCCCTGGAATCCTGCCCAGAGGCCTGGCCTGTTGGACAGTTGGCAGTCTGGTGTGGAGAGACCTCCTAGCCACATTCTTGCTGTCTCTTGGCCAGACAGCAAGTTCACAGTGTTTCTCTTTAAAGCAGGCAAACCCCACTATTCCAATGTGCACAACTTATCAGTTGTGGAAGAGGGAAACTGGATTAATAAATATTTTTGTGTGAAATTAAGTCCAGTCCTTGACATTCTTCATGCTCAAGTCCTTCCTCTCTAATAAAGTCTTCCCCAGCCATAAGTGATCTTTCTCTATATATAAATCGTAGCATTTTTTACACATTTACCTTTTTCCCCCTCATATTGTTGACTGGTATTATTTCTTGCTTGTGCTATTTTTTTTTTATTTTGTTGAAGTATATCATTCATATATGAACATACATAAACAATAAGTAATTAGTAAAATTTGTGAATTTACAAAACAAATAAGCATATCATCATACAAGGCTCCCATACATCTCCCTACCATCAACACCTTGCATTGTTGTGATACATTTGTTACAAACTATGAAAGAGCATCATCAAAATATTACTACTTACTATAATCCATATCTTACATTTGATGTATTTTCCCTCTACCCACCCAATTTTTTTTATTTTGTACATTTAATAATTGAAAATATAAACAATTAAAAACTAAAAAGTAAACACAGATGAATAAATATATACATTTCTCAATTAAATGTAATGGATACCTATAGATTTTTTTTTTGAATCAAACAATATGTTACATAACATATTAGGTTCATAGTAATGCATTCATACAGTATTTGTCCTTTTGTGTCTGGCTTGCTTCACTCAACATAATGTCCTCCAGGTTTATCCATGTTGCCATATGCTTTATGACTTCATTTCTTCTTTCAGCTGCATAATATTCCATCGTGTAAATAGACCACAGTTTGTTTATCTATTCATCTGTTGATGGACATCTGGGTTGTTTCCAACTTTGGGCAATGGTGAATAATGTGGCTATGAACATCGGTGTGCAGATGTCTGTTTGTGTCACTGCTCTCAGTTCTTCTGGGTATATACCCAGTAGTGGTATTGCAGGGTCACATGGCAAGTCTATATTCAACTTCTTTAGGAACTGCCAAATAGTCCTCCATAGTGGTTGTACCATCCTGCATTCCCACCAACAGTGAAGAAGTGTTCCTATCTCTCCATATCCTCTCCAACACTTGTAGTTCTCTGTCTTTTTAATAGTGGCCATTCTGATAGGTGTGAAATGATATCTCATTGTAGTTTTGATTTACATTTCCCTAATCATGAGTGATGTTGAGCATTTCTTCATGTGTTTTTTTGCCATTTGTATTTCTTCTTCGGAGAAATGTCTATTCAAGTCTTTGGCCCATTTTTTTAATTGGGTCATTTGTCTTCTTATTGTTGAGTTGTAACATCTCTTTATATATCCTGGATATTAAACCCTTATTATATGATTTCCAAATATCTTTTCCCATTGAGTTGGCTGCCTTTTCACCCTTCTGACAAAGTCCTGTGAGGTGTGTAAGTGTTTAATTTTGAGGAGGTCCCATTTATCTATTTTTTCTTTTGATGCACATGCTTTGGGTGTAAGGTCCAAGAAACCACCACCTACTACAAGGTCTTGAAGATATTTCCCTACATTTTCTTCTAGTAGTTTTATGATCCTAGCTTTTATATTTATATCTTTCATCCATTTTTTAGTTGATTTTTGTATAGGGGGTGAGATAGGGGTCCTATTTCATTCTTTTGGTTATAGATATCCAGTTCTCCCAACACCATTTGTTGAAGAGACTTCTTTTTCCCGTTAGCACGGACTTGGTAGGTTTGTCAAAAACCAGTTGACTGTATAGGTGAGAGTTTATTTCTGGGTTCTCAATTCTATTCCACTGATCAACGTGTCTCTCTTTATGCCAGTACCATGCTGTTCTGACCACTGTAGCTTTGTAATATGTTTCAAGGTCAGGCAGGAAAATTCCTCCCACATCGCTCTTCTTTTTTAGAATGCTTTTGGCTCTTCAGGTGCACTTACCCTTCCAGATGAATTTGGTAATTGCCTTCTCTATTCTGTAAAGTAAGCTGTTGGGATTTTGATTGTTATTGCATTGAATCTATAAATCAGTTTGGGTAAGACCCACCCAATTATTAACAGCCAATATTAGTATTATGTATTTATTATCGTTCAGGAGAAAATGTTCTCATATTTGTCCTGTTAACCACAGTCCATCATCCACCATTGGATTCCCTGTGTTATACAGTCCCATGCTTTGTACAGTCCATTCAAAATATATACTCAGTGGCTCTCATTTTCATCTCACAGTTGTGTTGTCATCACCTCAGTCAATTTTAGAACATTTCATTACTCCAAAAGGAAAAATCCCATACCCCCTTATAACCTTCTTTTGTAGTCCCCTAGTATTGAAAACATATTTTCTTGCCATTGCTGCAAAATATTACAAAATTACTGTTAACTATTGTCCATAAGTTACATTAGTTGTAATTTTCCCATGTGTCACCATGTTCTTAGCACTTTGTAAAAGAAGAGCATTTTATATTTATACTATTAACCACAATCTTCATCCACCACCGAAACACTATGTTATACATACCTTAGATTATGCTCTAGTTTCCTTTCAATTGACATTTACTTCCACAGACTACCACTTTCAGCCACAATCACATCTATGAATCAGTTAGTTATACTCATTATGTTTACTCTCAACTCTATTCATTTCAACACTTTTACAATTAACATTATTAATAAGGCTACATACTTAAAGCATCATCTCCCATTCTCAACCCACCTTCTATCTCCTAGCAATCTATTCTCTAGTGGTTGCCTCTGTGAGTTTACTTATTGTATTTAGTTCATATTAGTGAGATCATACAATATTTGTCCTCAACATAATATCCTCTAGGCTAATCCATGTTGTCATATGCATCCCAATTTCATTTCTTCTTACAGCTGAATAGTATTCCATTCTGTGTATATACCACATTTTGTTTATGCATTCATCGGTTGATAGACACTTGGACTGGTTCCAAATTTTAGCAATTGTGAATAATGCTGCTGTGAACATAGGTGTGCAAATGTCAGTTTACATCCTTGCTTTCAGTTCTTCTGAATATATTCCTACTAATGGGATTGATGGATCATCCTGCAGTTCTATATTCAGCTTCTTGAGGTACTGCCAAACTGTCTTCCACAGAGGCTGCACCATTCTACATTCCCACCAAGAGTGAAGGAGTGCTCCCGTTTTTCCACATCCTTTCCAGCACTTGTAGTTTTCTGTTTTCTGTGGGGGGTTTTTTGGTTTTTTTTTAAAGATTTTATTTATTTATTCATTTATCCCCCCCTTGCTGCTTGTGCTCGCCGGGTCAGCCAACCACGCCGTGCGGGCGGGCCCGCCCCCACCAGGAGGCCCCCGGAACCGAACCCGGGGCCCGGGGCCTCCCATATGGTAAACGGGAGCCCCACTGATCGAGCCACAGCCGCTTCCCGATGTTTTTTGTTTTTTTAATAATGGCCATTCTATTAAGTGTGAAATGGTATCTCATTGTAGTTTTGAACTGCATTTCCATAATAGCTAGTGGCATTAAACATTTTTTCATGTGCTTTTTGGCCATTTGTATTTCCTCTTTGGAGAAATTTCTATTCAAGTCTTTTGCCCATTTTTTAAATTGATTTGCTTATCTTTTTATCATTGAGTTGTATGATCTCTTTATAAAACATGGATATCAAACCCTTATTGGATATGTGGTTTCCATATATTTTCTCCCGTTGAATAGGCCGCCTTTTTACTTTCTTGACAAAGACTTTTGAAGAAAAAATTATTGAATTTTGAGGAGGTCACCTTTAACTATTTTTTCTTTTGTTGCTCGTGCTTTGGATATAAGGTTTAAGAAACTACTGCCTACCACAAGATCTTGAAGATGTTTTTCTGCATTTTCTTCTAGGAATTTTATGATTGTAGCTTTTATATTTACGTCCTTGATCCATTACGAGTTGATTTTTGTATAAGGTGTGAAATAGGAGTCCTCTTTCTTTCTTTTGGATATGACTATGCAGTTCTCCCACTACCGTTTGTTGAGTAGACTGTTCTGGCCCAGCTGGATAGGCTTAACAGCCTTGTCAAAAATTGCCTGACCGCTGTAGAGGTGAGGATCTATTTCTGAGTTCTCAATTCAGTTCCACAGGTCAATCTGTCTATCTTTATGCGCGTACCATGCTGTTTTTATCACTGTAGCTAGGAACTGTTTTAAAGTCGGGAAGTTAGAGTCCTTCAACTTTGTTCTTTTTAAAGATATTTTTGGCTATTTGGGGCCCTTTGCCCTTCCAAATAAATTTGATAATTGGCTTTTCTGTTTCTGCAAAAAAAGACTGTTCAAACTGATTTTTTTTTTTTTTTCAGTTAGGCCAGTAAAAAGAATTTATTTGGGAAATGGGGGGAAGAACAGAGCTTGCTGAGAAATGGAAGAGAAAGACAGAAATACACACTAAGATTTGGTGCAGGCCCCTCTAGGCAGAGAGAACCTGTTGAAACTTTTATTGAGATTGTGTTGACTCTGTAAATCAGTTTGGGTAGAATTGACATCTTAATGATATTTAGTCTTCCAATCCATGAAAATGGAATGTCCTTCTATTTATTTAAGTCTTCTTCAGTTTCTTTTAGCGATGTTTTGTAGTTTTTGAAATACAGGTCCTTTATGTCTTCGGTTAAGTTTATTCCTAAATATTTGATTTTTTTAGTCACTATTATAAATGGAATTTTTTTTCAGATTTCCTCCTCAGATTGCACATCAGTAGTGTATAGAAACACTACTGATTTTTGCATGTTAATCTTGTATCTCACCACTTTGCTGAACTTGTCCATTAGTTCTAGTAGCTTTGTTATGGATTTTTTAGGATTTTCTAGATAGAGGATCATATCATCAGTGAATAGCAAAAGTTTTACTTCTCCATTCCCTATTTGGGTGCCTTTATTTCTTTATCTAGCCTAATTGCTCTAGCTAGAACTTCTAACACAATATTGAATAACAATGGTGACAGTGGACATCCTTGTCTTGTTTCTGATCATCGCAGTGGGAAAGCTTTCAGTCTTTGATCATTGAGTATAATGCTAGCTGTAGGTTTTTTTATATATACACTTTACCATATTGAGAAAGCTTCCTTCTATTTCTGTCTTTTGGAGTGTTTTTATCAAGAAAGAATGCTATATTTTGTCAAATGCCTTTTCTGCATCAATGGAGAGTATCATGTGATTTTTCCTCAATTTATTAATGTGTTCTATTATTCTAATTGCTTTCCTTGTGTTGAAAAACTCTTGCATTCCTGGTATAAAACCCACTTGATCATATTACTATTAGGGTGGTATATGGGAATCCTGTATTTTATGCATGTTTGTTCTGTAAACCCAAAACTTCTCTATTAAAAAAAAATAAGTAAATAAATAGAATGAAGGAAAAAAATTTTTTAAAAACCCACTTGATCATGGTGTATAATTCTTTTAATAATATGCTTTTGGATTCAGTTTGCAGGTATTTTGTTGAGGATTTTTGCATCTCTAATCATTAGAGATATTGGTCTATAATTTTCTTTTTTCATAGTATCTTTATCTGGCTTTGATATTAGAGTGATGTTGGCATCATAGAATGAGTTTGGTAATGTTCTTTCCTGTTCAGTTTTTTGGAAGAGCTTGAGCTGGGTTGGTATTAGTTTATCTTTGAGTGATTCGTAGATTTCATCTGTGATGTCATCTGGTCCCTGGCTTTTCATCTTTGGGAGGCTTTTGATGACTGTTCCAATCTCATTACTTGTGATTGGTTTGTTGAGGTCTTCTCTTTCTCTAGGATCATTGTAGGTTTTTCATATGTTTCTAGGAATTTGTCTATCTTGCCTATGATGTCTAGTTTCTTGGCATACAGTTATTCATAGTATCCTCTTATGATCTCTCATTTCTGGAGAGTCAGTGGTAATATCCCCCCTCTTGTTTCTGATTTTATTTGTGTCTTCTCTCTTTCTTTTGTCAGTCTAGCTAAGGGTTTGTCAATTGCGTTGATCTTCTCAAAGAACTGACTTTTGGTTTTATTGATTCTCTCTATTAATTTTTTGTTTTCAATTTCATTTATTTCTACTCTGATCTTTATTATTTCCTTCGGCTTGGTTTGGGATTATTTACTGTTCTTTTTCAAGTTCCTTCAGTTGTGCAGTTAGGTCTTCGATTTTAACTCTTTCTTCTTTTTCAGTGTAACTTGTTTATGCTTTTAACTCTAGTATTCCCAGCCCCATTAAGGACCTAAATGGGTGGGCCCACATCTTCTGCATTATTATTCCTCCCCCCCCACCCCCCAGCACTCTATCACCTATAAGCTTTGTTAATTTTCCCCACTATCCCTCGTATACAGTGGTGATCAATTATAACAAGTCCAAATGAAAATAAATATGCTATTAGTCAATAAATCCCTGTGTTTAGTCTTTTGAGGGGCATAGGAAGTATAAGATGAGATACCCTAGCCTCTAAGGTTTTATAGTCTCAATGGGGATAAGACATGAAAACTCAACTAATAATACAGTTTGGTAAAACTGCTCTCAAAGAATAAGTGCCAATTATATCACAGCTGTGAGAATAGCCGCTATTATTTGAGAAGTTGCGTGTTTTCTCCTATCACAACAACAACCATGTAAAGTAGGTGGCATGAACATTCTTAGTCTCAGTTCTCTTGTCTGAAGAATGAGGATAAGTGACTTGTTCAAGGCACATGGATAGAGAGGACTGGAATTCAAATAGCTTTGTGTGCCCCAGTGTGAGGCTCCATGTTCCAATAGTTGGGAACTTCTCCTCTCACTTCTATCTCATTGCTTCTACACCCTGCTTGCTGCCAACCCTGTAGATATATTAAGTAGGATTGACCATATTGCTCACTACCATTAAACAGGATCAGAGACAAAGTCTTTTCAGCAGAGATGACACTTTGGTATTTAAATCAGAAAGGAGGGAAGCGGCTGTGGCTCAATCAGTAGGGCTCCCGTTTACCATATGGGAGGCCCCGGGTTCGGTTCCCGGGGCCTCCTGGTGAAGGCAAGCCCGCCCACGCGGCGTGGTTGGCTGACCCAGCGAGCACAAGCAGCAAGGGGGGGATAAATGAATAAATAAATAAAATCTTCTAAATCAGAAAGGAGTTGTCCAAAGACACCTACTCCACACATAAGTAAATCAGAGATATTACTATGCTTGTGGTTTCTTATAATGCAATAAATGTACATGCATTTGTTAATAAGGTATGTGCTGAGTGGACTGTTGCCAGAAATTTTAAGGGGGAGATGAGATCCCTATCTGGTTTAGACATTCATCCTCAGGAGGTCAAAAGGCTGGACTAAATGACCTTATAAGTTACTCAGACTACACTATAGCTACCTGTATTATAAAGGTGAGAGCTCATCTCCATAGTAACAGACCTGGGTTCAAATCTTGACTCTGTACCACTTAGAAGCTTTGTAGTCTTTGATGAGGTAGTTAACTACTCAGGGTCTGTTTTCTCACTGGTAAAATAAGCATGATAATGCCTATTTCAGAAAGTTGCTGTAGTGATGAAATATGGTGAATGTAAAGCACAGTGTCTGATCATGTTCAGTAAACTGTCATTGTTGTGAGTATATTATTAAATCCCTTCCTAAGTCATAGATCTTGAATTTTCATTCAGAGATGGAGACCCCAGATCACTTTCCCAAAGGGACACAATTTTTTTTTTTAACTTTATTTTGTACATTTAATAATTGAAAACATAAGCAATTAAAAACTAAAAAGTAAACACAGATGAATAAATATATACATTTCTCAATTAAATGTAATGGATACATGTAAATTTTGTTGTTGTTTTGTTTTTTGCTTGTTTTTTTGTTTTTTTTTTGGGGGGGGGGACAATTTTAAAAAGTTGATATAGCTTCCCCTTTCTTTCAGTGTGGATGCCAACTCCTCAGGGTTTTCTGTAAGTTCTGTAGGATATGCTACTTTGGATAAAGTCTAGCTGCTTTGACACATGGAAAGAAATTGCTGTCTAAGTACACAGTTTATTTTGCCCTCCTAGCACCCTTGGACAATTCCAGGCTGGCTCCAGGCCTCATGAGAACAGGGGTACCCTCTCCATAGAAAACATGCCTTTTAAATGAATCAGTGGTTTCACCTCTTCCTTTTCCTGCCATATTTTTCAGTGATCAGCAGTGGGATCAGTGAGGGGTGGTGGCATAGCCACATCTGCCCAATGTAGAAAAACTCTAAGATATCTGTCTTCTCTTTTAAAGAAAGACAGGCATACCAAATCTGCCTCTCCATTCCCAGTGAGGGCAAAGAAATGACAGGTCATGTAAAGAAGAAGACACAAAGCAAGTAGAAAGGTGCTTCCAGAAGTCACCTCTCTAGCCTCCCTCAATTACTCAGGAGAAAACTAAATTTGAGTGTCTTCTTCAAGGTTAAATTCCCTGGAAGCTGATGGAACCTGGCCAGAGGCTGTGAACTTTGCACAGAGGGTATCCTCAGAATTGCCTGCTGCTCAGCGGCTCGCTGCCCTCCCGTTGCTGCTCTGGCACATACCTGGTTTGGTTCACATTTCCATAATTAATTTATACCAGCAGTAACCCTGAGATGAGCCTATTTATAGGCTTGTACAAGCTGAGTAAGAGTATAGATTAAATCTTGCATCATTAACATACTCTAAGGACTTGGGAGAGTTTTGTGATTGTCAAAAGACATGATTAAAAGGCCCCCAGGCATGGTGGGTACTGGGAAACCATGAGTTTACCTCCCTTCCCAACCTCACAAACAAGAAAACAGCAAAAAAATAAGCATACACCCCTCCCAATCACCAAAGGTGTTGTGTTATCGTGGGGGGAAACTTTGTCCCTTCCCAGTCCTGCTTCTTTTCCACCATCCTCCTAACTTGACCAAGGTCGAAAATAATGGTCCAAGTTCTCTACAGCTGTTGTCCCATGGCCAGAGGATCCATGGGACTTTGTACCAACCTTTGATAAAATAGTGAGTGTGGCACCAGCAGTCGAGGAATTGCCATGACTGTCCACAGCAATGTTGCTGAGAGTGTGAGAAAGGCAACCTTTATTGGAAGTGATATCATGAGGACTTGGACTGCTCTATGGACCCAACCTTGTTTTCTTTCTTACTTTTTAAGTTCTGTTTTTCTGGTTGTTACTTTTTCAAAAAATAACATGGACTGCTATTCTATTATAAAAGTAAGATATGTTCAATATAAAGATGAGTAGAAAAAAGATCACTTATAATTCCACCATTCAAAAATAACTGCTGTTAAATTTCTGTGTATTTTCTTCTAAGATAGTCTTCATTCTGACATCATGCTAGTAGAACTGCTGTCTGAACAGGGAGGCCTCCCATTTAGGTGCTTTCTTTGACAGATGTGTTTCTTATTGAGGATAGCATCATATGCCCAGGGGATAAGAAGTCATCCATCAGTAATGAACAACTAATGATTCCATGCTTCCCTTTCGAGAGCCTTTTCAGAAAACCACCATCCAGAAGTGGGAGCTCTCCCTTCCTTTCCCCCTTCCCTCTCCCTCTCCTTCCATTTCCCCTCTCCCACCCCTTCTCCCTCTTTTCTTTTTTTTTTTTTTTAATTTACCAGGAGGTCCCAGGGATCGAACCCAGGTCCCTCCATATGGGAGACGGACGCCCAACCAGTTGAGCCACATCCACCTCCCTCCCTCTTTTCTTTTTAAATTTACTCATCCACACAACCCAATTTATCCTTTCTTCTACCCTAGCCTGTATACACAATTATGCTGTCACTGCCCTATCAACCACACCTTTCTTTCCCTTTAAGATCATAATTTACTTTAAGGCTCTCATGAGTCCTTCATATCATCCTCCAGCACAGAGAAGGATACCTTGTCCATTAGTGGTATTCATTACTTGTGATTTCATTTTGCCCTAGTTTTGAAATAGCAAACTGGTTGTAAAAGACTTAAAAATTGGCGTCAATATTGATAAGATCATCATAAATGATTATACATGTACACAGATAATTACGACTTTGTTTTTTTATTTTTTTTTTTAATGAATTTGCTACCTTTGAGCTACTTGAAAATAGAGATTAGCTCTTATGTTGCCAGAGCCTTAACATAGTACTTGGCATATTATAAATACTTGATTAATGTGTATTGAATTAAGGTGAGATGAATATGAAGAAAAAATTGTATTACCCAGTCTAGTTTTTTATCTCAATAGCTAAGTACAAAGATAAAGAGGTCATATGAAGATGATGAAAAAATAGTACCTTAGAACAATTTTTATGGTATAGCTGTGCATTTTTTGGTGCTAAGGTATCAATATTAACCCAAGTGAGGACCCTTTTTAATGATTTTTTAAAATCTTGACGATGCCCTTTTCACTTCTTTCCTAAATGAACATTAATATAAGGCCATAAAAATTCCCTTGGAGGGTTTTATGAATTACTACATTTTAAGACTGGTAAAAGGCCATTTGCAGCCATTTGTTTTATGGCACTTGATTCTGAAATGCAGCACTACCCCTGACCCTTCAGGGGTATACTCTGAGGCTTGAAGCTTTTCTCTAGAACAGCAAGCACTGGCGCTTCTCTCCCAGCAGCACCGGTCACGTGTCCCAAACACAGCACTCCCCCAAAGTCAGCAGTGTCAGCAACCAAGCCCTGCCTTTCTTTCATGAGGAGCCTCAACACAGTGGGGAAAGAGGGAGCAGAAATTAATAATGATACATTGACTAACTCCTCTCTCATCATGTAGATTGATTTTCAGTTCATTGGCATAAATCATTTCTGCCATATGCCTCTTCGGTCATTTAGTCCTTGAAAAAACGATGCCAAAGACTAGAGACTTGGTCTAGGGCATTGGTTTTCTACCTCTTTTTGTCTGCTGAACTCTTCTTCAGTTAATATTAGACACAGAATGGAAGCTTACTCTATCAAACAGAGATGGGGGCACAAGTACCCAGAGTGTCCCCTCACCACAGTGCTCACTCCAGATCAGCTTTTTACAGCTCACCTGGGAAAACCCCTGGCCTGGAGACACCAAGGTTATAAAGGGATGAAAGGTAAGCACAGGACAGAAAGATAAGGGAATTATAAAAATAATAGCTTACATATTTTTGAGGCCTTCCTGTGTGCCAGGCACTATGATAAACACTGATTTTCCTCAAATAAATGGCAAACTGTGATGACTGAGGCAGAGTGTGGTGTTGGCTGCCTGGGAACAATTGAAAAGGATACTGGATTGTTTCCACACAGGCCACAAAGTCAGCTTGTCTTGAAAGATGTCCTTCACACCACAGTTGTCTGCAGTCTCCTTTGCTCTGTTGGAATCGAGCTCTCTCAATTGAGATAGGAAAAAAAAAAAAAAAACTAGAATAGATATGTGCTGCATGTGTGTACCCATTATGGAATGACTTTGAGCCATTTAGAATGTCAAGGTAGAAATAACCCAGAAACACCAATGATGAAATAACAAGACGTGTGCCTTTGTCAAGATAGCTGGCCATATTCTTGGACTCTTGTTTGGACAGGTCATAAAGTCACAGAGCAGAGAAAATCCTTAAGGCTTGCTAACCCAATACCCTCTTGTCATTTCCCACAAATGACTGTCTGAACTAATACAGGAAAAGGGCCCACTTTAGCCTTCTCTTCCTCTTCATTTCCTGAGAGACCTCAGATGATGTGGATGATCAGAGTATTGAGGAACACTTTATTTATCAGTCAGTGAGCCAGTCAGTCCACAGCCCAATTCTGTGCTGAGTCCCACACCTTGGTGTCTATGTTGAAGGGAGAGGGCTAGGGGAGCACTGGAAGCTCAAGGAGCTTAAAATTTGGAGGGGAGATGAGACAGATGTAGGAAAACATCGTGGACTGCCAGGGAATTATAGGAGCTCAGAAGCCATGAGAACGTCATTTCTAGGGTGATCAGAGAAGGCTTCAAGGAAAAGGAGAGATTTGTACAATGCTTCAAAGTTTGGGTGGGATTTGAGTAGCTCAGTTGGGATGGCAGTAGGCTTTGCAGTAGGGGAACTGCTGAGGAAAGATGGAAGTGGGAACGTGTACATCGTTTTTTGTTGGAACCACATACATATAATGGTTATGAGACGAGTTTGGTGGGAGTAGAGGGATCATGGTGAAGACCATCATGAAAGGCACACCCAGTGTGGGTTATGACAAGTCCTTGGATGTCTGGCTCATAAATTTAGAACTTTTTAAAAGTTTTGAGCAGGGAAAGGACACAAAGAAAACAATCTGGTTCAGCTGTCAAACCAAATATAACACTGAAGGTTTATGATTATGTGCTAAGTTGGGGATTTGCTTTGAAAACGCAGAATAGGGAGAAATCCAAAGGAACAGGATTCTTTCTCCTAGAACCCCGATCAAGGGAGGCAAGAGTTCATGCTTTCATTGAATAAGATTCTCTAACATGAATAAAGGACACATCATGAATTTGTGGTTATAGCAGACTTAACAACAACAGCAAAACTCTTATATGATACGACACTGCTCTTGTAGCATGCTGACTTTCTGAAAAAAACTGGTGCTGGAATCAAGGGAGGAGGTCTGCCAGGTCATTTCCACAAACCTCATATTCAACACGTTCCCTTTGGGTCCAGTTCACACATCTCACACTGGCCCGGTCTAACTGAGCTGAGCCTATTGCAGACCTTCAGATATTTAATTTGTAAACACTTAATAAAGAACTGTCAGTAGGTCGGCTTGTCTTCTCTGTCGGCCACATCAAAATCAATAGGTCCCCTGGGTATTGTGCCGTGATTGTCTGGGCTGGGGAATCTAATAGGATTAAGTGTTTGGGGTCCTATCTGACACCACAGTCCACAGTTCTAGTTAGATGAGGTTAAAGACTGGCTTGCCATTGTGGAGGCACGATTGCTTAGGGGTCTGAAAAATCATTAAAGCTTGTCCTCTTAAACGTTGATTGTTCCCTGGTGATTTATTGACAAAACACAAAAAAGTGCTCTATACTGCACTCTAATTATATGTATGAGGCCATAAGATCTCATGGAAATTAAATAAAATTTACAGCTTGATGGTTTTATGCTCCTGGGAGACATACCTTCTTAATAAGATCTTATAGCTGGGAATATTTATGAGGTTAAAGTCCGTAGGCTTGAGCAAAGACCTAACCTTTCCAGGGAAGGTGGAGATGGGGGTGCTTTAGATTTCTTTGAAGATAAATGATTGCAATGAAATTTCAGGGGTTTAGGAGGAAATGTTCAGGGAGACACATCAAGCATCCCTCCCCAAGACCTCTGGAGGACAAACTGTAAAGGCACAGGGACTTACTGCAGCCATTTAATTGGTGAGGCTCCCACTCATCCTACCACCACCTCTGGGGCGCTTAGGCCTCCTGCACTCCCCGTGGCTTCTTCATCTGGTTCGCCCCCATCATAATCTTGAAAGGGGAGCGCAGACCATATTGAAGGGCAATTATCTAAGAGGTCAAGGAAGGGAAGGGAATTTGAGGGAGGCAAAAGTAGAGAAAGAGAGAGAGATAATATATGAGAATCACACTGATGTACTTGAATCTGTAAACAACAGTTGAAAATGTTTAAACAGCCCCCTAATAGTTGCTGGACATTTTGTATATTTGCTCATTCACTCACTCTCTTCCCCTCACCAAGGGATGGCTGAGAACCAGGCTCTGATCCCTCAAGGATTATAATGTGTTATTGGAGACAAAGGATCAGAGCCTATCTGGGACAGGGGTGGGGGGAGGATGTTGTCTGTAGGTAGTGTGAAGATGGGAATTTCTTATCACTTTCTTGATAATGAATAGTGTATTTATAAACTGCACTGTTTAAATTGCCTCAGGTGATTTTTGTTACTCTTGTCCCAAAGTCTAAATGGATGCTCAGTGAAGTTTTATGTTTAGAAATGGGCTACTTGGGAAGCAGCTGTGGCTCAGTCAGTGGGGCTCCCGTTTGCCATGTGGGAGGCCCCGGGTTCGGTTCCCGGGGCCTCCTGGTGGGGGCGGGCCCGCCCGCACGGCGTGGTTGGCTGACCTGGCCAGCACAAGCAGCAGGGGGGGGATAGATGAATAGATAAATAAAATCTTTAAAAAAAAAAAAAAAAAAAAAGAAATGGGCTACTTGAACAAGAATGAGGAGAACTTTTTATGTCCCATCCCCCCCACCCCTATACACACACACACACTATTCTGGTTGGTTTTTTTTCCCCCAGTCATTCTCAAATGGAAGGAAATAGAGATAGGAGTATAGACATAGATAGATATATAGACAGACAGACAGACAGATGATAGACCTCTCATTTTTTATGTGTGGAATTATGATTTTATCTACTCAACAAAGGATAATTATGTGAAATTTAGGGTGTATCGTATATGATCTCTATATTTCTGTTTTGTTTTGTTTTAGTGAGTATTTTATGTAATTGAAGTGTTGGAGGGGGTGTGGGGGGATATTGGCAGAGGGTCTGAAGACCACGCACTAGAGGGACTCTGAACAGATGGCCCATCATCCTTTTGGGGTCTCTGAATTCGAGATCTTTGCCCCCAACATTTCTTCTCTCAGGCAGCTATTATTCTGCTTTACTGGGTGCTCTAATTTATCCAGGAGAGGCAAGGCACCCCCACCTATAGAGCCCCCTCCCTATACTCATGTGGAAAACAAAGGACTATTTAATTAAGATTAATTGTTTTACCTTTGAGGAGTATGACTTGAGTAGTTATCACTGCCGGTTAGTCATGCTCCTCTGCTTTCCTTTTCCAGAATATACCAAATTAAAACAAAAATAAAAGATGAGACTCCAAAATGCCCATGACTTAGATTTGTTAGACTCAAGCTTATATTTCCCCCATTTGATGTTGATTTTCAAAGCAGGGGGAACAGCATGACTTACTTAGGGGAGAGGAAAGCAAACGACTTGGGTTCTAAGCCAGGTTCCCACTCTCTAGTTGGTCATTGTGGTCTCTCTCCCTGGACCACAGTTTCCTCATCTGTAAAATGAAAAGATAAGGCTAGGTGATTTTAAGGTCCCTTTCAGCTTTAAAATCTTATTATTTTATGGTTTTAGGATTTATGTAGGAGAACAGCATTTTGCTCTATCCCTTGCTTTAGCCTTTAGAATGAAAGTGAGATGTTTCATCAGTTCAGAGGGAGCCAACTCAAGCCCAGTATCTCAGATAAAAAGGAAAAAAAAAAACTTATTAAAGATAGCTAAGTTCCTCCTGATAAGCAACAAGTGAGAAATGCCTGTTTTAAATATGGTGTGTCCATCTTTATTAATTTAAAGCATGTATATGATAATGTGCCCTTTTTTATTTAGTGGTCTGTCCTGGAGCTTCCAGAAAGGCTTGATTGTGAAGCAGAGGGGCAAAGGTGTGGGTATATTTTAATAAAGACGAATATCTCTAAAAATGCTTGAATTATATGGAAGTAAAGATTTGTTGCAAGTTACAAATCAAAGCCTAAAATGTCACTTATCTCCTAATGATACTTCTACACAGATTATTAATTTCATTTTAGAAGCCCAATGAATGTTATATTTTATGACATTGATTAAACATCTTGCTGCCATCTACCCATCCATCCTTTTCGTTTTCAAAAATCCATATCAGAATTTAACAAAAACAGCTCATAAATTTGTATTTTACAGCCTAGCAAAGTTGACTGATTTTCCACTCTGCCTACAACCAGTCCCATCCTGAACTCTGGGCTTTGGCCATTTCCACTCTTAGAAATCAGGCTTTTTCAAACCAGCCTCATGCTTCCTTATCCAAGTGGGATTGGGGGATTTATTCTGAAGAGCATTTGTGGCTTCTGGAGCTGAAGAGCTGTGAGGAGACTGAGCGGTGGTCAGGTTAGCCCTGACTGGGAACCAGGGGTCTCTGCTTTCTTTCTAGTTCTTAGACAAGCCAGGTGCCTCCCTCTTCTGTGTCCTGGGGATAATTATACCCTCCCCTAGTAGGCTCTCAGTGTCTTTGTGGGGATGAAAGAGATAATAGAAGAAAGTCCTTCTAGCCCTTCAGAGAGTGGATGTAAGAGGCAATAAACAATAGAATGGGATGATGGGTTTTGGATCCACTCCAGGAATTTTAGGAGGGGTGTTGTGATGGCTCTTTTGAAAGCAGGGAGAAAAGGCTATTGAAAATAGGCCATAGGCCACCGTGTTCTTTACTGTACTTTTATCAATAGAAGTACCTCGGGTTCATCCAGACTCACACCTGTGTTTCCTCAAAGCCACTGTGGGCTCTTGCTCTGGCTGGGTCGGCGCCCACTAGAAGACCCCATTTGTTTTTGAGCATTTAGAGTGGCTGCTCACATCTGCCCAGAGGGGATGCTGGCACCTAGATGGCCGTGCCAGAGGGGGCCTGGCACCTAGCTGCAGCCCTCTCCTCCTCCAGGAAGGAGACGTATTCTGAGAAATCAGAATGTGTCTCTGCATGAGAGATTAAGGGTCGCTCACCAAACTTTCGGCAGCAAAAGGCTGCCACATAATGAAGAAATACACTATGGGGTGGGTCACACTAGAAGGAAAGATACCAGCCACCATCACCCCAGGAGGGCCCGTCTTGCTGCAGAGTAGCACAGGGCTCAAGAGTGTGGGCACGATAGTCATTCTGTGGGCGTTCAAACCTTATCTCTCCCTGTGTCATCAATAATAGCACCTGCCTCTTAGGGATGTTGTGAGGGTTAAATGACATTAAAGTACCATGTGTGAAATGCTTAGTACAGTGCCAACCCAAAGTTAGTGCTTAATACATGTTAGCTATTGTCGTCACATGTTTGGACTGTGGTATCTGAATCAGGGGTTTTGTTGGTAGTGACGGCAGTGATGGTTTTGTTTTGTTTGGTCTTTGTATTTTTCCTAAATAATAATAATAATAATAAATGTAGAATGGCACCACTTAGAAACTGTAGCAACAGTACCTTGTCAGGGCCCTGCAGGGCCTTTCCCTGTGGGGATGATGCTAAACTGGTTTTCAATGACAGAGCATCATTAAGTTAAGGTGGTTGTTGGTGACAGCCCCTCTCTTTTCAGGGGTGGGGGTGGGGAGGTTTGGCTGTTACTGTGAGAGGACAGTAGCTGCTTAGTGAAGTTGTGAAATGTTCTCATGTGACATATCTCCCCCCCCACTTTTTCTTACTCATTTCTCCCTCCCCCATCCTCTTCCTTTCCTGCCCCCCCCCCTGCAGACCATGTCCCTCCCCACCCACCCCACCCTCCATAGTATGCTCCGCACAGGGAATGCTGCATAAAGGGAAAATATGGCATGTTTACAGAGAGAATTTTCAAGAAGTGTTAATTTAATATGCTGAAGTGTTCCCTTCAGCATTTTACCTTTCTTGTTGTTTTCACAAAACAGCCAAGACTAAATAATGAGCCCAGGGCTGTGCCCTTTGGTAGCGTGATAGCTCATTACCCACTAGCGGCCTCCATCTGCCCTCATGGCTGCATAGGGAGCCATTACGATTATGATGGAAATCTCAGAAGCCATTACCAAGATGCAACAGAGGGCCTACTGCAGACAGCCTAATGGACTAATTTGTAATTGGGAGAGGGAAATGAGTTAGCGAGCTGGGGCCGGTTTTGATGAGAGTGGAAGTGCGCATGCTAAATGTGATAAATGACTAGGAATGTGTGTTTGCGCAGTGGGCTCTACAAGGCTTTCCATCTCTCCTGGGGATTGGAGGCGTGCTGACAAGCCGTGAGGAGCGAGGAGGAAAAGGCTCAGGGGAGGAAGCAAGATTCAAGGAGAGTAGCTAAGGATAAATCGGTGAGGAAAACTAATGGCAGTAAAATCCAAGGAAATGACTGCATCTGCCATGAAAGTAGTAATTAGGAAGCATTTGGTGTGCGTGTCTTTAACCATTAAAATAGGGGATGAGTAGGAGCACTGATGCTTATTGTGGGAAACAGAAAACTGGCCAGCGATGGGTCAAAAGAGACACCTCTAGTGGAGATCTCCTATGGGACAATGCTCTTCAGACCTGGTGGCCAGACAAGTTCTGCTTGCTCAAAGTGGAGCTCTCATTCCCAAAAGGCCAAGGGAGCCCATGTGGGGAGGCCCTGAAAGCCCAGAGGCAGCCATTATGCCAGGTAAGGAGCCTGGGCTGCAGGTGCCAGATTGCCAGTGTGTCTAGGATAGAAGTCTCCTTGCCCCTGGTGGGATAGAGAGCCATCTAATAAGCCCCCATGCCAGGCTTTCCAAGCTGGGGACAAGTATGGCTATAGCAACATAGGGGTCAGATATCTGAAAACTGGCATTTCCTTTCATTTGTCAGTTGGCTCCCAGCGTTTCAGCAGCTCAGCAGAGAGAGTGCTCCAGGCGCTCCCAAGGGAGGCCTGGGCTTTTGTTCCCCTCACACTGATGTAACCTGTTGATGGGTAATCCCCCCATCAGTCTGAGACCACATCCTGCTCAGAAGGGTCCTTGTTTCCTGTTGCTTTTTTGCTGTGTGGCTTCCAAGTTCTGTCCTCCCATCTGGCCTTGGGGTCCTCTCCCCTCTCAGATCTCCCTTTCCCTAAAGCTGCAGCCCCAAGCATTAGTGTGCTTCTTTATCCCAGCAGCCTGCTGCCCTCAGCGCTTTTGACAGAGCTCACTTTTCCTCTTGGGGCAGCCTGATTTAAGCCCCGAGGGTCGTCCCAGCTCTCAGGCTTTCCCTCACACTGAAAGAAGCATTCTCATCCCTTCACATAGACCTAGAAGGATGTTTCAGCCTCTCTAAATGGCTTAAGGGAAGCCACGGCATCCTTCAGGAAATAAAGAAGCACTGGAGCCAATTAACTGAGCCCCAGCCCAGGGCTCTCAAAGGGTGAGAGACCAAGCCAGGTAACTCCTGTCCTCAGTCCCACCTCTGTCCCAGAGGCCCACTTTTCCTACAACATTCCCAAGTACATAGGAAAAGTTCCCATTTTCATCACCAATGACCAGATGAAGTTTCTAATTAACTCCCTGATAGTCTGATGACAGTCCCATTCAGCAAAAGTTTACTACAATCTATTTGAATGATTACATGTTTGGTTGTTCCTACCTACTTAGAAAATGAATTAGAAGAGAAACCAATAGAAAAACACAGAAACAGTAAAACCCAAAACAATCTGGGAGGAACCAATAATCAATCAATAAAAAAGGCAGAGAAGCACTCTTGAATATTACAAGTTAAAGAAAGCTATTGCAAAAACACAAATGTAGTTCTGATCTTCCTAAGAGTCGAAAGATCGGCTGGATGAATGCCATTGATGAGCAGTAGAAGTATGTTTTTTCTTGAGGAGAAAACTGACTTTTTCCCATCCAGTGTCTAATGTTAAGTATCTCAGTGGTTATGCTTTACAATGTCCCTTAAACCAAGAACCGTGTCATACATTCCTGTGACTAGTATATGAACGACAGAGGTTTTCCATATGGATGTGCTTTCACAAAAGCCCCCACAAAGTGCCAGCCTTTGGCCACCTCTGGAGAGATTCCAAAAATCAGGTTCCTGCTGTGCCCAAGTTCTCATTCTAGTGAGGCGTCCATATACTTTAGAGAGCTCCAGTTCAATTACATAGACAGTAACAAAGAGTTTGGAGAACACACAAGAAGTAATAATCCACCTGTTCAATAAATATTTATGAGCACTTACTGTGGGGCAGGGGCTGAGCTAAGTGCTAGAGATACAGCATTAAACAAGCACGTCTACCCACTATCCTCATGAAGCTTCCAGTCAAATTCTGACCCTAGAGTCAGGGAGGATTCTAGAGCAGCAGAGATGGGGGAATATTTGAGCTGAGTTATGGAGGAGTTCATTAAAAATCAGTAACAACGAGATATCCAGGAACCACCCCTCCCCCCCCCGCAAATATTTGGAAATTAAACAGCACACTTTTAAATAATCCATAGGTCAAAGAAGAAATCACAAGGGAAATTAGAAAGTATTTTGAACCAAATGATAACAAAAATGCAACATGTCAAAATCTGTTAGACACAGCTAAAGCAGTGCTTAAAGAGGAATTTGGTGCTGTAAATTCTTATGTTGAACTAGAAAAAAGGTTTATAAAATCAATGAGCTAATGTTCCACCATAACAGGGAAAGAGCAACATAAGCTCAAAATAAGATGGAAAGATATAATAAAGAAAAGAGCAGAAATTATTGAAATAGAAAACATACAGTCGAAAATATTAACAAAGCCAAAAGTTGATTCTTTGAAAAGACCAATGAAATTCATAACCCCTTAGCTAAAATGAACAAGAAAATAATGCAAATACCAATGTATCAAGAATGAAAAAGATGTTATCAGTACAGATCATGCAGACATTAAAAGGGTAATAAGGCAGGAGTCCAACGAGCAAAGGGTAAGAGCATGGATGTCAAATAATTTGAGGGGCTAGTTATGTGTGGGTCTAGGAGGCCACATAAGGAGAGGGCAGTGAGGCTGAAAGATTGCTTAGAGCCAGATACGAACCAGAATTCTCAGTTTCTACAGTGACCCAGGGCTGACAGTAGGAGTCGTGTACATAGTCCTATGATTGCTCACTGTGCCAGCGCAGGTCCCTGCCCTGAGTGGGGCTCCAGGTGCACAGATGACCTGTAGATGCTGAGATCCTGTGTAATAGGATGCTCTTGCCTTTAGGGCATCTGGACTTCCTTAAAGCATTTTCAGACCCTGGTCAGCAAGCAACTCTGAAAGGTCTGTGTCCACAGCCCACAGAATAGAAGGAGGCCTCGTTTCTCTGCTCCCAAACTTCTAGCTCCTTCATCAGTTGGACCCATGCATTTCAAAACTGAGCTGATGCCATCCTGAGAACACAGTATCATCCCTGCCCCATGGTTTATATGCTACTGAAAATGGAGCTTTTTCTTTTAAGATGACACCAAAGATTCCTTCTAGAAGGTTCTTGTCAGTTTGGCCGCTCTCGACTCCACCTTCCAAGTTAACATCAGCATGCTGTGGCCTATTCATCCCCAGCAACCCCTAAGAGAGCAGGGCTTGTGGCATGGGCAAGGTCTCATCCGTCATTTCCAGGACTGGCACCTGCCATCCATGAGACTGTAGGCAGGGTCCAAAGCAACAAAGAAAAAGCTGTCAAATCTGAGTTCCCCCTCACTGCTCGATCTTTTACCTGGCAGGAGTTCCTGGCTTGTTTGCATTGGTTCATTTTGTTTTGTTTTGTTTTTTAAGATTTATTTTTATTTATTTATTTCTCCCCCGCTTATTATTTGCGCTCACTGTCTGCTTATCTTCTTTTTTAGGAGGCACCGGGAACCAAACCTGGGGCCTCCCACATGGGAGGGAGGCACCTAATCACTTGAGCCACTTCCACTCCCTGCATTGGTTCGTTGTAACGCTGGCCCTTCCTTGCTCTCTCTCTTCTGCTGTACCATTCTTCACCTGTGAGGCAATATTGCAGAGTGGTAAAGAGCTTGGAAACTCTTACAAACTGTATGTGATCCTGGGCAACTTGCCTTCCTTCTATGTCCCTCAACTTAGCTATGTATAAATTTATAAAACAGATAGGGTTGTGATGAGAGTTAAACGTCTTTTTTTTTTTTTTTTTTTTTCCCAGAAGGTACTGGGGATTGAACCCAGGACCTCGTACATGAGAAGCAGGTGCTCAACCACCGAGCTACATCCACTCCCCAATGAGAGTTGGTTTTTCGTTTGTTTGTTTTGTTTTTAGGAGGTATCAGGGATCAAACCTAGAACCTCGTATGTGGGAAGCAGGCACTCAACCACTTGAGCCACATCCACTCCCCAATGTCATATATTTAAAGGGTCTTGGACCAGTGCTTGGCAACCAGTAAGTGCAAGAAGTATTACCAAGGCCCCAGTGTGGTTGCGGGGCCCTTTGGCGTTCCCCGCGCTTGCGTGCTCAGGCTGATTACCCTGGCATCCCCTCTCCTGGCGGGAAGCTCCTCCACCCTGGCTTCGTACTATAGACCTGACTTCCTCACCACCTTTCTCCACGCCTGCACGGCACCCTGGCCCAGAAGACAACAGCTTAGGCCCAAGGAATCCTTGCCCTGCTGGGACTGGTGTCCACTGACCCCAAGTTGAGACCCGAGGCTCCAGTAAGAGCCTCAGAGTTCCAAGATAGTTTACTTTATGAATTGGAAGCTTTCATTTTCCCCAAAATAGCCTTTGAGCTAAGTGACCCACCATGCCCATCAGGCAGACACTAGTTGCTCATGGGGTGACATTGGTGCTGGTGACAGGGGAGTATCTTGAAAGGGAAGGAAAGCTGGGGAAGGACAGAGAAGAGGAAAGAGAAGTTGAAGCCCTCATCTGGAGAATTTGATTTAGTCAGGTGACAGTAACATCAGGCACTTGTGTTCTACTTTACTTTTTTTCAGAACCTTCTCACATGAATTGTCTGGGAGCCGTATATGGCCAAAGCAGATATTTTCTGTAGACATGAAGAAAACGAAGCCCAGGAAAGCTGAAGGACTTACTCAAGGTCACACAGCTACTTAGAGACAAAGCCAAGGCCATAAGCCCAGAGGTACAGACTCCCAGGGCTCCCTGCAGGAGGCCATGCAAGGAGCAAATATTACCACAATCCCCTGTCTCAGCACAAACTGCATGATCCCCCACTTGGCAAGAAGAAAAGCCTTGGCTTGTAGCAAGACCAATGCAGAGCACTCTGGGACCCCTCTTACATTGTGTTTTGAAACTCTGCCATAGAGGAGGAATGTCCTGGAAGTTTAGTCGTTGGTTGGGTGTTTCTGAGAGAGTGTTATCGCATGCTAGATTTAATGAATAAATTATAATAACTTTTGCATTTTTCTTCACATTATACATGTTTATCTCTCCATCACCCCCCCTCCCCCCATAATTCCCCTCTCCCACTTCTACACCCTATATTTCTTTTCATGTTTTCTCTTTGGGAACATACCACTAAATATTATTTTTTTAAAAGCTCATTCCTGATGACTGCTGATAAAGAGGCACAACTCCTTGTTCTCTGTTTATGAGCTAATATGCTCAGGGCCAGAATCTCAGGGAGGAGTGTGTGGAAGAAACTACATGTATACCTCTAAGGGGAAAGTACTCTTTTAGGGCCTAAGGAAGGAAAAGGGGAAAATAGTATATGACCCCCACTGATGTGCTTCCAGGACAAAGATATTCTTACCTGTCTTGTGTCGGGGCACTTAGAATAGAGCCTTGCATGCAGTTGCACTCAAGTGCTTTGAAGGAATAAGTATATCAGTGAGTGATTGGATTGGCTGACAGGATGGATGGATGGATGGATGGATGGATGGATGGATGGATGGATGGA
>JAKSZT010017954.1:6901555-6971555 GCA_026826555.1 Tolypeutes matacus
GGATGGATGGATGGATGGATGGATGGATGGATGGATGGATGGATGGATGGATGGATGGATGGATAGCTGATTGGGTGGCTAGATAGAGCCAGGGCATCAGAGTCAAATCTCATTTGGTTGTTGCTCTAGGGCGCCTTCTCAATGAACTCCTCCTCTGGGTTCTACTACAATATTTTGTCTCAGAGTCAAGTCTCAGAATTTCTTTATGCTCTTAGTGGAAGAGTATTACTTTTGTAATCTTTCAAGGAACATATTTCTTCCTCCAAAGAGCTGGAGGGAAAAATGTAATATAAATATAATTGAGGGATCAGAGCAAACTCCAGGAGGAAAGTTAACAAAGCATAAGAATTAGCCTGAATGTAACTTCAAATACATACTCTTTAGTTTTCTACTATTTCTGCTATTTCATTAAGTAACCTTTCTTGGAAGGTCTACTAATTCTTTTCAAAGATATTTGTTTTACCTTTTATCAAAATACACTGAACACTGCTATTACCAGGGTGTTTTGAAGGGGCAGGGAACAGTATTCAGAAATGAGAGATAGTTCTAGGCAATTAAATAAAATCCCCTGACCAGAGAAAACTGTAAAATGATAGGGCAGAAGGAAGAAATATTCTCTGCCAAAAAATCAGCCAGGAAAATAGTAAGGATTTATGTGCAGCAAATTCTGAGGTTAAAATTTAAAATAAATAAATGAGAAGGATGATATGATTTGAAATCAGCTTTCTCTTTGAACCAGACATTCAAGACTCGGAATAAAATGGGCCTTTTGAATGGGAAGCTGGTCTTTATGACCAACGTCTTGTTTTTAGCAGGAACACTTTAGTTGAAAAGCAAGAGAAGTCATTGCTAAGAAGCTTGTCTTCTTAAACCATGGGTGATTTTCAAGGGGAAAAAGTTAAATTGGGAAATCTTTGCTAATATTTCCTTTCAGAGTCTAGGTTTGGGTTTTTATTTTGTTTTGTTTTGTTTTTATTACATTTGTTTTACAAATAATCAGACTCAGGCAGAGTTTTATGTCTTCTCATCACTCTTTAAAAGCATAGGGGGGGAAGCGGCTGTGGTTCAATCAGTAGGGCTCCCGTTTACCATATGGGAGGCCCCGGGTTCGGTTCCCGGGGCCTCCTGGTGAAGGCAAGCCCGCCCGCACGGCGTGGTTAGCTGACCCAGCGAGCACAAGCAGCAAGGGGGGAATAAATGAATAAATAAATAAAATCTTAAAAAAAAAAAAAGCATAGGGGGCCTCAGATTGAATCAGTTAAACCCTCTGCTTCATTAAAAGACGCTCGTTTGGGGCCCATGGTAAGGAAAAAGCCAGATCTAGGTGCTTTAGAGACTGGAGCCATAATCAGAACAAGAAGGGGAAGTATGACTGATCCTGCCCTCCTGCCCTCATTTTATTTTTCTTTCTCTTTTAACTAGCTCCCCTCATCTCCTCACTGCCCCCTCCCACTCTTGATACCTTCAGTTCCCCACCAGCCGCCATTTTCCCTTTCTCTGTAGCCTCCAACTCAAATCCACTGAAGAGAACAGGCTGGAGGCTGTTGAAAGCTCTGGAGTGATTTATTGCTTAGCAGGAACTTCACCAAACTTCCCAGTTTGATTTTTTTAAGTTTTGAAAATCAAACAAAGTTCAAAAAGTAAACATTACAGGTTGACATCCCATCCCAAAGCAGAGGAAAAATGTCTCTTGTTAAATTTTTTGGCACATAACAGGATTTATGAGCATTTCCAATGTTTTTATTTTTCTCCCCCAGTCACTGTTATTCCTTAACCCCCAGAGCTAGGTGTGGAGAGATTATGTTGGCTGGTTTCCATGGTGACACTGAAGAAAAGTAATTTTTTAAAGTAGATGTCTACTGTGTTATTTCACATGCATGAAACATCAACATTTATGCTGTGTGGCTGTTACCCCTAAATGTAAAGACACATAAATTGTTGGAGTATTTTATATAAATAGACAAGTGGGGGTGATATTTTCCTTGGTCTCATGCCGACCCTAGTAACAAAAGTCTCTCAGTTACCCAGGGCATCTTGGAGGGAGGGAGGGAACAGTCCTGCTCAGTGTTAAGCAACTTTCTTTCCTGTGAATAACTATTTAAAAAAAAAAAAACTCAAATTTAAAGTCCACCCCCCTCGAACTTAAGTATAAAGCTAGGGACCAGATGAAAAGTTCCCTTTGGGCCTCAGTGTTCAAACAAGCAAAATTAGAAAACTTTAATTTGTATTTCTTGTCTAGCCTCTGTGGTCAGCCACTGCAGATATCCCCCTATCTGTCCAAGGAGTCGCCTAGAACCTTCCTGCCTCAGGAAGCACTCAGTTGTTTCCAGCATCCCAGAAAAGTAAGGTTGGAGGGAAGCCTATACCTTTAGCAGCAGAAATTTTGGTAAAGC
Organism: Tolypeutes matacus; assembly: GCA_026826555.1. NCBI lineage: Eukaryota > Metazoa > Chordata > Mammalia > Cingulata > Chlamyphoridae > Tolypeutes > Tolypeutes matacus. Next base: position 6,903,949 of record JAKSZT010017954.1, read on the forward strand.
TCTCCTCTCTCTTCTACCTGCCTCCCTAACATGCCTACCTACCCACACGCTCTCCATGCCCCCCTCTTTTGAAGCTTTTGGGCAAGGTTCTTTCATCTTTTCTATGACAAGTCAAAGTTTTGAAGAGGAAGAGAATGAAATTATTGTACCATTCCCCTTACACGTAACCATGGTTAGATATACTTGTTATTTATGTAGTTATGTAACATGGTGTTTAGGAAAGTATCTTTTATCTTTGGAGAATAATATCTGATTAAGGCATTCTCCTTTAACTTTTCCAAGTTCTTTCCTGCATGTTATTTTTTCCTTTTTTTTTTTTTTTTTTTACTGGGAGGTACCAGGGATCGAACCCCGGTCTCTCCATATGGTAGACGGACGCCGAACCTCTTGAGCCACATCCATTTCCCCTGCATGTTATTTTATTTGAACATTCTAATAGCCCTAGAAATTAGTTTCTCTCGGTACTCTCTGTGTTTTACAGCTGCAGGGACAGAAGTTTGAGTTGCCCAGCTCCTAGAGACAGAGTTGAGTCAAGAATTCAGGACCATGTGGTAGAAGATGGGCTGTGGCTAACCCTACAAATATGAGAGTGTTCTCTCATGAACTATGACAAATGTACAATACTAATACGTGGTGTTAATAATAGGGTGTATATGGAAAAATATACCAAGTGTGTGCTGTGTTCCATAGTTAGTGGTAATAGTCTGATCATGTTCTTTCATGATCTGTAACAAATGTTCCACAACAATGTAAGGTGTTGGTGGAGGGGTAACATACGGGCATTCTGTACATTATGCATAATTGCTTTGTAAGCTCACAACTTCTCTTAAAACAAACAAAAAAAAAGTTAAAAAAGAAAAAAAGAACACAGGACCTGTGATTTCCCCCAAGGTTTTATGTTGTTAAACCTATACTTGGCATCTTCCACAGCAGCCAGCCTACTCAGTCAAGAGGTGAAAAGGTACTAGGTATACAGCTTTCTGGTACATCGTCTCAGGCACACATGGTCAAGAGGAGTTCACTCTTTAACAAACATTTATTGAGCACCTGCTACTTGTCAGATGCTATTTTTTTTTTAATCTTTTTTTTTTTTTACTTTATTTTGTACATTTAATAATTGAAAACATAAACAATTAAAAACTAAAAAGTAAACACAGGTGAATAAATATATACATTTCTCAATTAAATGTAATGGATACATGTAATTTTTTTTTTTTTTTTTTGACTCAGATGCTATTTTAGGCAGTAGTGGTTAAAACAGTCAAGAATCCTTGCACACACACAGCAAGAGAGGAGCAGATGATGAATAAATGAGTAAAATATATAATACATTAGGTGATGATAAGAGGTAAGGAGAAAAATAAAGTGGTGAAGGGGGTCAGGTAGTGCTGGCAGAGGGGAAAGAGTACTGTGATTTTAAGTAGGGTGGGTAAAGAAGGTCTTCTTGAGAGGTGATATTTGAACAAAGACTTGAAGGAACTAAGGGAGCAAGCCTTGAGATCTCTGGGGGACAAGAAGTCCAAGCAAAGAGAAAGAACAAGGAGTGTGGAAGGCAGCATGGATTGCTTTCCTTAAGTCCTCAAATGCCATGTGGTATTTATATGGTATTTATATGAGTGTGTGTGTTTTTGAAAACTTTTCTTGAGTTCCGAGGTTGGTGCATTGCTTTAATTTTGCCTTAATGATTTCCTGCACTTGGGAGAGCTCTTTAATAGATGCATTCTGGAAGTTGTAATCATCAGTCCTAGGTTGGTATCACATTACTTTTGTGGAAAAAAAAGCAGAATTGCTTTGGCACTCACTGGGTCTTGGGGTGGTGACTATATTTTCCTGGTTTTTAATGTAGATCATTGAAAACATGTCAGGGCCCTGATCTCAAGAGTTTCTCCTAAATAGAGGAGAATCGTGTTCTTGTATTCAGGGGGTATGGGAAGGGACTTGGGTGGGTTGGGCAGGCAAAAGGGTTCATATATTTTAAATGCCAGTCAGCTGCAACTACTAGTTATCTGGAGCCTGTTCAAACTCATTTGGAGAACAGTTGAATTTTTTAAGTGCCTTTTGATTCTCTCTTTCATTTATTTTAACTGATCTGCTGGGATTAAGAGCTTGGTAGGAGAACACCACAATGCTTGCCAAAATGTGTGAATAATTAGAGCTCCGATGATGTGTGCCAGATAGAAGGGGAGTATTCACACTTCTGATTAGATTCAGCTAAATGCAGTTGTAAATCACGGCTGCCACAGTAACAGAGCCTTGTCAGAATTTAGCAGAGGAGGAAGCTCAGGGCAGCAAAGAGATTTAGAGGCTTGCCCCAAGACATGTGGCATGGAGCAAACGTTTATGTGGAAGAGGAGGGGAAAGGAGGGTGGTTCCACTTACCAGCAACCAGAGTGATGATAATTTTGGCATCTCTCAGTTCAGTTCCTACATTCTTGAGTCTTGCTGGGCACTTAGCTGGCTGCCATCTTGACAAATGTGAATGAGTCCCTGTTCTCTGGATGCTTCCAGTTTCCAAAGGAGGTGAATAAACATCTGTTGTTCAGTGTGATGAGTGTGTCAGTAGGACAGACACTGTACTAAAGGACCCCAGAGGAGGACTCAGTTCTGCTGCAGAGAAAGTAGAAGAAAGGATTTGAAAGGCGGTCATTTCCTTTAGAAATAAGAGGTGACATTTAAGATAACTTAGCAAAATGAGTTAGTGGTTAGACGAACTTTAGGCAAAGTAAGAAACATGCAAAGGCACAGGCATCTTAAAAGGCCCCTCTTAAGAGTGGTAGTAGTCCTTTATGGCTGAAGAATAGGTTGGAAAACACAACATGAATGAATGATGGCAATAAGACTTGCAAAGTAGGTTGGATCAGAATGTAAAGGGTTTTGAATGCTTTACAGGGAGCATTTTTTTCAAATTACATACCCAAAAATTCTGATTCACCCCTGCCCCACCCCAGCTAGAGTCCACTGCCTTAGCCATAGGCATTAGTGGCAATGTGTTGGTCTTCTTTTGCTATATTACGGCATGAGAAAATAAAAGTTAAGAACCACTGCTCTCACCAGTGGAAGTCTGTCTGTCTGTATTTATGTATTTGTTTATTTAACTATTTATTTTATTTTTAGGAAGCATGGGGATTAAACCCAGGACCTCCTACTTAGGAGGCAGGTGCTCAACCACTAAGCTACATCCGCTTCCCCCAGTGGGAGTCTTTAAGGTTAATAAGATAAGAAATGCAACATAAGGTGGTTGGTTTAAAATGATAACGGGCAGAAGCTTCTATGTAGAATTGTCAGTTTGGAGTGGGGTGAGCCTGGAGTCTCTTAGATGCCGGTGGAAGATCATGAACAAGGTCTGAACAAAGACGGTGCTAGAAGGAATGAAGAGGCAAGCTCTGTTTCAAGAGAGATTTCAGAGGTAGAATCAAATAGAACTTGTTGAAGAAAACTCCAGCTGTGTACTAGCGTCCTTGGAATGGTAGATGAGACCCATTCTGAGACATCTTTTCATTCATCCTAATAGTGCCATCCTTTCCTGATTAGTAGACTTACATGGAGTGCCATTGCTCAAAATATAGTGTCCTGCAGAAAATAGACAGTGAACATATATTATTAACGTATTGCTCAGTATCTGGATTCCTGATATAGAAAGTGAGATATATGGTCATGGCAACATGGAGTATGGAATTCAGTGGAACGGTCTGGATTTGTCACTGCAGCTGTTTCCTAATCACAATCATACTTTTCCTTCCTCTCCAACACCACTCTTCCACCCCTCTCACCCTTAGTTAGTAAAAATGGTGGTGGTCTTTAAAAAAAAAAAAAGTACTTCCATCCAGCCTGTAAGCACCTTCTCTGGCCTCCTCTCCCTATCCTGTTCTTTGAAAAGTGATCAGCTTTCCCTGTCTCAGTAATACAACACATTACTTTGAAATGAACCAGCAACTTGAGGTAGGAGTAAAAGCGCAGGAAAAGGAATGCAGGGGAAATGCACCAGAATGGTATGAAACCCAAAGCAAATGAGCAACACATGGAGAATGTGGAACAGCAAGAAAGGCATAAAAATCACAACCCCATCTGCCATCTCTAGAAACAGAGAGAGACAGAGGAAATAACATGTGTGGCTCACCTGAAGTCAGAAAGAGTCATCTTCACTACTTAGTGGAGGTATGAAGGAGACTCTTTTGAAAGACTTGGACCCTTTTCAAGTCGTTCCATCATGCTTTTTGTTTCTTCCACTTTGGCCAGTAAATTCAAATGCTCAGAGAAATGCTTCTCCAGGCACAAAATAATAGGTATACTAAACCAGTGCTTTCCAAATCATACATGAAATGCAATCATTTGGGATATGAGGAGGAAAATCTAGAACTGCGTTTTCTACTTATTTTTATCTCAGCCTTTTAAATTTATTTTTGTGTATATTTTTACAAATATATGTTTACAGTGTACAAATAAGTAAAACTATGTTGGAAAGTGGGGTTTTTTTTGTTGTTGTTTTGTTACTTTTGGGGTACATGATCAAAATGTGCAGACCATTAGAATAGTTAACAGGGCTACTAGTTGGAGGTTGGGGGCAGGAAGAATAACCTGAAATCTTGAGATTCCTTACAGAAGCAGGGAAGTTAACTAGAAGGCTGTTTTCTCTCTAGCCTACAGATAGGCTGTCAGCTCCTGTTGAATAGCCTCTAAGAGTCCCTCCAAATATATAGACAAAACCCAGAGAAAAAAGCATATCCCACATTTAAAGGATCCCTTTGAACAAGCCTACATTTAGCCCATAATCAGACCACAGAGCAACACCCACAGGTGGCCAAAACACAATCAGAGGTACCCTCAGGCTTACCCACAGGCCTTGCTCCCTCACTGCCCTTCCCCACTGTTGTTGCTGTTGTGGTTCGGGGAGAGTTGTATGCCTGCTTGTCTTTGCATCCCAGCCCCTAGTCCACATGAGTTGTGTGCCTCTTTGTTTTGGGGTCATCATCCAGGCCAGATGGGATATTCTGTTTTGCTGCAGTATTGTGAGCCTTCCCCTCAAAAGCTCCCCGACCCAACCAACACACAAATAAACCATAAAACTCCATGTAATTGTTATATTCAAACTGCAGAGCCAGGAATCCTGTGCTGCATTGGGATGCTCTTTTCCTTTTGCAGACATCAGCTTTTCTTTTTTCTTTTTCCAAGCTTAAACTTCAGCCTGGTTCAACCCCAGAAATCCCATTAATGTCATAGAGGCAGGTAGCTTTGGGGTGTGCTTCTTTTGTCAACCATGTCTCTACAGCTCCAGAACTGACCCTCCCATCCTGCCACTCCCAGCCAGTCTTTGTTGGTGGTACTCTCCTCTTTCCATAAGCATCTGTTAGAACTTGACCATAAGTCAGACTGTTCCTAAATGATGCATCCCTTCTAGAGATGTGCACTGATAGGAAATGAAAGAGCATCCATGCCTTTTCTCACCTCATTATGCAGAGAGCCATGTGACAGAATCTGACAAACTCAGTTATCTCAGACCTCCAGTTGCAAGTACTTCTCCATCAGTTTTCTTATGAACTGCTTCAGGCTCACCCTTTTCCCTTTCCCCCTCCAACCATGTTTATCACACAGCTCCATATCAGTGGTTATCTTTCTAGGTGTTGGGAAAAGATAGCTCTGTTGTAAGAAGACCAACAATGGCAAATACTATACTTTAAGGTTGCCAGTTGCCCTCATTTTCATCATATTGAAATAGGAGATGGATCACATCTGTTTGAAATAAATTGAGTGAAATAATAGTTCATACATAAAGTCTTAAAGGAAGTGAGCCATGACGGAATCAAGGATATCCTTCTGCCCTACAGCTTCCACAGGTGGTTGTAGAACTCAGGATCTCAAAAGTATTTTTGTGTTTCCTGTAGAAAAGTAATGATGCACATTGTACATCTCAGGCGGCTATAACTCTCCAAAGAGCTTTGTTTCTAGAAACCCGAGATGCAGCTTGCTGTGAGTCAGGAAGGGCCATTGTCCTCACATGCCAGGTGTTGTCCGCATTAACTTCTTATCCAGTCATGATCATTGGGCGGTTGTTACATTCAGGCAAAGCACTGGTAGCAAGTATCTCAGGTATGGCATGATCTTGTTCTGAAGTTGCTGTAATTTTGAGTGAAAAATTCAGGAAACGCCCAAGGAAAAGGTGATCTTTCCACAAGATATTATGTTCACTCCACTGTTTGTCAGCTGGGTATTACTGGCATTCAGGGTGGGACTGTCCCCACATGTCACAAGACAATTGGCAACACTACTTTGCCCACAAAATACAAGTAACCCTTGCTGTCACCTTGACACCTGAAACCAGTCCCCACACATTTCTAAATGCCTCCCAGAGAAAGGAAGGGAAGGAGTGCTACCTCAGAGAGAGAAACTAGGCAAAACAAGGTGGCAGAACCTGTAGACCTTCCTGTAACCTGGGTGCAGCCAAGTGATTATTTCCCTCAGACTCCTGTTGAAACTATTTATCCAAAACATTTTGGAAAGAGAAAGTTGGCCCCCAAAGGAGAGGGCCAAATACATGGTAACATGTTAATCCAACTCTGTTGGCCATTTACTTGATTTATTTGTGTCACCAAATGCAAATGTAGTTTTAATTCAAATTCTAAATCTAGAATTACATTTGCAATATTAATCAAGTAACTGAAATGTGTGTCGGTGTGTTTGTGATGATCCATGTGAGGGAACAAGTCAGTTTGAAAATTGGCCCCAATGCAGAGAAAATTTTCACAACCAATGAAAAATTACTTTTTAAAGAACACACTTCCTTTTATTTTGATTTTTACCATCTCCCAACCAGATCCCCTCTGCTAAAAAATTGAGATTACTTATGAGTTGCACTAGCTGACAGTGAATTTATGATTAAAGCAAAACCTACTTTGAATTTGTAAATCTGAGTTTTCATTAATTTAGTAAGTCATAAATTTTAAGCTTGGTTATAAGCATCCCTATAATACTTTGCTTTGTACTTGGGCTTTTCTCATCTGCTGCTTTTCAGGTTTCTGCACATGAGCTTGAATACTTGGATTTGTTGCAAATTAAATATTCAAGCAAAGACTATTTTATTTTATTCTGCTTGCACTCCCTTCTCCAGCTCTTCATAACCACATGCACAGTGTTTAAAGGAAGCCATGTTTAGAATGATTTTTAATGAAGAGAGTTTATTGGATGGGATAAGAGGAGTCACACTGACCCCACATTGTACCTTTGCCATACAATTGAAGGCCTCTATTGAAGGTATTCTGGAAAATATCTATTCTTGTCAGAAGCTGTCCTACATTGTCAGTGAAAAGGTATTAGGTGCAGGTGTCAAACATGACTAATGAGGCATGAGGAGTTGACAGCAAAAGCAGAGATTATAGGTACAGAGACTGGTGAATGAAGTGTGAATAGCAGTGTGGGTGTGTGACTGACACACAAGAGAGAGACCTGCACAAAGGAACAATATCTATCACATTTGTGGAGAGAATGGACAATTTCAATTACTTGACTGATTGACTCATTTGATATAATGGGTTAGGAAAATAAATAAATAGTTTTTCCCTTTATCCTGTAAGTGTACCAGGCTTGGCATCAAAATTTCCAAAATTTTCTTCTAAGACAAGCCAGAGTCTCCTTTTTCTGTTTTTAAATTTACAAAGTGTGTTTTATTGTGAAGCTATTGGAAATGATGAGGCATGTTTTGCTCATTAAGCTTTCAGTATCACCAAAACATCACAATAACACTACAGTGTTCTATTCTAGGATCTGATTGCTAAGTACACCCTCTCCTCATGAAGCCTGTAGTCTAAACGGAGGAGGGCAAAAACAAAAAAACAAAGTAAAAAAAAAAATTTTTTTGGTTAAGTGCAACTTTGTCAAAGGCTGCGTGTGTATAGACCAACACAATGCAGCTGCTGGGAATGGTTGATGATTTCAGGGACGTTAACAGGGCACTAGGCTCAAACTCCAATAATTTTCCTCCCCCAGGCCAGGGAGGCTCTTCTGTACTAGCTCAACAGGAGCCAGTGTGGGCCTTCACCTAATCAGCCTCCAATAAGTGACAGTCAACATATTTTTATTTGTTCATGAACCTCAGGGGAGACCTCCTAAGAGATGAAGTCTAAGGGCTGCCTTTTTGGATAAGAAGAGGAAGTCTAGGTGAGGAAGAGGAGGTTGGCTAGAGCAAAATGAAACAAGGTGGGGGATGGTTTTCTCTCCAGGCCCTTTTTACCAGTTCTCCCAGCATGGAGGTAAAGATGAAGTTAATGTGAGGAATGTTGATCTTCCTAAAAGTGGCTCCAAATGATAGACCCAAGACAGATTTCTAAACAGCTGTTATTCAGATTAGAGGCAAGGACTTGATGTATCGCTCCCTTTAGAAAGTGTCCTAATGGAAAGGGCCTGCACTTTCTCTGGGTCCCATCTGAATTAAACAATTGGAGTATTTTATATCAAGGGTCATAAGTGTCAACAAGATGGAGAGCTTTGCTTCTTGATTAAAAGAGGCCTGTAAGTTACTTAGGAAATTCTTGCCATCACAGGCTGCAAGTGGATCCTCTGAACCGTTGTTGTACAAAGGGTGAGTCCAGCTGTTCTCCTAAGGAGAGAGCAGGCAAGCTCAGACTGAAGAATGCAGCTGGAAAAAAAAAATTTTTTTTTTTTAAAGATTTATTTACTTACTTTATCCGTTTTAACGCCCCCCCTTCCCCATTTGCTGTTTTGTGTCCATTTGCTGGGCAATTCTCTGTATCTGTTTCCTGCCATCTCTTCTCATCCTCCTCCTCCAGTCTTCACCAGGATTCGATCCTGGAGACCTCCGATGTAGGAGAGAGGTGTTCTGCCGTCTGCGCCACCTCGGTCCCTGGCTTTTGGAGCTTCTCGTCGTGTCTTTCTCCTGTTACGTCATCACCTTGCTGCATGGCTTCTGGGGCCTGGCGGCTCACCGGCACACAGAGCCTGGCGGCCCATGCGCCTTCTATTTATATATATATATATATATTTTTTTTTTTTTTTTTTAGTTTTACTGGGAGGTCCTGGGGATCGAACCCTGGCCCCTCCATATGGCAGATGGATGCCCAACCATTTGAGCCACATCCGCCCCCAAGCTGGAAAATTTTACCTCACACACTCCAAGATCCTGCTAACTATAGGGTGTGAGGAGGTCGTGCCTCTCGGTTTTCTCTACCCACTATCCCATGGCAGGGCTCTCACAAATCTTGCCAGTCTGGAATGAGGCAAAGTGGCACACTTCCAGCTCTTAGTATATCTGTGTTTGTTTCAATATCAGTAAAGCCTTAATTACTTCCTGTGTGGATCACCAACCCCTTCCTTCCAGTCTTAGCATAAAATTAATGTCCCAGAAACAGGCATTGTACTTTAACTTGGTGCTCCCTCCTGGCACACTGCTTCATAACCAGTTTGAGAAGCACTGGCACATGAGCTCAGCCCAGAGCGCTGGGACAGGGAGACCACCATAGCCCCATGTGCAGTCTTGAGTCAAGTAGCATCCCTGAGTGTCCTTTTCGCCCCTTATACTGAATGGTAACGGGCAGGAGCCAGTCATGGTCATAGGGGAAGGCTAAAGACTTAACAGAAATTGAGAGGACAACAGAAGAATGGGAGCGGAGGTGGTGGCTGGGGGAGCATGGCGAGGAGGAAGAGAAGAGAGCAGAGTAACAGCAGTGAGGACAATGGCGTCTGGAGCAAGTGGTGACAGATGTCTCTAGGTAGATGCCCTTATGGCAGCAATTCTGGAGAGAGAAGAAAATCCCAGTAATATTAACAGGGCTACAACAAATGAAAACTGGAAAATAAACAGATGGAACATGCCTCATAGTTTAGCTTTTATCATCAATAATTCTGAATCTGCAAGTGAATATGGTTAACTATAGTTCAAACCATCTGCCTATTACTGCCTTTTGCTTTAAGATGGTGTGTTGAATCCCATTCTCCACCAACTGTGTATGCATAAGGGGGAAGGGGGTGTTAGAGAATCATAATTCTCTGCTGTCCTGTCAAAACACACATGATCCACACCTTGTATAAAGGTCCATGCAAATGGACACCATCCATCTATGGAGGCAATCAGCAACAATCCCACACTGCCCTTTCTTGGGTTGGGAGGACCCCTTCTGGCTGCCTTCCAATGTCAAGTATAAGCACCTTAAAGGCAAGCTCAGTTGGTTTCTTCTCAAGGGTGAGATTCAGCATCCAGTTTCTAATCTAGCTAAGGAGTATTAACTCAATTAAATGTATTGTGCATCCCAACCCAAACTGAGATATGCTGAGCTCATCTTTTTGGCTTTCAAGTATTTGGGACACGCAACTGTGGTCCAAACCTGTGCTGCAGGCTACGAAAGGATATGAAAGAATATTGTCCTTCCACAAGGAGCTTAGAATCTATTTAAGCTAGAATCTTTTTTTTTTTTTTTTTTTTTTTTACCGGGAGGTCCCAGGGATCGAACCCGGGTCCCTCCATATGGGAGACAGACGCCCAACCAGTTGAGCCACATCCGACCCCTAAGCTAGAATCTTGAAAATAGTATACTGCTGATTCTGAGTGGCTACCACCCCAAATTAAACCTTGTCTTAATCATTCATCTTTTTTAAAAATATTTTTTTATTCAGAAGGCAATATTATAACCATATTAAAGAAATAAATGTAAATGCTAAATCACCCTCAGACTCAGTTTTAGCCTGTTCTACCTCACATGTTCCCTTTCTCTAGACTAACCTGAGAAACAAAGAATAAAGCTTTCATCACTTTGTAAATTGTTTCAGCAAGAAAGCCCTGTCTGAGGTGCAGATAAGCGTGCAAACAATTGTTTTTGTTTTGTTTTTAACATGACAGCAGCTGGCTTTTTTAGTGAGCTTTCCTGAACATTAAAAAATTAGGTAACTAAAAAATAAAACCAAAACTATCTAAGGGGGATCTCTGCAAAGTGCGTGTGTAGGTGCACAGACACGCACACGCGTACAGCAGATGGGCCTGTGTGTATGTACACAAATACCAAAGGTATTCCAAAGACTTTTAATTTTTAAGTGTAGACTACTGTTTGTTCATACCCCAGTGGTGTTAACAAGCAGTAGATTGTTAGTGACAATCACACTCTTTCCAGCACTTAGGGCAGAAGGCTTGATTTAATCGAAGAGCTGTCATTTATTATTCTGTTGTGCAATTCCCGGGGGGGTAGCTAACTGATCAAGCTCTGGTTCCCGGGAGCAGAGGACTTTTTTTTTTTTTTTGGTTATGTCTAAATCCTCAATACAAATTGCAGTATTTCTGGACTCCCAGCGGGACCCATTAGAGCCTGTGGGGCATTAATGATCATTAATAGTGCTGTCAGAGTGAGAGGGGGTAGGGAGGGAGGGAAAGAAAAGAGCAAGATAGGAGGGAGAAGAAGGGGGGCACAGAATAGTGGCCAGCATTTTATGTAGCTTCTTCAGAAATGGAAAATTAATACATCTGCTTTGTTCATAGTGCCCAATGTTTGGTGTTTATTAGCAGACATCACTAATTCTATAGGTTAGCGCCAGCCAGATACTTCCTTCCATGTTTGAAATCCTTTAGTTGTCTCAAATCCTTTTTCCTCTTTCCCCATCTTTTTCCCTACCTCTGCAACATCTTCTGTCCCCAAAAGTCAGTCCTTAATCTCCAATTCCAAAAATTAAACAGAACAGATTTCCTTCAAAACAGCAACACAAGGCCACACACGAAGCACGAAAAACATACTTACATACACAATGTTACAGCCATAATTTGCAGTCTTGCCTGAGCAAGGTTAACTGTAGTTCCATTTTAAGCACTTAACTATATAGTAATCAGGTAGGATTGTTGTAATCACTCACTAGCTAGCATGTTTATCAGTGCTGTGGAGAAAGGGCCAGGTATTAATTAGGTTAGGATAAAGTGCTAATGTTTGCACTTTAAGTCTCCTACTCTCTTAAGTAAAAAGACCCTGACATAGTGGCTTGTTCAGAACTGAAGCCTTTTTCAAGAACCTTCCTTCTCTCAGAATTCCTTGTCTACATCAGGCTGTTTCACCTTTGACTCCTTTTGGCATATATTTTTTCCCAGTCATTTCATTTTGTCCTTGAATTTCAGATTCCTGGGATCTAATCTTCTATATCCATTATATTTCCAAACCACAGAAAGGGATTTTTCCACAGTAATAATCAGTAAGTGCATATTACATATCCATTCCTTTCTTCATTCAAATATCAAATGCCTATCATGTGCCAGGCATTGTGCTTGACACAGGAAATAACGGTGATAAGAAGAAAACGAGACACCATCCCTACTGCTGTGGAAGAAACAGATTTTCATCAGTTGCACAAATTAATGTAGAGTTACAACTGTGGGACACAGGAGAGGCACAGGTGACTATGAGAAACTATAATAAGGTATGCTGACCTAGAGAGGGGAGTTGAGGGAAGTTTCCCACAGGAGCAACAGCTGAGTGGATATAAAGGAAAAAGAGGTTAGTGATTACTTTGTTCCAGGCACTATGTTAAGTGGTTTTCTGTAAATTAACTCAGCTAATCCTTATAGCAACTTGAGAACATAAGGAGGATTCTCCAATGTACAGATGAGGAAACTATGGTTTAGAAGGGTTAGAGAACTTTCCCAGGGTCATAGGACCAGTGGGTGGAGCCAGAATTTAAACCAGGTTAGTCTCTCTCCAATATCCAAAATCTCAACCACAGAATGAGCTGCCTCTCTGACCCTTGTTGTAAGCCCACTATTGTGTAGCTTATGGCTGAATGAACCCCAGTGACTGAGAATTTGAACTTGGCAACTAACTATTCCATCCTTTTTCACCTCTTTTGGCATCTTTGAGCACAGATAAACCCCACTGGCCTCTTTTTACCAGGCAAACTGACTGAGTCATTTTAGCTCTCACCCATGCCTCAGAATGGTGTAGGTGCTATGTGCAAGGCAGAGACAAAGGCCTTGCTTGCTGGCGACTTCCCAAATTAGGCAAGACACAGAGTGAATATGACTCCCAGTCCATAGTCTCTGGATAAATCCATTTTTCTGCTTTCTTAAACCAACTTCATTTTCTAATTGAAACCGCATTCCTAGTGGGACTTTAGCTTATGTCATTCCTGGCACTTCATTTATCCCCAGAGTTGTGGCCAAGTTCTGAGTCTTACCTGATGCCACGGGACTCTGGGGGTTGGAAGGGTTTAGCCATCTGTCTCCCAGCACACCATCGGGGCGCCCCTTGTTCCTGTCCACCTAGGACACCTAGGGAGCCTGGTATGACCATTCCTCCCAGGATCTTGCATCTTCCTGTGGGCTACCCTAAAGTAAGGCCTGGTTCTCTGGTACCATGAAATCCACAGCCCTCTCTCTCCCTCTCCAGGATGGGCGAATCTTTTTCTAGTCTTAGTAAAGCCCCTCCACACATCTCAGGCACTAGAATTCTTTTCTCAAATTTGATCTTCCTTATTCAAAGAGGTTTTGATGGCCATTAAACTGTGCCAGAATCACTAGCAACTGAAGAAAACACGTTTCTCTGTTTCACAGGGAGAGCTTCAATAACCAAATGTTCCTAGAAGATGTGGGGAAACATTTTTTTCCCACGGTTCCAGTAACGCTGCTTCTCAAAGTGTGGACCAGATACTCGGGGTGGGGGAGGAGAGGAGGGTGGCAAGACTCTTTAAGGCAGGGGTTCTTAACAAGGCGTCCGGTGAGCTTGACATGAAATTCTAAAAAATATTATTCTCGTGGGGACGTGTTGGGAACGGGTGTGATATGTTTATTAAATAATGCACAGTATAGTGTGGACTTAGTAAGGGGTCCATGGTTTTCACCTGACTGGCAAAGGGGTCTGAGGTTAAGAATCCCTGCTTTAAGGAGTTCCACAAGGTTAAAATTATTTTCACAATTGTATTAAGACATTATTTGCCTTTTCTCAATTTCATTCTCTCATGAATATATAGTGGAGTTTTCCAGAGACTCCATGATGTGTGATATAAAAACAGATTGAACAATGCAAAAAAACAGGAGAATTCAGCTGTTTTCTAAGCTAGACGTTAGATTTGCAAAAACATAAATCAATGCTACTCTTCTCATGATTTTGTTTTGTTTTGGAAAATACAGCTATTTTTCATAAAAATATGTTACTTAACATTTAATAATCTTTTTTTAATGAATTCTTATCTTTAAATTTTCTTACTTTTAATTTTTAAATAAGATAATTGTCAATAGATCTAACACACATAAGCAAAAGCTCTCTAGATTCCTCAATAATTCTTAAGGGTGTAAAGGGGTCCTGAGGCCAGAACATTTGAGAACTGCTACCATGGAGAAAAGAAAGAAAAAACACATGGCCAAATTTCCATATGAAACCTGTCCTACTACACTGACAATTTCTGAGTTGTGCCATCCAGTGAGAGGAGGTGTTAATTGGATATTTGGGCCCTGCATCTCTGATTTTTTTGCCCTCAAATTTTGAGAAGCCATAAAAAATAGCTCCTAAACCTAGAAAATCATACATCCAGGTTTCCATAGAACAGTACGAGCTTGCGAATGTCTTTTGTCCTGACGTAAATATTGAGAACTCTCCCTTTGACTCTTGAAGGTATTCCAGTTTGATTGGTAAATTACAGCTCAGCAGACCTGAGCCCCACTGTATTAGTCAGCCAAAGGGGTGCTGACGCAAAATACCAGAAATGGGTTGGTTTTTATAAAGGTTATTTATTTGAGGTAGAAGCTTATAGTACTAGCCCATAAAGTACAAGTTACCTCCCTCACCAAAGTCTATTGCTACATGTTGGGGCAAGATGGCTGCTGACATCTGCAAGAGTTCAGGCTTCCTGAGTTCCTGTCTTCCTGAGACTTGCCTCTCTCCCAGCTCAGCTGTTCTGCTATCTCCACAAGGTCAGCTGTAGACTATAAGGCGAACAGCTCCGTCTCTCTCCCTAGGGCTCAGTCCTCTTCAGGTTTAGCTACTCTGCATTCTCCCATGTATTTACTTCCTGGGCTCCAGCTCAAAACTCTCAACTCTTGTCCTTTGCCATGTCTTTTCTTTGTGAGTCCCCCACCCACCAAGGGGGCAGGGATGCAACATCCTACTGATGAGGCTCAATCAAAACCTTAATCATCATTTAAAAAGTGAAACTTCTGAATCCAATATAATCTTATATGCCCAGAGGGACAGACCAGTTTACAAAAATAATCCAATATTTATTTTTGGAATTCATAAACAATATCAAACTTCCACACACACCCAACTTCATTAACTTATAAATGAAAAAGTTAGAGTCCAGTCTTTCTATAATTAAAAGAATTAAGACAGGGGAGCAGATGTGGCTCAAGGAGTTGAGCGCCTACCTCCCACCTGGGAGGTCCGAGGTTCAGTTCCTGGTGCCTCCTGAAAGCACAAAAACAATAAGCAAAACAAATGAAAAAAAAACAACTCAGGGAAACCAAGTAGCTCAGTGGTTGAGTGCCAGCATCCACATACAAGGCCCCAGGTTTAATCCCTGGCCCCCAGTACCTAAAAAAAAAAAAAAAAATAGAATTAAGACAGTGATCCATTTGGATTGATTGGCAGGGATGTGGCAGGTAGCATGTAGTTTTCTGTGACCTTGCCTACTTGTTTATCTCAGTGGGCCTTAGGTAGTCGCTGTCAGGTCAGAGGAGAATCTAGAGGGACACGCTGTCAAAATGCTCATCAGCAGGCAAGAGACCAGATGACCCATATATCCATTTGCTATTGGTGACACAGAGGCATTTGCAGGGCTGTTTTTGGACATTGCTAAGCCTCTTGACTCTAAGATTTCAAATGTTCTTTTGAGCTACTTGATTCAGAGGTGAAGCCAGACCACTTGGAGGGAAGTGTGAAATTCTTTGGAGTTCTTCAACTCACTTGTGACTCTATAAAAATTATCTGGAGCTCAGAAGCAGGGAAGCAGGTGATGATGATACATCAAGTGACCCTCCTACTTCCACAGATTAGGGGGCTGTGCAGGCTATGGATCTTTCTTTTCCTTCCCACTCCCCAGTAGGAAAACACCCATTGCTTTTCATAGTCTCAGCTTACATGATTTGGGGGTGTTCTTTAAAGTAATTCTTTTTAATTGACCATATGGTTAGTTTTGAAGCTTTGTGCTGTTATAAATCTTTGGTAGAGGTTTAACCCAGGAGAAATGTTACCAGAGGAATGATTTCCTTTGACTTTTTCCTCTTGCTGCATTCTAAAACTCACTTATTTTTTTCTACCCATGCAGCTTTCAATATGTATAAATTGATGAGTGGAGTGAGGGGGCATCTAGGTCTTGGACAAATAAACGTGGCAGGGATCTAGCAGGCAGATCCAATAGTGCCAGCCACATACAGAGAGTTCACAATTCGGCTTTGCTGGTGCCAGCAATTATAAAAGAGGCCCACTCAGCTTTAAGCACTCAAGTGTTGATGGACAAAGTGCTAGTTTAACAGATCTGTGTGTAATGGGGAACAGGTGAATAAATACAGGATTAGTGAGCCCTTTATAACAGCCTTATTATCACATGTTATATGGGGTTTTTGCCTCCATTTGACAACTTGGGTTGTATAAAAATTCTTAAGTAACACAATATGGAGAAAACCCTTCATAACAAAGCATTGAGACAATTAATCAAGATTTATGAAATCTCTGGGTAGTCATGGTGGAGTAACCAAAGTGGCTATTTCTGATCAGATCCACAGGCTCCTAAATGAATAAATGGAGAGTACAGCACTGGAAGCCACAGCCTTCAAAGAGGCGCAGTTGTTTTCCATAATTGAAGACAGCAAAAGCCTGTGTACAATCAAAGACCATTCCATCATAAGAATAGTCAGTAAGAGTAATAAGGGCATGGATATGAGTCTGCCCAGCCTGGAAGGCATGTTATTTATCTCCTTGCCTCCAACAAGGTATTAACACTCAAGGCAAATCATACTGATGAAGCTTTCTCCATTCTTAAATGGTTGCTGTAATCCACCCTTTGCTCTTAGGGAATTGTTTTAGTCCTGGCTATAACCCCCTTATGATAAGGAAACATGGTTTCTGTAGAGGTCATCTACTTTTCCTTTGAATCTCTGTAGGGTTTATTGAATAAACACTGTGTAGAATTGTTTCACTATTTTTAACTTTATATAGTGTCCCCCATACATATCCTTTTGGATATTGATTTCTTAGGTACACATTGTGTTTTGTATGTTTATCTATATTAGATATATCTCCAGTTTAACTGCTATATATTATTTCATTATATGGATAGACCACAATTTATTAATTCTCTGTTGATGAATATTTAGGTTGTTTCCCATTTTCACTATTATAAAGAGTTCCACATTAAACCAAGATTTCCTTATGCCAAGGATTGGATTTGCTGGGTCATAAAGTGTGGGGACATTCACCTTAATTGCTTATTGCAACGGTTGAATCCATTATGTGCCTGGAAGTGTGTGAGAGTTCCCTTTCTCCACCTCTTGGTCAATGCCTACTATCAACAGATGTTTTAATTTGTGCCTGTCTGGAGGGTATAAAAGGCTATCTAACTATAAATTTGGGTCTCCCCAATTACTAGTGAAATTGAGCGTCTTTTTACATATTTATAAGCTATTCAACTTGTTCATACTTTGCCCTTTTTTCTTTTGGATTGCTTTGTCTCTTTCTGTATCAACATAGCATTCTTTATATATTCTGGGTACCAATTTTTCAGTTATATGCTTGGTAACCATTCATTGTTTCCTTTATTCATCTCATTCATTCTCAAGTAGCAGAAGATGTAACCAAATAGGTAAGTTGGTGGCTATAGCATAAAAGAGTCTTATAGGTGACACTCAGGAGTTAAGAGTCTGTCCTGTGGGAAGCGGCTGTGGCTCAATCAGTAGGGCTCCCGTTTACCATATGGGAGGCCCCAGGTTCGGTTCCCAGGGCCTCCTGGTGAAGGCAAGCCCGCCCGCACGGCGTGGTTAGCTGACCCAGCGAGCACAAGCAGCAAGGGGGGGATAAATGAATAAATAAATAAAATCTTTAAAAAAAAAAAAAAAAAAAAAAGAGTCTGTCCTGTAAGCAGTGGGGAGCCCTTAAGGAATAACATCAAATTTGCTTTAGAAAGATAAATATAGCAGCAGAAAGGAGGCTGGATTGAGTAGAGACTAGAGACAGTGATGTGAGGAAATGGGCTCTTGCAAGAATTTCAGGGGACAAATAATAAGGACCTAAACCTACATCATGGCAATGATGTCTAGGAAGGTTTCCAAGGATTTCTGGGAATCATTTGGAAATGAGATGGGTAGTGGGCGCAGATTAGTCAAGGGCTTTAAGTCTGTCATCTCTTATTGATTCACAAAGATGCTTTCACACCTTGCCTTTTGAGGATGGTTGGCCATCCCTTGGCCACCCAAGTCTACTCATTGGCTTAGAGATTTGTTGGGTCTGTAATATCCACTTAGATTTCCCTTGAACGAGACCCAGAGGGACGTTCTGTCAAGCATTGACAGATCTTAATTCTCCCTTTGGCCCTCACTTGTTTCCATCATGCCACCTTGTCTGCCTCTCCCTCTCTCTCCCTGCCTCTCTCTCTTTTTTAAAAAATTTTATTTCCCATTTTAAATCATGCACAGTATAATACAATAAGCATTAAATCATGCAAATTGGTCTAGGTTACATTTTGAAAAATGTTAAGAGGAAACTGTTAAGAGACCAGTTTCTGACAGGCAATGCATTTTAAAGTTGAGGGATTTGAAATATTTCAGCAGTGGACCTAAAACAGCATTATAAATTAGTTCAACTTATCAGCCCTAAACAGAATTATTCATCTTCCAAAAGGGTATTTCATGGCCGCTGGGCCCAAACGATCGTTCACCTTCATTTTTGCCCTGCTCTAAGGGTAGGTCTCACTTTACTGAATTCTCCTGATTCATTACTGTGTGTTACTTTATGAATTTTTTATCAGCATTTTAATAGCTCTTTCAGATGATTGAATGTAACTGATTCTTGTAGCAGAACACTGATTGAACAGAAAGACAGTAATATATGTCGTAGGGGTTAGCTTCAAGCCAAGCAACAGAATTTTTTTACCTATAAGATGTGCTGCCCCCCCCCCCCGGGAGAGAGTCTGCAGATAGAAGGAGCCCCCTCCTCCTCACCCCCTGCACCTTGCTTCCCCAGCAGGATTTAGGAGTGCAGCTGCCACTTCAGTTGCAGGCATGGTACTGCATGCAAGAAGAGGAAGAAATCAGTGCAGGCCTGAAACATCCCCTTTTTGCCCATCAAAAGTATGAAATTATTAAAATTTCAGAGGTTCTTGGGATAAGAGATAGACAGTAGACTTGCTCAGGCCAGTAGGAAAAGAGACTGTGGGAAGAGCATTAGCTTTGGAGTCGGAGCCGAGTGTGAATCTCAGCTGTGACTTACTTACTTTGTGATCTTGTGTACTTAATCTCATTGTTCTGAGTTTGGCTCCTCTCCTGTAAATCAAAATAACCCACCTTTCCAGGTGTTGCAAGGATTAAATGAGAAATTTTATGGAAAGCATCAAGCACATAGCAGGCCCTCAGAAAATGTTTGTTGTACATGAATAATGTACGTGAAAGCACTTTTAAACTGTAAAGCACTGTCCAAATAAAAGTTATTAATGTAAGCCAGAGTGATGCTTGAGCAATGAGGGAAGACTTCCCCTTATAAAATTGTATGCTAGGTTGAACCATGTGAGATTGCCATTTTTATAGATCAGAATGGTCAAATATTAGCAATCTCCCATGGTCCAACCTAATTTTTTTATAGCGTTTGATCATATATTTCTTCTGTGACTAAAATGAAAAAAAATATATAGGGTGGGCTTTTTTTTGTGTTTGGGTGGTTAGAAAAGTGTATACCTGTAAGGGACCTTAGGGGTAATTAAGTGCAATTCCCTCATTTATAGGTGCAAAAACTGTGGTCTAAACCATACACGTACTAAGCAAACCCAGTTCTTGTTCCTAGAACCCTCATAGGAATTTGTTCCCTCATAGTAAGCATATAACAGGGCTCAAAAGATAACCAAGATTCTCTTAAGCCTTGGTCAGTACTCTTTCTTCTGTATACATGAGCACTAGGTTAGTCCCCAAGAGTACTCCCTGAGCAACTGGTTGACCTAGAATGGCAAGCAGAGACAAGTCCAAGTGAATTTTAGACATCCATACAGTGAGTTTTTGTGGCATCAGATGAGTAGACTCTTGAATGAATCACAGCTGGCAAATCCCAGCCACCATTTGATGCTTGGTGCCTCTTCTTCCTCAGAAAGAATGTTAAGTTGGGGATGAACAAGTTAGTAGCAAATCTACAGGAGAACTGATTGCTGGGGTATCTTGCAAATAATCTGCCAACCTAAAATCTAGTGTAGCACTAATGAAAAACAATTTTTCACTTTCTCAAGCTCTAGAAGTCATAGATCAACCCAGAAATATATATAACTGAAAGAATATATATTTTATATATATATTATTATGAATATTTAAAAGAAATGTATGGAAGTTACAATGTCTTATTTGGTAAATGAAAATATAGCCATTTGGGCAGATGTTTTCTCTGTGAAATGCTGATAAAGTACTTGAATCAGGGAGCAGATGTGGCTCAAGTGGTTGAGTGCCTGCTTCCCATGTGGGAGGTCCTAGGTTTGGTTCCCCATGCCTCCTAGGAAAAAAAAAACAGGAAGAAACAACAAGCAAAACAAATGAAAAAACCAACTCGGGGGAGCCGATGTGGCTCAGTGGTTGAGCACCAGCTCCCCACATACGAGGTCCTGGGTTCATTGCCTGCCCCCAGTACCTCAATAAAAAAATACTTGAATCACCAGTACCCTTACTTGCTTCCTTGTTCATGTCAACATCTAAATATGAAATATAACGGCATTGACCATCCAGAAACAAGCTGGCAAAAACTGAACCAAATTTATCTTTTTTTTTTTTTAAAGATTTTTTATTTTTATTTCTTCATTTATCCCCCCCCTTGCTGCTTGTGCTCGCCGGGTCAGCCAACCACGCCGTGAGGTCAGGCTAGCCTTCACCAGGAGGCCCCAGGAACCGAACCCAGGGCCTCCCATATGGTAAACGGGAGCCCTACTGATTGAGCCACAGCCGCTTCCCCCAAATTTATCTTAATGTGCTTTTTTTGTGTGTTTAAAGCTAAGTCTCCAAAAGTGCTATTAAAGTTATTTTTCACAATATGTATTTTAATAGGATTGCAGGATTGAAATATAGCTTTTGTGGGGCAAGCAGGGCACAGGAGAGAAGTTATATGAGAGTTCAGTAAAGATTAGGGAATTTTTGTTGTTGATTTTCATAATTCTGCTAAATCATGTGGTCAGAGTGGGATGAATGAAGAAGAGGCACTTGATAAAAGGTAGCATAAACCCCTTCTCATGCATATAGCTACTGTCTAAGGACTTTTTCCCTTTAGGAAACCAACACTAAAAGCTTTTATTGGCCCTGTGTGCTCTTTCTATCTACTCCATAGCTTTTCCCAATTGAAAATTGTCAGGAACCTCCAGTATCAAATAAAAATGGTGGAATTGACTGTGTCATGAGAAACCCTGATATTCAAAGGACATATCCATAATAATAACTTCCTCAATTACTCTATCTAAAATGGCCTTCTCTCAGCCATTAAAACATTACCCTTTTTTATTTCCTTCACATGTTTTTCACTTTCTGTAATTATTTTGATTTTTTAAAAATTTGTCTCTGAGCTCCACAAGGCCAGAGATCTTGTCTGGTTTTTTGTTGTTGTTTTGTTTTGTTTTGTTTTTTAAGATTTTATTTATTTATTCATTTATCCCCCCTTGCTGCTTGTGCTCGCTGGGTCAGCTAACCACGCCGTGCGGGCGGGCTTGCCTTCACCAGGAGGCCCCAGGAACCGAACCCGGGGCCTCCCATATGGTAAACGGGAGCCCTACTGATTGAGCCACAGCCGCTTCCCTGTTTTGTTTTTTTCACTGCTGTATTCCTGCACCTGAACAGTACCTGCCACAAATTAGGGGCATTTCTAGAAAACCAAGTGAAGGTTTAATTGAGAAGCAGTTCATAGATCAGATTTGCTATTGAAACAAATCAAGAGTTTCAAAAATTTCCTCTCTCAATGAACCCTTCTCTGTTGAGCCCATTTCATTCTGCTCACCCCTGTATTTCCTCCAAGCTTAATCCTAACAATGCTGTCTTTCATTTCTTGTGCAGGTGGCTTTGCCTTGGTTCTTAGTCTCTTCTTCCATGGAGATTTTTTACTCCCCAGCCTGTTAGGAATCTCCTCAAGGACAGAATCCACATTATCTGCTTTTTTCTGCCTTTCCATGCCCAGCAGATACTAGGTGTTTGGTCAATGAATGGAAGAATGAATATATGTCTCTGACCTTCACCCTTGTGCTTGGAAAGGAAAACAAGGACTCCAGGCTCTGTGTATTGTCCAGCTCAGAAATGATGGTTCATTTACATATCACTCATCAGTTCACATGGGTATAGATTTTGAAGCAAATTGAGATATGATGACAAAGGACTTTTCAAATGTAAAATGTAAAGTGCTAAGAGAAGAAACATGGAAGGCAGGAGTTGCATCTTGCCAGGTAAACTCCAGAAAGGCACTATGACTGTCTCCTTGTGGTGGGCACTTGGAGTGCTCTGTAAGACCCCGCATCTTCCATGGTCAGATCAGTGTTTCCTAAGGAGGCTAAGTCATCTGCTTTTCTGAGATCCCTGCTAGGGCTCCGTGGGAAATTTCTCAACTGCACTTAGACTCCAGGGTTCTGAAGATGTTGGTGGTTCTTTACTCATTGTTTAAAGTTTTGTCAAAATATATTATCTAAACTCCTTTTATTTAGTCTTATTAAAATACACTTTCATCTTTACCTTATCCTAGAGCATCTTCCCTATGGACTTTGATTAGGATATGAAAAGTATAGCTGTTGGCACCTGTAGGAAGACTTTGATGCAATGCTTTATTGTGGTGCAAAGAGGGAAAAAATTAAAGTTCCAGCCTTAGACCTATCACATTTGTTGTTTTCGTTCTCATTCTCCCTTTAAATGGCCCATTGCAGTGAGAATGGGGATATTTTGCTGCAGCTTAGAGTCAGGCACACTTGGGTAAGAGTCTGCCTTTACTGGGTATATTACATACAAATTGCTTAACCTCTCAGAGCCTCAGTTTCCTCACCCAAAAAATGAAGCCAATAGCACCTAGCTTATAGGGTTATTGAGAGGGTTAAATAAACTCATGTGGGAAATGTTCTTATTACAGTGCTTAGGTACAGAGTAAATACAAAATAGGAGATAGCTTTTTTATGAGGATGATTAGGATGATTAGGATTATTACTGCTAAGGCTGCAACCACTACTACTGAGAATAGAATTGCCACTAAAGTAAGGACAACACAACAGGTGCAACCAGAAAATGAACAGAGGCCTCTAATGCATTCTCTACTTCTTTATACCATTACCTGGTTATACCATAAACCTTTATGACAGTTTATAAAAAATACATAAAATAAGTAGGAGTGAACATAAAAAGTAGAAAATGGTGACCAAGAAAAGAAGGACACAGATATGGAAAACTGTAGGACCAGTATAATTCTCACAACAGAGCTTCAGATTTGACAGTGAGCTTCCTGGCATCCTAGGTAAAATTAAATACATAATTACTTAAAAAAGGAGAGCACCGTGTCTTTAGGAATCAAAGCTTCTTCTAAAGCTAACTTCCAAAATAACTTTCTTACATGGAACTCTATGTAGTAAACAGTATTCCAACAACATGTTTACCTCAAGTGCAATAACAGATTTTATATGGTTGCTTCTTGTAGCAACTTTTGATAAAAGCAAATGGCATGGCATTAAAATACAATTCAGTGAAGACAGTTCATGTGGGGCTAAAGTAACATGGCCCTAGCGTGTAGCCTTGAGGTGGTCACGTATGATCCATAGATAGAATTTAGAGTGTTTCGAAGAATGGATGAACTGCTTGTCCTTCAAATAATCTTTTGTAAATATTGCTTTTCTCAGCTGGGCTTTTGATAGGAGTTGAATAGCTGACAGTGTGAGATTGTATTCTTGACAAGAGCCTGGTGTGTTTGTATTCTCTGTTGCTGGTCCAGGGCAGAGCCTTATGCCTTAGAAATCAGAAGTCCAAGTGGTAAAGTTGACATCTTATTGTGAAAATTGGACTCCTGCCTGAACCAAAGGCCAGTCTACCTCTCCCTGGGCAGAGCTGCAGGAGTACTTGCAAGCAAATTCAGACTCCTCTTAAGCAGTCAGTTTGGGGTTCTCCTCTGGCACCCCAGTAAGTTCATAGGCAAGCCCTGCTATTGTGGGCCCTAGTTCATTTTGGTTAGGGGTGGCTCTAGGGGAGACGCTGGCCTGTGGCCTGAGGCTGGAAAGCACAGCCTGCCCTGCCTCTAGCACCTTTTAAGAGTTACTTGCTGGTTGAGGAGTCTGCTCTGGAAACATTACTTATGTGGTTCTGGCCGAAAGGGGGGTGACTCACCGCCAGCTCAAGTTCCTAACTGCACCCCCAGCAGAAGAAACTCTGTAATTCCTTTACAAGATTCTAAGCAGCATGATTTCTTGGTAGACCCAGCAGATCAACTAGCTCCAAAATGTCCCCTTAAGAAATTAAATGAAACTATCCAATGAAGTCATTTTAACAAGCCAGTTACATGTGGAGGACAATTTACTATTTTAGTTTGCTGTAGTTACTGTTGAGCCATTCTTTCTGACTACAGATGCCAAGAACATTTATCTGTCCACAATGGTTTGTCACAAAAACCATTTCACCAGGGTCCATAAGAAAGAACTTGTGACAGGTAGAGAGAGAATAATCAAACAGAAAGGAACCTCGATGATAATCCCACGCAGGCCTCACATTTTTCAGAGACCTGGGGAAGACTTGACTCTCCCACTTACAAAGTTCCTTATTAACTAAGCTCTAATTAGAAGCAAGCCATCCTGAGCCCTGGCTGAATTCTCTTTCCACTATATAGTAGGTCAGGAATCACCTTTGTGTGTGTGAAGGAGAGAGCATAACAAGGTGAAGGGGTGTTGGGCTCAACGTCCTGGGCTTCCTCTTTACTAGGAAACCTTCAGCTTGCTCTCTTTAGGGCCTTGGACCAGTGTTAACTGGTGGAAGAGCTCTTGGCTGCATTAAGCTTCTTGGCAGAAAGAAATTGTCTCTACCCAGAGGCTATGTCCTCCTCTCACATGAGGAAAGGTTGACCAGGACTCTCAGAGGAGCCAAAAGCAGCAGGGAAATATCTTGTGACTGTGTTATGTGAAAGTCAGCCCAGTTTCTTGACTTTCCAGACAGCTTCAAGTTGTCATTACACCATTACTTCAGTTCATCAAATGTTAATGGGTTATCAATATAAGAAGAGTAACCCCCTGAAGTCCCTTTAATATGTTTTATTCTTCCCAAATAAATGATTGATTAACATCAAGGAATTGCTCAATATCTGGTGTCTGTAAGACTCCTTGCTCCTGGAGGCTTTCTCCTATAGTTTATAGCCCAGTGTGGACCGCCTCAATACAATCTTGAATAGAGAGTGCGGTAAAAGTTTATGTCAGCTAGTCGGTGAAATGGAGGTGGGAAAGGATCTAATGAGTGCACAGGCTCGAGGGCGGTGGCATTTTCATAAATCACACTGTTCTTTTCCCCTCTTGCTTTGCCCTGCTTATATTATCGTAGTATCTTATAGATGGAAAGGGCCTTGAGGCTTTTTTTTTTCCAGCTTCCCATTCCTCAAGGAAATTCTTTCCATAGCTTCCCTGACAGGTGGTCATACAGATCTGCTTTTACCTCCAGGGAAGGGGTCTTACTCCTTCCTAAGGCACCTCATTCTTCTCTTCTGCAGTTCTTCTGGTGGAAGATTTCTTCCTCTCTCATCTGTTCTCAGTCCATATTCCTTTTCCTCATGGCACTTATCACAATTGTATTCTTCCACTTATTTTGGTTGCCCCCCCCTAAAAAACTGTAAGCTCCGGGGGCCAGGGGCCAAGTCCTGTTTTGCTTACCGTTCAGCATATTACCTGGCCCATAGAAGGTATTTGTGGTGGCTTAGAGCTATGTACTGCAGAAAAACATGTTTTTTATCTTAATCCATTCCTGTGGGTGTGAACCCATTGGAAACAGGACCTTTTGATGAGGTTACTTCAGTTAGGGTGTGGCCCAACTGAATTAGGATGCGTTTTAATCCTATTACTGGAGGTCTTATAGAGAAGGCCACAGAGAGAGAAAGTCACAGGGGAAGAAATTGGAAGTCCCAGAGGAGAATTGGGGAAGACATGCCATGTGAATAACCATGTGACAGAAAAGCCAAGGACCAAGGATCGTCAGCAGCCAGCCCCAGACCACCACAGTCTTTAAGGAGAAAGTATCACCTTGCTGACACCTCAGTTTTGGACTTCTGGCCTCAAAACTGTAAACCAGTAAATTTCTGTTTGTTTTTAAGCCAATCCATTATATGGTATATGTTTTAGCAGCCAGGAAACTAATACAGTAGTCAATGTATATATTTTTTAAAGAATTAATGCCCTTGGCATTCAAAAATTTTACAAGAGAACTAGAAAGGGTTTATAACATTAAAATGGAAATAGAATATTTTTCCCAGATCAATTCTGACCTTATCAAGATGGCTTTAAAGTGAATTCGGAGGAATGGGGGAATGGGGGGTAGAAAACTTCCAGGATTTTTTTTTCCTAAAGAAAAATACTACAACACTAGTTAAGACAGAGGGATCAGAGGAATGACAGGTTCAAAATAAAAAGAAAACCACAATGTGAGTAAGCCTAGTGAGGCCCAAGATTTAAAAGATATAATTTTTAGGACTTCAGATGCCAATTAAGCAACAGAGCATGGGAAAAACAAAATAATCTTGATTTTTTAACATAGCTTGTTAAATATGACCTCAAAAATATCGTTGACATTTGGTAAGACCAAAACTGAGATTGGAAAAGTGATTGAAAAGTATTCCCTGTGGAGAGGGGTGTCAAAGCTAGGCCCATGGAGAAGTATAACTTCTCCATAGGAATCCACAGGTCTGACAGTGGCAGCCTAGAAGAGAGCATCTGAGTGATGATAAAAAGAGAGAAAATTGGAAGGGCCACCTGGATGGATGGAGGAATGAGTACATCATACCTCAGGCCAATCACAAAAGCTGCACAGAGGTACGATACAGGAGCATCTGGGCATGTGGCCCCAGCCACCAGTGGCCGTGTCTGACAGGCACTTGCCTGCCCACAGCTTCTCTGCTAGTAGGAGAGAATTAAGTCCTGATCAGGGTCCCAGCTTGGGCAAGTAGTGAGTCTAGGATCCATCACAACTCACTGCCCGCCCTGGGAGCTCCTCTTCTGAATCCTATCTCAGAGAAAGAAATCACAATCCACATAGTCAATTCTTCTTTCATCTCCCACATCTGGTGAGTCACCCAGTTTTGTTACTTCTGGCCTTGGAATATCTATTGACATGCCTTCCTTTCCATTAACATAGTTCAGGTCCTGAGTTTTCTCTTGGGAATCTCCTAATTTGCCATTCATAGCCAACTCACATAAAGAAGATTTTCCCTACACACCAGACCTCTAGTCTCTGATGCCTAACACTCTGTGCTCTCTCCGTCCATACCATCTCTTTTGCCTGGAGGGTCCTTCCAGCTCATCACCCACTCTTAGCAGTCATGGTCTACACAACCTTCAAGGTTCTGCTTCCATCCCAACTCAGTGCCTTCCTTAGAGCACTTACCCCTCTGCCTTGTTTGTGTATTGAAGCTCCCGCCTTCCCCACCTCACTCTACACACCCCACCAACCACTAAATGTGGTCATCTTTGTTCCCATTTAACATTAGACCTTAGCACTGTGTGTTCCCCGTAAGCAGCACTCAGTAAGTGTTTACTGATTAGAAGAGGATTGTTCCTTCATAAGGCATGGATTCCAAATGCTTCTTACCCTTATTGATTTCTCCTGCTTTTCAAAATATTTTCATAGAGCCTGTTTCACATCATTCCTGGGGATGATATCAAGCAAGCTGAGCTGTCATTCCTGGGATTCACTCTTTTTTTTTTCCCCCACCATTTATTTTATTTATTTATTTCTCCCTCACCCTCGTTGTTTACACTTGCTGTGTCTGTTCATCGTCTTTGTTTCTTTAGGAGGCACTGGGAACCGAACCCAGGACCTCCAGTGTGGGAGGAAGGCACCTAATCACTTAAGCCACCTCTGTTCCCTGCTTTGTTGTGTCTCTCATTACGTTTTGCCTCTTGTGTCTCCTATTGTGTCATCTTGTCGTGTCAGCTTGCCACACCTGCCCATCGTGTCAGCTTACCGTCCTGCTGGTCCTCTTTAGGAAGCAACAGGAATCTCTGCTCTCTGTTTTGTTGTGTCTCTCATTATGTTTTTCTTCTTGTGTCTCTTGTTGTATCATCTTGTTGTGTCAGCTTGCTATCATACTAGCTCGCTGTCTTCTTTACCAAACCATGGACCTCCCATGTGGTAGGCAGAAGCCCAATCGCTTGAGCCACATCCACTTCCCCCTGGGATTCGCTCTTTGCTCCCATTTGCCCATCTCCACTTTTCTAGTCTCCTCTTCTTCAAAAATCTGTGAAGATTATAGTGTCTCCAGTGACCTCAGCAGATTTCTTCACATCCTGGGATACCATGCACTGGGGCCAAGAGACACAAGCTCATCAAAGACAGGAAGACAGTTAGGTGCAGTCTTGGCTGGCTAGGAACAGTCTCACGTTTGGGGGTTCAGTTTAGTGGTGGAAGGTAAAATCCCAGTCCTTCCAGCAATGTTCTATTAGATGTCCCCATCCACTATTGGCACTACTCATTGCTGTCTTCTTTAGGGAACTCCTCTCCCCAACCCCCAGTATAACAAGGGCATAGTCACTTGGCTGTAATAACTTCTCAAAGTATTTACTCAACAATTTTAAGTATAGATCAACAAGGTGTTTCTTTGTAAAATCCCAGAAACTCTTTTCCCCTTTGCCTTCTTTCTCTACCTATGCCCACCAAGAAAAGGGACTGTACTACTCACCCCATAACCATAGCACAAATGAAATAAAATAGATTGCCCACTTTTCTGTACCTTATGCCACTTCTTTCTTTGTTGAAAAGGAATATAAAAGAGGAAAAAAAGCACTGGCTACATAAATAGCACTAAATATAAACAGTGGAAATGAGCTTCTGAGTTTTAAACTCTGCAGGGAAGTTGTTATGGCAACCTAAAGTTGTATTCAGTGGGGAAAAGTGTCAGTATTAATGAGATAAAATCAAACTGTGACTCCAGTGGTAACTGTATATTCCCCTAGATTTTTCTTCCTTCTGAGGAAAGAAGCAAAACTTTTATTTTTTCAGTGGCATCTAGATTTAGAATTGGGAGATGAATTGGTTAGGTAGTGGGCCCTGGAATTGGGTGGGCAGGCTGAGTTTAATATTTCCTGGTTTAGAGGAATTAGAAACATGTGCTTCTGCTAACCTTGTCCTAAGCAGATAACGTGAAACTTAGAGGATGAATAATGTAGATAGGCTATTAATTCCCTAAAGAGCACCTGAAGTTCTCTTAAATTTAAGGAATTTTTACTGGATTGTTAAACAGATTTCTCTATAAGGTAAAGGTGATAATATATTACATAATTGAGATTGTAACTTACCCAGGGGGTAAGTTTCCCCAGCAAAGAAGAAATCCTGATGTCTAGAGGGAGGGAGAAAAGGAAAATTAACAGGAAAGAGGAAGCCCTGGTTTTTTGCTGAGAGGGAAAAAGTTGCAGGGGACCCTGACAGGTACTGCCATATAAAAAAATGTAACCCTGAGTTCGGAGGGGGGAAGAAGAGGTGAGAACACGGACCTACCTATATTATGAAAGTAAAGAAATAAACTTTGTTTTATAGAAATTAACATGAGATACAAATCCCCCCTATTTCCTAAAGCTGTAGACATCTTTAGAATAAGGCCTCAGTTTGGGGAGGCAAACAAGTATCCACAGATTAAGTGAACTTCAAGAATGTGCTCTCTACAAGGGGAGTGATGAGTCCCAGGGTACAAAGAAAAAAGATGGAAAAGCAAAACAGGGAAAATAATAGCAACCAGAAGAAACTACTCTCCAAATATTGTTTATTTGTTGAAAGAGAGGAATCTCATTCATAAACTATCGTGCAGTATCACCATTGATCTAACCGGAGGGGGGAGACTCAGGGGAAGAAGCACTCCAAAACAGTGTTTACTTACTAATGCTAAAAAGGGGCCCTATGCTTCCCAGAACCTCAATACCACAAACACATGAGGGATCCGACTTCTTGTAGGCAGACCATTACGCTGAAAAGCCTAAAGGATACTGACACTGCAAATTGAACTACTTTATAATTCTCTCCAAATTCCATCTTCACTACCTGGATAAATAGAATAAAGAGCCAAAATCAACAATAGCCATGGAGATGCAAATAAAACCAACTAAGAAAAAATGTTTACAAAGCACCTTCATAAATAGTCTTTCATTTGATTTGCACAGCAACCATGTGGGCTGGGCAGAATAGATAGAATTACCCCCATTTTACACATGGAGAATGTGAAACAGAGAGCTGAAAGGACCTGGAAAGGTAATACAGCTTCCAAGAGTTGAACCCAGAACCCAATCCTCTGTGTTCAGACCGTCTACTCTTTCTTTG
This sequence comes from Tolypeutes matacus, assembly GCA_026826555.1. Taxonomy (NCBI): domain Eukaryota; kingdom Metazoa; phylum Chordata; class Mammalia; order Cingulata; family Chlamyphoridae; genus Tolypeutes; species Tolypeutes matacus. Next base: position 6,934,589 of record JAKSZT010017954.1, read on the forward strand.
GCAAGATGCCTCAAGAAACCAGACACATCCAGCCTGAATGAAATGTCAGATCACACAGAATTCACATAAAACTACTTGAAAGGGCTCCTGCCTCTCATCTTAAGCCCTCCTTGCTGCTGGCACAGCCAGCACACATCACGGCATCAGGGCCCAAGGCTTTGCCAGCCTGCCGAATAGAAGATGCCACTTGGGAAGTGGTAGAATTTGGAGAGGGACAATGGAGTCCTCCTTCTCAGTGAAAGGTTCAGTGCCCAGAGTTCTCAGGGTACAGAGATTATATAGGGCTTTGTACCTATTCAGGAAAGTATCTGGGACTTCACTTATTTTTGCTTTCCAAATAAATACCAAAAAAGGATAGCTGAGGTCAGTCTAGAAAATTAGAATTTGCTTGGGGAAAAAAAAAATATGTTCTGGAAAAGATAAACAGTAGCTTGCGGTTTCACTGTTGGGACATTTGTTACAAGGTACTGGTATTGATCTTTATCACCCAGTTTCCCTTGGGAGCCATGATATATTACCAAGTTTGGAAGTGCGGCCACAAGTACGTGGATCACAGGAGACCCTAACAATATCTTACAGCAGCATCCGTCTGGGGGGGGGCAGTTGGGAAGGGGGTGTTGCTATCTGCAAAATTCCAAGAGGAGTTTCGCATTGTGCTGTGTGCAAATGCATCTCCATGCTGGGAAGTGTTAGGGGTTTATGAGGAGAGTGATTAAAATTGTATCAAAGAGGCTTATGAAGCTTATGGTTCAAGTTAACAGTATGAAGTAAACAGCCTTTAACGGCCTCCTGGGAGGGTGACAGATAGTCTGTGGGTGTTACGGCAACATGGTACTGGTGAATGTTCTGGCCATCCCAAACTAATCACCATCTGTGAGCATGGGTCTCTGGGGAGCGTCTGGTGGTTGGACAATCATGGTAGTTAGCATTTTTAATCAGCTTCTGTGCAGCACAGATAGAAACCTTATGCTCAAGCCTTTATTTTTCCTATCCGTGCAGAATTACTTAGGATGATAATAGCAGAGCAGACAAGAATTTGGGATGTGCTTCTACAGTACGCATTTTGTGGTTCCCTGCACTCCCTCTTCCCTAGCTTGACCATGAAAATTAGCCTGACCTCTTACTTATGGTCACTGCTTATATTGCTTCCCTTTGAGCAGAGAGGAGGTTGCTTTTGTATTCAGTGAGACCTGCTATCACAAGTCAGCCCCTTGAGCTTGATATTCCTCTCATCTCTCATTTCCCCTCTGACTTCTCTACGTCCCCACCTTCCCTACCCCTGTCTCAGCACACACTTATCCACGGATGACTTTTTTCTTTTTGTTATTATTGGATGACATCACTTGAGGCCCATGGTTGAATGCCCTGTAGACATGCAGGAAGGTCAGTGGTACCATCCTTAGAAGTAGGCAGGCCTGTAGTCGGCCAGGTGCTGTGATTGAGGGATAAAGGAGAGAGAATCAATTAGCTTTTGTTGCATAACAACCCATTCCAAAAACTTAGTGACCTTAACAACAACTCTTTGATATAACTTACAATTTTGTGAGTCAGGTGCGTTAACTGTGCTCATCTAGGCCGACACTTCTGATCTCTGCTGAACTCTCTCTATTGTCTGGAGTCAGAATGGTTGGTCTGGGAGTACGACGGCTCAGCTGGGCCAGCGTATCTCTGCTCCACATCATCTCTCATCCTTCAGTGGGCTAACCCAGGTGGTCTCTGGGTTCCAAGGAGGAGCAAGAGAGCAAGTCCCACAGTACAAGCACGTTTCAAGCCTCGGCCTGGATCACCTCATTTATATGCCACTGGACAGTGCGAATCACAAAAACTGGCCCAGAGTCAGTGTGGGAGATTGCAAGGATGTGGCTATAGGGAGGCATGTACAAATTAGGGGCAATTACATAGAGAGGTTTCTGTTCCTTCATAAATTTTCTCAACCACCTATCATGGTATCTAGAACTTTACATTACAGATTTATTCCATTAGTTTTTTTTTTTTTTTTTTTAAGATTTATTTTATTTATTTCTCCCCCCTCTCCCCCCATTGTTTGCACTCACTTCCTGCTCTCTATGTCTGTTCATTGTGTGCTCTCTGTGTCTGCTCATCTTCTTTTTAGGAGGTACTGGGAACCGAACACGGGACCTCCCATGTGGGAGGGAGGCACCTAATCGCTTGAGCCATCTGTGCTCCCCCTCCGTTAGTTCTTAAAGATTTTTCAGACTTCAAGAGGTCACCCATTATTGAGTTCCTCAGCCAAGGCTTTCTCAGAGCTCAGCTGTTAGCTGAGGCCAAAAGGATACCTGGGTTCAGACATCAAAGGAAGTATATGAAAAGGAAGTTGAGAAGGCACAAGAGAAAAGGAACTATTCCCATACTCATATCCAGCTACCTACTAGAAATCTCCATTTGGCTATTCCGAGGGAATATCAAATCCAAAATTTCCTAAACTGAATCCATCACCTCCCCTTTTACCTATTCCTAGCCTGTTCTTCCATTCTGGCAGCATTCAGCAAGCAAAAACTGTGCCTAGTCTTGAACAGTGGAGATAGAAATAGGGTGGATATAGAGCTTATACACCAAAATGGAACGAAGGGAATGACACGGAAAAGGGTGGAAAATTTTTTCAGAGTCCAGTGAAGAACTGAGAGTTCAGCTTGGTAATTGATTCAATCCAAACTTAAAACAGTAGGCACACTCCTCTTTTTGAATTTCTTTTCCTTTTGCTTCCAATCTTGAATGAATTATAATGTCCACTCTTGTAACTGTGGTTATGGGAAGAGAAGACCAAAGAGACAGTCATTAAGGAAAGCCTCTAATTCAGGGTGTTTTAATTTGCTGAAGGCTGCCATTGCAATATACCAGGGATGGGTTGGCTTTTATAATAGGAATTTATTAAGGTAAGAGCTTGCGGTCCAAGGCTGTGAAAATATCCAAATCAAGAGATGCTGTCTCACCAAGTTGCACCTGTGGGTGACCAGGCTAATGGCAGGGCATAATGGCGGCCCACTCATCTCCCCCTCTCCTCTGGCCTGTGGCTAGTTCTGTTTCGGGTTGCTCTGTCTGTGGCTTCTCTCTGTCAGTGCAGCTTTTTCTGTGTGTCTATGGCTTTTTAGTCCTCGTTTATAAAGGACTCAAGTAAGAGGATTAAGACCCACCCTGAATGAGGTGGGTCACATCTTTTTTTTTTTTTTTTTTTTCCCTTTTTTCTTTTTTTTTTTCTTTGGTGGGTTACAAAAACTACTTGAAAGGGCTCCTGCCTCTCATCTCAAGCCCTCCTTGCTGCTGGCACAGATCCTACTTGCCAAAAGATCCTACTTGCCAAAAGATCCTACTTACAATGAGTCCACACCCACAGGAATGGTTTAACTTTTAAAACATACAGGATTTTTAAAGTAATGCTCCCATAATTTGTTAAGCTACCTTTTGTCTGTTATTTTATTTTTTGAGGTTGAAATAACAAAAAAAAAAAAAAAAAAAAAAAAAAAGAAGTACATATTATTCTGGGGTCCACAAAAGACTCAAACCAACCAGCACATAGGGTATGCCTCAGGATTTTATTATCATCAAAGAAAATGGCGTGAGAGCCAGAACACCAGAAAGTAATCATCCCCCTTTACTGCATCCACCTGAAATCTGAACTCTGCCGCATGCCTAAAGCTGCTGCTGTGAGAACCCTGGCTCTCTGTCTTGCTCAGTTTCCTTTGCTTTTCTCACAAAAGGAGTGTTCCAGATTACCTTTAGGATGTTTTCTCCCTTGGCAGAACAGTTCCTTCCTGTTCAGCCATCTCTCACACACTGTACCTCTATCCTGGGACTAAGCTCCTAGTTAACACTTTGTTATGGGTAGAGCCCTCTTGCCTCATAGGTGATACTAATAGAACTATGGATGGATCTACTAACAGAACTACTAACAGAACTGTAGAATCTTTTCAGATCTAAACCTCACAGTCAGAAAGAAAATTGGGTGCTTCCATTGCTTTTCTTCTAGCTTAGGCTGGAGCCAGAACTCATACAAAGACCAGAAGGGAGCTAGCAGTAATTGTTACTGCATCCAGCCAGACCTGGACTAGTATTTGTTAGCCTCTGAATGTGGGAGTATGGGCAAGCTTGGCACCAAGTGGCAGTGGGCTTCCTTGGGTGGTGGAAGTAGAGTCACTAGAACCCTAGTTCCATTCCACACTGCCCACACAATGTGGTCTTCAGTCTGAAGAGTCATAATGACAATGAATAAAGTAGGACTCTGTGATGCCCGGAGCTGGGAGCCTTATGAGATGAATATTTGTTCCGTAGCACTCAAAGAAATTGCCTACTGAAAGGAAGCTCTTGTAGCCCCTGTTCCCCCTACCTCCAAAGTTGACAAGTTCCTAGTTTCCTGCTATTTGGAATCATCAGTATTGGACAAGTTTACTAGTGTTCAAGCAGAGGGCATCGATGAGATGGCTTCATGTTTCCCTCCATCTGCTGGTGTTTAAGAACCCACATGCTCAGAGTTGTTTTCTGATGCCTAGAAGGTTGGTTGGCACTTTGGGAAAGACGAGTGAGGAGACTTTTACATTTGAAATTTTCAGCAAGTCAAATATTAGGAGAGATGTAGTGTCTGAGTGTTGTCAGGAATATGAGGTGTTTTTTTGTTTGTTTTTAAAATAGGAACTAGGGCTTTGTCACATTTTTATTATCCGTGAACATCTAATACAGGAGCATATAATAGTGGTGGTGATAGTGGTGTCGATCTTGATGTTGTGATACTAATGACAGTAATAATGATGGTGATAAGTACTAACACTTAAGTTCACTATGTGCCAGGCACTGTCTTCAAAGGCAGTGGTAACTAGACCATGGAAGAGGGGAGAAATTTCCAAGACCTTCCTCCTTGGTTCTCGCCATACAATATGCAGAGTGGGCATGCCCCTTGGTAGTGAATGCCTCCAAGAACCTAAGCTTAATGGTCTGATGATCCCATTGCTGCTGCTATACTAGAGATTGAACCTGGGACCTCGTACATGGGAAGGAGGTGTGCAACCAAATGAGTTACACCCGCACCCCAAGAGACCCTTTTTTGTAGAAGAACCAAAAGCAACAACAGGAGGGAAAGTATTTGTAACTGTAGAGCATCAGATACATGTCCAACCTTCTAACCAACTTGCCCCACAGGCCCCAGGGCTCCTCCACACCACATCCCCAATGTCCCTGTTTGAAACATTGAGGCTAATGAAACAATAGGCTCTCCCACACTCATCATTTCACCCCTTCTTTCAGTCATTCCTGTGCTTAATCCCCATGCCTGGCCACCCTGGAGAACAAGAACAACTACTCTCTCTCCAGTCCCCTATCCCCATCACGCAGCATGAGTTTGCTCATATTAGGTCCTCCATAAACCTGTATAAAACAAAATAAAAACTTGTGACTTTTTGTAAATATATTCACCACTCCCAAGTGCTCCAGCATCGTATTTTCCTGTTAAATAAAAATTTTAATCTTACAGAATTCTTTTTTGTTAATATTAATAATGACAGATTGTGTTTTTCCACGCTACTAAAATGTGTAAAACAATAGGGAAGAAGAGGGCTTCCTTTCCTGAGTTGATATGTTATGTAATGCAAAGTCCATTAAAGTTAAACCATGTTTTTCAATGAAATTGAAAGTTTCCGGCAAGCATCTCTCTTCATTTAAAGATCCCAGTGTGGCTGAGATCGGAATGGAGGACACTGGGTCTGAGCATCGCATACTTACCCCATAAGTGAGAAGTAGCATTTGGTATAAGGTGGGGCTGGTAACCCAGCTTTCTCTTGTGAACAGAAATCAAACAGTACTCTACTGAAATCCAATTTATCACCTTCAGAGAACCCTAAAGGTTAAATAGAAGAGGAAATGAAGACAAATGGAAAACTAAAGAAAAAGAGGCCACCACAGACAGAGAAGAATGCAAATATTTTGATAGATTGAGGAACCTAAGACTACTGAGCAGAATGTTTGGGCTGGGGAAGATTAAGGATACCCAGGTGCCTGTAAGAACATGGGACAGCTATGACATGTGGACTCTGTGCTCTCAAAGAGATAAATAAAATCTCTGCTTCATAAAATGGTAATGGCACACATGCCTTTAATATCAGGGGAGAACGTTTCCGATTTTACTTAAAGGCAGTTTGTTGACAGATTTGTTACCTATCTGTAAAGTATCTGGTTCTTGTATTGTTAGCATGTATGGACCTTTAAAATTTGTGTTTCTCATGCTTAAAGCAAGACACCCAGCTGCCTCACCAATCCTTTCCCCTTAAGAGTTTCCCAAGTCCCTTCATAGAGCATTCATTCAACAGATATGTATTGAGCACCTTCAGTGTGCCAGCTACAGTGCTAGGTTCTGGGTGAACGGGAGGGTTTTTTTTTTTTAAAAGCCCCTGGCCCTTGGAACTTGCTGCTTAGTGAATTCCTTGGGCATACTTCATAACAAAGCCACCTGGAGTAGCAGACCTTGAGCTGAAAGGTAGAGCACACTGAAGGAGTGAGATGACTGCAATGCATACCAAGTACCACACTGGGCCTGCCTCTTGGTGAGCATCTGTCCCCAGTGTGCTGCCTCTGGAGATGTTATAAAAGGAGTTCATGCGTCACATCAAAGTGGACATTCTCTGGAATTCTAGGCTCCTGAGGCTTTAGGAGGGAGGGGAAGAGTTGGCTGTCATTGTTTGTGAGTCACAACATGGTGTGGAGCTAAGAATTCATTGTCTTCCTCTGTGTGACCACTTCCCACCATCTGCAGTGTCTCTTGGGTTTCAGCTACCATGTTGTTGTTTGCCAACAAAAGGTAGTTTGGGACTTTCTGTCAACTTGAAAGACTGCCTGTTCTCTGGCCAGTTTGGTCTTGCAGATTTTGTTATGAAGCCAACAGCTAGTCTGTGAACTGCCTGAGCCTGTCCAGTTTTTCTTTCAGAAGCCCTATAGAACTAGGTCATCGGGTTGTCAGATAGTTCTTGCACAGATTAGGCTGTGCTGCAACTTTTAAGGTACATTGCCTATGGAATACTAAACGTGTTTTCAAACTAAATAGTTTCCAATGAGTATTTAATGGGGGTTTTTCATTTGAAATAGATTGAAAATAAGCCATTTCCTACTCCCATTTCAAACAAATTTTGGTCCAATTATTTTCCTTTTTTTAACATAAAGTTAAATGGACTATTCTGCCCATCCCTGACTGAGCTGAACCATGATTTCTCTTGATTATGCTTTTATGCTGTGAATCGTAAGGCTCTGGGGACATAATGGACGTCTGTGGGAGAGTGGCAGCAATTTTTAAAATTCTGCCAGTGCTTGTCAGCTTTCACTCTAGTGCCTGCTGTGCAGGAAGAAAGCACCCCACCAGAAGAAAAAATCTCTGCCAACAAAACCAGCACTGTCCGCCTGTCCTGTGGGGGGTTGGCACAGGGCTGTGCCGCCTCTCTGCAAGTCTATGTAGGGCATCCACTCAGCCACCAATGAAGCCCAGTTTCCAACCATCCAACTCCACTCCTGCCCAGTCTTCCAGCCATTAGTTTTTTGTGGTGTTGAGGGTTTCTTTTTTTTCCAGTCTCATTTTTCTTAGTTTTTTTTTTTTTTTTTTTTTTTGGACCCTGGCCTCAGGGAAAAGCAGTTCCTGGCACTATGCCTTCTGCTTGGTCCTTTCTTCTAGCAGCCTAGCCAAACTGAAAATAAAATGCCTCTTAGTCCTCCTTCTTGGGTGGTGGGGTCATTGTTTTGGGTTTTGTTGGGTTTTGGGGGGTTGTTTGTTTGTTTGTTTGTTTGTTTTTGAAGGAGATGGTGGGGTCATTCTCCTGGATTTGCAAAAGGTTCCAGAAAACTCAGGGGAAGAAAGTGCTTCTTGCCACCGTCTTTGGTAAGGGCAGCTACCCCACTTACTGGTATGTGAGAAGCCTATTGGGCAATGCTTCTTAATGGAAACAGTCTCTTTGCTGTTACCCAGCAGTGCCAAGAATTTAACTATCCCCACTGAAGGGAAAAGAAGCCCTTCATCCTAGCTGCCAACTGAGGAAGCACAGAATTCTTTCTTGTTTTTTTGGTAAGAACCATTTGTGCCTGCCCGGATGTCTTTGGTGTAGGAGCCACCGAGGCTTTGGCTTTAAGGAGAGGTTGAAGATCACATGCTCTGTTTCCTGGCTCTTCCCTTGGGTTTCCATTGGTTCTCATTATTGGTTTCGGAGGTGCCGAGTGGTGCTCTCCACAGGCATGTGGGGCTCGCATCTCTAATGAGGACACTGCAGAGAGGCACCAGCCACCGATGGTGTAGACATTTCCCAAACCTGAGCACCATTCAGCCTCTTCCTGCAAACCCTGGCTGTACCTGCCTCTTCCTCTGACCCCATGAGAAAGGTAAAGTGCAGAGGTACAGGGTGACTTCATTTGGATGGTAGAATCCCAGAGTTGATCAGCACTCGAGAGGTTGTCTAATGCAGGCCTTTACCGTTGTAAATATCTTCAGCATCACCAGAGATTGGTGATCTGACCTCTGCCTGAGTCTTGTGCTGGAAAGCTTAGTTCTGAGCAAGGACCCTGAGAATGCTTCTAATCTGTATCAAGTTTTTCCCTCTGTAGGCAATAAAGTCTGTCTCTGTTACTTTTTCTCATTGGATTTGCCACTTCTGCATCCACACAGAGTATATCCAGACTACTTACCATCTATTACCCCTCTGGACATTCAAAAGCAGTTATCACATTCCTGACTTTTCCCTAACATTCCATTCTTTCAGCCCTTCCTCATATTTCTTGGTTTCTCATCACTATGTCATTCTAGTTACTCTCCTCTCGATGTGCTCTGGTTTGTTGATTCTGAGATCTAAGCTACCCAGAATGGTGTGAGAGCCCCCTTGACAGGGGCTTCTGTCGCCTTTTACTGGTATTGGCTTTTTTGGCATTTTATCAGGAGCTTTGGTTTATTTCAACTTTAATTGGAGTCTTTCTTCACATATGTAACTGTTAAGCATGTCTAATCCACCTAGACATGTATATTTGTCATTTCTGAACCTACATGCCAAGTACATTTACTCCTAATTAAAGGTCATCTTATCACAATTCACCCATTCTTTTAGTCTCAAGATATTTTGGATGTGCGTTTTATGATCCGATATACTACCATAGCTTCATGTCATATGCAAATTCAAAGCCATATGTGCCTAGACATTGTGCTGGGCCTGGGTATACAGTGGAAAATAAGACAAGAACAGCCACTGCCCTCAAAGGGTTTACTGGGAGAGGCAGACGATTGACTACACAATCCCAATCCATTGTGGCCGCACATGAGAGGGGAGATGCAGGATCACAGAGTAGTCTAACAGACTCTGGATTTCTGAACAACAGGTATTTGTGAGTAGGTGTTGGCCAACAGAGGAGCTAGGAAAGAATGTTCCAGGCAGTCAGAACTGCATATACAAACTTTGAAAGGTGACAAAAGGTGTCTGCAGCAACTTGACATCAGATAACCCCCCTCCCCCATCCTCATCAGTTGCTGATAAGAGTGTGGAACGTGATAGTGTGGAAAAAGAACACACTGTTAGATAGAGACCTTCATCTGCTCTTTCTGGGCACATCACTCAAACATTTATGAACTGACCTATCTGCATATTGTACCAGCCACCTTTCTCTATCTTCACTACTTGAATTTCATGTGAAAGCTCATTTATGTCACTGAATACAGATATGCCCTGTCTACATTGTTTCCCAAATTTAGCAATCTCATACCCCTGTGAGAAATAGTCTTGTTCTTATGACTTGTTCTTCATAAACCCAGGTTGACTTCGAGTAATCACTGTTTTCCTTCCTAAAAATTCACCAGCTGTCTTCCTGATATCTGCTTTATTTTCCAAGTCACTAGTTAACATAGGATAGTGACAGTTATACCTAGAACCCAAGTGTCTAAACTCCTAGTCTCAAGGTCTTCCCTTTCCACTGACTGTCCTGCCCTCCTAAACTCATCTTTCAAGAGCACAGGATTCTTTTTTAGAGTAGCTGCTCAGTCCTTGCAGTGCTGTGTAGGAGCCAGCAAGCCAGGCAGGCAGTTTCCCTTTGAGAATGGGAAGTGAGTCCCCTACATCCCCGCTAGGCCTCAGACTGGCTTTGTGGTGATCAGAGCACCCTGCCATACATTCTGTCCTTTGTTTCCTTCTGAAGGCAGTGGAGAAATATTCTTGCTCCCATTAAACAGATGGGACTAAGAGACTTGGCCAGTCACCCAATTAAATTAAGTAGCAAGCTTAAATCCAGGTTTGTCTGTTCTGGTGCCCCAAGCTGGCTTCAAGTTTCTCTCCTCTCCATGACATCAACTCCCTGACTTCTCTTCTGCTGGTGATTGAGTAAGTAAATATAAATAGGAAGGGAGAAAAATAGATGAAGATCCAAGCAGTAAGGAGGCGAGACACCTGGACACTGAGGCAATGCTTAGGCCTTTACCTCATCTTTCTGACACTCTTTAGTTAAAAAGGAACCTGGATAAGTGACACCCAACAGTCCTAGGCTTAAACCAACCATCTTGTAGAAACAAGCCCACCATGCGCTATTCTGAGCAGATGACAGGATTGGAATTCAGTAATGTTTCAGATGTACTTGGAGATATCCAAATGGGGAAGGAGTGTTATAAAGAGCTCTATGGGGAAGCGGCTGTGGCTTAATCAGTGGGGCTCCGGTTTGCCGTATGGGAGGCCCTGGGTTCGGTTCCCGGAGCCTCCTGGTGGGGGCGGGCCCATCCGCATGGTGTAGTTGGCTGACCCGGGGAGCGCAGGCGGCAAGGGGGGGATGAATGAATAAATAAATAAAATCTTTAAAAAAAAAAAAAAAAAAAAAAGAGCTCTATGAAAAATGGCTTAAAATAATGGGCTGGAGGAGGAAGGGATTCAAAAGTACACACCTGAGTTGTTGCTCCAACCTGAGCATGCTGGCCACTAATTAACTGAGGTGTGTGGAGCACCCCACCCTGCTAGACCTTCTAGTACCATGTTATTGCTCCCAGGGTCAGAACCAAGGACCTCCTCCTATTGAGGGGTGTTATTTGTATGACTCCCATACATATAAGTTAGAAGTAGGCAAAGGTAGGAGTTTTCCTAACAAGTGTGGGAGTGCCTTAGTAGACCAGTGACAAAGACTGAAACCATTTTTCTGATCTGAGACTTGCTGAGTCTTTGAAGACCACCTGAATTCCAGAGTCTAGGGCTCCTTGATTCCTTAACAAGAGCAAAGGAACAAGTACTCTCTCTTTAAGGCTTTGGCAAATTAGACCTTGAGAGTTCATAATTAAAATGGATTTAATAGAGGCAGGGAAGCTGGGATGTCTGCCCCAGTAACCAGGCATTTTCTGTCAGTAGGAGAGTATGTCCTTTGTATTTAAACACGGTGTCTCCAAAAGGCTCTAAATGAGATTTGGGACTTAAACAAGATTTGGTGTGATTTGCTAATTACCCAAGTTACTATTACCTGATTAGCACAGGAATCCTAATAGTCTGTTGCAGTGCCTTTCTTCCGGGAACCAGGAGGCTTGACATCTGTCACCTGTTCACTTGGAGGCATTTTAATTAACCCAAATTATGTATGTCTTTTCTACTTTAGGATTTGGTGTCTGGATTTTATATTTAAAAGTTAATAACTACCTAAAAGGAAGTGTGCTGCCGAAACATGAAGAGTGAAAGCCTGACAAATCTGTTTATTGCTGAGAGTCAAATGGAGATCTTGGTATATTTCAAGTAGTCAGACTGGAAAATGATATCTGGACACTAAGGAGGGCTTCCTGATGACCAGTCACAGACATCGAGAATAAATACCTAAAATCTCGCTTTGCCTTACCTGCCTTACTGAGGGACTCTGATTCATTGGCCATGTAACTGGATGGGATGGAACTAGAGAACTAAGTTTCTTTCTCAGGGTCACACAAGAGGGCAGGACCGTGGTTAGGATTTTTTAAATAATTGCAATAATGGCTTTCCTCTTCAGCCACAAAGAGGCCATGTTGACTTTCGCTTCAGAGGTGGGGTTTCAGTGTGATAAAGTTTTCTATGTTTGGAGTCTCAGCAGGATTCACTTGAGATCTGGATGGCTGCAGGGTATGCTAGGGGGCTCTGTGGAGCAGCTGGTAACATTCTTCTCCCTCAAATAAAGGTGGCTTGTTTTCCTGGTTCTGAGTTCTGAAGCTTGTCTCACATACTGAAAGGGCTGAGTCCTCTGTGCTCGGGAACTGAGCTCTCCTCTCCTGAAAGCCCAGGACGAGGGATACCTTGTCTAGTAGCCCAAGAAGCCCAGGCTTGGAGGGACCTGGAATCTCCCTTCCTTGCCGGCTTCATTCTAGCTCTTTCATCCAAGTTAGTGATTCAGGAAACAGTATTTTGAGGAGGCTTTGCATTTAAAACCAGGAGAACTCTCCAAGTCATCTGTGGGAAAGGGCTGAGAATCAAGGGAATATCTTGGTAATTCCAGATAAAGGGAATATCTTCCCCAGAATGCAGCTCAGAAGGTGGACAGCTGGGGGGTATTCCCTCAGCTAGCTAACGTGCCGGCTCCTGGATTTGGTTGCTGCGGCAGGGGCATGCCCGAGCACAGAAGAGCCTCTAAGGCAGGGGTTCTGAACCTTTTTTGTTCCACTGACCCCTTTGTCAGTCAGATGAAAACCATGGACCCCTTACTAAGTCCACACTATAGTGGGCATTATTTAATAAATATATCACCCCCACACCAACACGTCCCCACAAGAATAATGGTTGTTTTTTGTTTTGTTTCATTTCAAGCTCTCCAGACCCCTTATTAAGAACTCCTGCTCTAAGGTTTGGTTATCCCATTTTTGGAGAGATGCTCTCGTGTTGCTCAGGTTCACTGAGGGTTTCAGAGGCCTACCTGGCCTGAGGCACAAACCACTCATCCATGTGAGTTGGTGAGTTCGTCCAGGACCTGAAGAGACCACTTGGTAAATAACTTCATCCAAGTGCTCTAAATGGTACCCCAGTGCAGTGGGGAAGTTAGCCCCTTTCACCTTCCATAGATGGGTAGTTATTCCTAGAAAACTGTCCTACATATTTGACCAGGCACAACCCCAATGTGGATGGCAGTCTTTTTTTTTTTTTTACCTCCCAAGTTAACCATGAGCTTCCTCTGTTTCTATCTCACCCAAGCCATTTCTCCTGAAAGAGACTTTCTTAGGGCTAGAGGATCATTCTCAGAGAACTTACCTCTACTTCTCCACACCCAGGTATTTCATGAGCTCAGAGGTGTTTCTATTTCCATTTTTGCATCTCAGCATAATAGGCAGCTCAGTCCTTCTAAGCCTTAATGTAAGGCACAGAGGAAGTAAGTATGAGTAGAGATAAAGCCAGATTGGCCATGAGTTGATAATTGTTAAGTTAGGAAATGTTTATATGGATGATTTAGACCATTCTTTCTACTTTTGAATATATTTGAAATTCTCCATATTAAAAAATTAAAAGCAAATAGTAAGGTGTAACAAGTGCTTTTGGCATAGTCTCCCCATGTTGGCTTATATGTGATGAATGAAGGTTATCTGCTTGGGATATTAACCAAAATAAAGCTTTAAATATGGACCAGTGAAAACACCAGTACAGAATTAATTTTAATTTTTTTATCATAATATATGCTTATTCTTAAAAATATTCAAGTACAAAGGTACATTAAGTGCAGAGAGAAAAGCTTCTCCCAGCTCTGCTTTCCAAGGAGAACCAATATAGGTGCTTGCTGCTATTCTCCAAGCCCTTTTATGTGGGCATTACCCACAAAGGTACTTGCCTATCCTGCTTAGTTTTAGCTTTTATTTTCTTTCGCTTTGTTGTTTTATGTTTTTATTTCTTTTCAAATAGAATTATATTATACATATTATTCTTCAGTTTGTTTTAACAGTTTTATTCATGTATAAATTACATACATAAAATTCACTCTTACTACACTTATACAATTCAGTGATTCTTAGTAAATTTACAGAGTTGTGTAACTATCACTGCAATTCAGTTTTAGAACATTTTCATCCCCCAAATAAAATCCTTCATGCCCATTTGCAGTCAATCTCCAGTATTACCCCCAGTCCACAGCATTCACTATACTCTATTTTCTGTCTATTGATTTGTCTTTTCTGGATTTCATATAAATGAAATCTTATAATACGTAGTGTTTTAGATCTTGTTTCTTTCATTTAGCATGTTTTGGGGTTCATCCATGTTGTAGCATGTAGCATCAGTTCCCTTTTATTGCTGAATAATATTCAGATCTTTTCCCCATCTTTTAGTTGGGTTTGTGTCTTCTTATAATTGATTTTAAAAACTTTTAGTGAGGTAAAATTCACATAACATAAAATTAACCATTGGATAATTCAGTGACATTAAGTACAATCACAGTGTTGTGCAACCACCACCTCAATCTGGTTCTAATTCATTTTCATCAATTTAATATAAAACCCCTTACCCATTAAGCAGCTACTCCCCATTTTCCTCTACCCTCATCCCCTGAAAACCACCAACCTGCTTTCGGTTACTATGAATTTACCCATTCTGGATATTTCATCTAAATGGATCCATGCAATGTGTGACCTTTTGTTTCTAGCTTGTTTCACTTAGCATAGTATTTTCAAAGCTCATCCACATTGTAGCAATGTAGCAGAACTTCGTTAACTTTTTATGGCTGAATAATATTCCACTGTAGGTATAGACCACAATTTGTTTATACATTCATCCATTGATGGACACTTGGGTTGTTTATCATTGATTTTTTAAGAGTTCTTTATATTTTCTGGATACAAATTTTGGGATATAAATTCTGAATAAAAATTTTTTTCTCCCAATTAATGGCTTGTATTTTTTATTTTCTTAATGCTTCTTAATTCTTTTGAAACACAAATTTTTTTCATTTTGATGAAGTCCAGTTTATCAAAATTTTTTCATTTTATGGTTCATACTTTTGTTGTATCTAAGAACTCTTCCTAATCAGACGTCACAGAGACCTTCTTCCATGTTTTCTCCTACAAGTTTTATAATTTTTGCTCTTGCATTTAGATCTGTAATCCAGTTAATTTTTGTGTATAGTGTGAGGTAAGATTCTAAATTCATTCCCTTGCATGTAGCTCTCCAGTTGTCCTACCATGTTTTGTTGAAAAGACTATCCCTTCTTCTTTGAAATGCCTTGGCACCTTTGTCTAAACTCAATTGACCATAAATATAAAGATTTATTTCTGGATTCTCAATTCTGCTCCTTTGATCTACATGTCTATCCTCATGTCAGTATCAGACTGCCTTGATGACTGCAGCTTTGTAGTATGTTTTGAAATTGGGAAGCTTGAGTCCTCCAGCTTTGTTCTTTTCCAAGATTGTGCCTGCTAATTTGAGCCCTTTGCATTTCGATATAAATTTTAGAATCAGCTTGTCAGTTTTTACCAAAAAAAAAGTCTGCTGGGGTTTTTTAAGGGATTGCACTTAACCTGTAGTTCAATTTGGGCAGAACTGCCATCTTAACAATATCAAATCTTCTAATCCATGAATATGGAATGTCTCTCCATTTATTTAAATCTTTAATTTCTCTCAACAGTATTTAATAATTTTGATTGTACAAGTCTTGCATTTCTTTTGTTAAATTTATTCTAAGTATTTAATTATTTTGGTGCTGTTTTGAATGGAATTGCTTTCTTAATTTCATTTTTGAATTTTTCATTGCTAGTATATAGAAATTTAACTGATTTTCATATATTGATCTTATATCCTACAACTTTGTTTTATGAATTTTTTAGGAATTTTTTAGGCACAGGAAGGATCATGGTGTTTCTGAATAAAGACAGTTTTGCTTCTTCCTTTCCAATACAGATGACTTTTATTTCTTTTTCTTGCTTGGCACAGATTTTAAAGGAATAAAGCTCACCTAATGTTCTGGCAAATTTCCATGAATACATTTATGATCTAGAGGAGGGAACAAAAAAACCAACTTTCCCAGTTTCAAATCAGCTGCTTAGAGGCAGAAGGAAGACTGATCATTCTTCTAACAGGGGAATAAACATGCCACTTTGCATAGACTTGTGGTTTCTTGATGCGTCTCATAGTGGGTGGCTATTTCAGCAAAGTGACCAGAGCAGACATGAAAGCCCCTGGAACAAACATGTCCTGAGTAATCAAAGATAGATGCCACACATCCAAGCTCATTTAGGAACCCACTGGAAAGCCTGAGTCCCCATAGAACCTCATCTCCAAGTCTATAGGATGTTTTTTGCTTTTTTGTTTGTGTGTGTGTGTGTGTGTGTTTCGTTTTTCTTTTTTCTTTTTTTCTTTTTTTTTTTTTTTTTGAGGTACTGGGGCCAGGAATTGAACCCTGGACCTCGTATGTGGGAAGCCAGCACTCAACCACTGAGCCACATTGGCTCCCCTGAGTTGGTTTTTTTCGTTTGTTTGCTTGTTGTTTATTTTTTTGGAGGCACCAGACACCGAACTCAGGACCTCCTATGTGGGAAGCAGGTGCTCAACCGCTTGAGCCACATCCGCTTTCCTACATGATGTTTTTTTTGTTTGTTTGCTTGTTTTTTTATTTATCCCCCCCCCCCTTGCTGCTTGTGCTCGAAGTTACCATTTGCTGTGCGTTTTTCTGTACCTACTTGTCTCCCTTTGTTGCGTCATCTTGCTGCGTCAACTCACCACTTGTCTCCCTTTGTTGCATCATCTTGCTGTGTCAACTCACCACGCCGCTCGGGCCAGCTTGCCTTCACCAGGAGGTCCCAGTAATCGAACCCCCAGCCTCCCATATGGTAAACAGGAGCCCAACCACTTGAGCCACAGCTGCTTCCCCTCCTACATGATGTTTTAACAAGCATGGTATTTTGTTTCCTGGTATTTTAGCAGCTAAAGTTGCCAAACTAAAGAATTGAACACAAAGGACACCGAAAAGTGGAAGGATGATAGCTGACAGTGAGAGAGTAAACTAAAGAAGCATTAAACACTCCAGATATATTTCCTGGACACCTACCAATACAAGCATTGCCCTCAAAAATGCAAAAGCACTGTTGGCAGGCCAATTAAAGGGGATTCCTCTACCTTGGTAGGCTCTGAGAGCATTGGCTAAGTAAGCTAAAACCCCATTGACCCCATCCATTTCTTTTGTGGCTGATGAATTGGATTCAAGTGCAATACTTTATAATTATCCCTATTAAATTGCAGCTTGTTAGAGTAAACCCATTTTTCTAGCTTGTCAGGATCTCTTTAGATTCTGATTTTGATTTCTGAGCTGAAGATTAATAACTAAGTTGAACAGTGATTTTTCACAGTAATAACCCTGTGTCCTCACAAAAGTTAAATCCCATTCACTGAAGAATAAGCACATTAGCTTCTTTAAACGATCTCTGTCAAGAAATGTTAGCAAAAAGTAAACAGGTAATAAAATAAAATTTAAAAGCCTACCATCAAGCCAGGTTTCTCACTGTTGGAGTGGGAATTTACAGATAAACAAGGGGAAAAGGCTAGAATGATCCATGTGGTAATGGATTAAAGTTGAAGACATCAGTATGAACTCATGGCAAGTCTAATCTAGATACAGATGATTACATACAGAAATATTGGTAGATATGTGTATATACGTAGGCTAGTATACAGACATATATTTCTGTGCTCTGTCAGCAAGAGGGCCTAAAAGAATTGTTGCCACAGTAGCAACAAACACACCTAAGCGCCCAGATCTTGGTTTCTAACACTATTTTCCAATGAAAGGAATCAAGGCTTCTTGGAGAAATAGCTGATCAAGGCAGGAAAGATGCCTGGAGTGTCTTGTAGTGCCAGAAAGAAAAGAATCACTAAAAAACCACCACCACCACCACATTGATAGGGTATATCAGAGGAACGCAGGAGCCAACTGAAAGAGCTCCCAATGGCCAAAGCTGGAACAATTTGAACAAACAAAATAAATACAGTAGTATTAGATTCTAATCCAAAATATAAAATAAATGTCCATGAGCCCATACTGGCAAAAATAAATGATTGAATACATAACTCCCCACTCCTTAGGGCTGTGCATATGGACTTCCTTCCAAAGAGTATGGTGTGGGGTTGGGGGGAGGGGACAGAGTGCAGAGTAACATTATAGTGGAGAAACTTGAAAAACACTCAAGTGGTAAAGGTCAAGGTCAACATTAGCGTTCATAAATCATGTTGGTAGTATGTACCCTTGATATGATGTGATGAAAATGGCACTTTACCTCTATGATCTTCCTCCCCCAAATCCATAACCCCAATCTTATCAAGAGAAAAGCATCAAATACCAATAGTGGGGTATCCTACAAAATACTAACCAGTACTCCTCAAAGTTGTCAAGATCATCAAAAACAAGAAATGTCTGAGAAACTGCCTCAGCAAAGGAGGAGCATAAGGGAACATGACAACTAAATGTAAGGTGGTACCCTGGATGGGATCCTGGAACAGGAAAAAATAGGTAAAAACTAAGGAAATCTGAGTAAACTATAGACTTTAGTTAATGGTGTTTCTGTATCGGTTCATTGTAAGAAATTTACCATACTAATATATGATGTAAGTAAGAAAATAAACTGGGTATGGGGTATGTGGAAACTCATCTTCTCAATTTATCTGCAAATCTAAAACTTATAAAAAATAAAGTCTATTAAAAAAAAAAGAAACAAACTACCATCACTGTAGTACCATCACTACCAATTTTGTTACTTTAAAGGGTTAGCATCAATTATCTGGAAAATTTTTTTGTGAGAAATACTTTATTCCTTTATAATGATGCATAAGTGAGGTATTGCTGAATTAGATTTGCCTCTCTGAGCAAGTTAATGCTTCTAAGAGAAGAGGAGGAAATAGGGGAAAGAGAATGCATGTGTGTGTTTGTGTGTGTGTTTAAACAAGAGAAAAAGTGAGTTCTAAATTGTTAAAGCCTTGGAGTGGAACTTAATCTAATTTATAAGCAGTTCCACTAGAGATGTGCAAGGATATTTTTTTGTTGTTAAAGAGAAAAACTAGTTTCAAGCATTATTAAGCTTTTTTCCCTCCCAGAAGCTAAGAAAACCATCTGTGAGAACCTGTTTGCATGTTTGTTTTCTATAATAAAATGCAAAATACTTCTTCCTGTTAGCAGATTATACCATATGTCTCTCCCTGTAACAAAATCAGCATGTTTATTAATGAACCCAATCAGAGGCAAAGATTTAGAAAGATTTAAGGAACTGAATTTTCCATTCAATATTTCAGCAAAAGAAACTTCTGGTTAGACATTGTCATTGTGCTTGGAAAATAGCTTTATTTTTGCTTTGAAATAAACTTACTTGGCAGAGGACAGAGAGCAGAAGGAACACGGCCTTTGAACATTTTTTTGTAAAAAAAAAAAATTCTACATTTAAAAATGGTCCTTCCTGCCTCATGATGCCCCTACCAATTTAGATCCACAGTTTGTATGTGATTATAATTTTCAGTTTCATTTTTCCAGGCAGACTAATTAAAGTGCTTGATGGCCCAAATGCCCCATATCTGAATGAATTGACAGGCCTGTGGGCTTCCTGGAGTGACAGGAAGTAACTGAAGTAGTTTCAGCCATATTGGCAAAGTAGCCCATGGTACCTGTGATGGAAATGTCTAAATTTAGGGCACAAACCTTGCTCTAGAAATTCTTTTGACCATTTGAGTAATCAGGTGGGTTGGTGGCAGTAGACATGACATATGTATTAGAAAAGATTGTCTGAGCTCACACATCTGGCAGTTCAAGTCCTGCTGCTGTCATGAACCAGGCCTGAGGCCTGAGCAATGACTTCCTCTCTCCAGGCCCTAGCTTGCTCATGTGATAAAGAGCATATTAGCCCTGCTCTTGTTTACTTTCTGAACCTCTGGAAAAGTAGACTTGGGAGCAGAGAACCTAAACAGTGGGAGTCTCAAAAGCCAGTCACAGGGCAGGTTCTAGGGTAAATGTGCTGTTCTGATCATTAAGCCTCCCCTCCAAGTCTTCCTTCTTTCTCTTTGATGTAATAGACACTGCTCTGCAAACTTAGTTCTCATCCATTGCATTCATTTTTCATGTGCTGTGGTATCTTACAAGTCTGCATAGGAAAAGGAAACATCTCTTACCAGGGGTACGACTTCAAGGGGGAAAAGAAATTGATGAGCTCTTGAAAGGGCAAGGGGCAGACTAGGCCAGAAAGACCACTTTTCTTCTTCCTGGGGCCTTTTGGCAGTGCATTTGTGCTGTGGTTGTGATACATGCAGATTTCTGCCAGGCAGCTAACCAAGTGTCCACTCTACCCATGCAGGCAATATAGAAAAGTGTCTCCTTGTTCTAATGAGCTAGAACAAGTGAGAACAGGAAGGAGGTTTGGGCAACTTTGGTATCTATTAAAAAAGAACCATTTTAAATTTGGGGCCATGAGCTGGAGCAGGGTAGGTGGAGTTCAATATTTGCAAGCTAATAATTTTTTAAAAAGATTCTTTAAGGTTGTATTGGGAGACTTCATAAAAAGGCCTTTTGACTGTTCAACAAACCCATTTCTGGGCTAGGCACTCATCAGTGCCCCACCAACGCACCCAGCCAACCAAGTGGCTGTCCTATTGCCAAAGAAGACCAAGGCATGCTACATCAGGGATGAGTACAGCCTCAGCTACTGAATGTGCTATGTGAGAGGTTCTTTTATATACATCATTTCATTTAAAGCTCATTGCTATCTATGCAGTGTGGGAATGGTTGTGCCCATTTTATAGATTCAGGGACTGAGTGTCTGAAAGGTACGTAAGTGAGGAATTTTCTTGTTTGTTTATCTGCTTTTTGTTTATTATTATTATTATTGAATAACAAAAATGTCCTAATAACGATTGAAGTGATGAATGCACAACTATGTGGTTATACCACATACCATTGATTGTATACTTTGGATGAATTGTATGCTTTATTAATATGTTAAAAAAAAAAAAAAAAGCTGATTGCTAAATGCTCTAATAATGATTGAAATGATGAATACACAACTATGTGTTTATCCCAAATACCATTAATTATATAGTTTGGATGAATTGTATGCTTTATATGTATCAATAAAATTGATTTGTTTAAAAAAGAAAGTTAAGTAATATGTTCTACATAAAAAGTAGAGCCAGAGCTTATCCCAAGTCTAGACTGATTCTAAAGTACCGCACAGAGCCCCAGTCCCCAATAACCTGCATGTTCTCATGGACATGTTGCCCCCAGATACTTTGGATTCTCCTCAGATTGACACTCTTGTCTCTGTGACTTTCTCACCAGAAGAGTAGAGCCTGGACATACAAGGATAAGATGCTTAGCAACAAAGTCTGCTGCCCTGTGTAGCCAGGCCAGAGGAAGTCAAGGGCTACTGAGGCTGAGAAACTGTCCATCTGGAAGCCAGAGTTGTGCAGCCGATGAAGGCAGCTCACCCACCATCTTCAGGTCTAAATACTGGTTCCCAAAGGCAGCCGAGATGGACCATGATCAGCTGTCATGTTGGACAGTTGGCCTCAGGTGATGAGAGGAGCTGTGCCAAGAGGCCTAGGTTGAAGCTTTGAGCCCATGTTAATTGACTTCGCTCTATTCCACTACTATACAATTTTTACTTCAATGCAGCTGATATTCACTAAGTTTCTGTTCTGTGCCAGGTAATGGAGCTAGACAATGAATGCAGAGATGGATAAAATATGTCCTCTACCTAATGCAGAGACAAACACGAGCTATTAAATGTCTTTTGTTATGACAGATTCTAGAGTATCTGGAAAGGACAGTGGGGGCAGACAAGGGATAGATTGTTGAAAGAGTGTGGCTAAACAGCACCAATCCATCTTCCCTAGTCACAAACCACGCAAAACCAAGACCCTATTGGAGGAAGCACTCCTGTGAGGTCATTAGAGCAGCAATTCATTAATTCTTCTAAGATATGTTAAAAAGTATACTTGAGGGGGACAGATGTGGCTCGGGTGGTTGGACGTCCGTCTCCCATATGGAGGGACCTGGGTTCGATCCCCGGGACCTCCTGGTTAAAAAAAAAAAAGTATACTTAAAAAAAGGATTCCAAAACAAATAATTTTTGGAAAGAGTGAGTTAAATAAATTTAAACACTTTGGCTTCATTGGTACGTTGTTTTTGACTGCAGAACTTCTCAGAGCCTTGCATGTGCTACGCATTCTTTGTGAATCTCCCAGAGAAGGCTATAGTATCAAGGGTTTTGACTTGGGAGTCTTTTCTCCAGGATCTCTCCTTGGACCTATGTCCCTTGTCCCCTCGGTGCCTAGCACAGTCCTGTCTGAAGCTAAGAGATTGAAGAGTGGGTTCCGGTCCCACTCTCCCACTATGGCTGTATGTTTGTAGCCTCAGGATGGCTTTTTACCCCCTCTGACCCATTTCCTCATCTAGAAAATGGGGTGGTGACATTACCTGCCTAAGAGGATTGTTATGAAATAATACATGTGGAAGCAGTTTGTACTAGTGAGGAGGAAGATCATAATGGCCCTTTGGTGGCCGTGATGGCTGTGACAGAGGCCTGAATTATTTGACTGCTCTGAGGCTTGTGACCTCTCCCCTCTTGCTGAAGTTCCCCTTTCCTAATCTTTCTTTACCAACCTCTCTTTGCTACTTCTTGTAACCATCCCTTAAATTAAATGTTGATATCCCTGCGGCATCTGATTTTGGATCCTTTTTCTTTTCACCCCATACCATTTATCTCAGAATCCCCATTGTCAACCTTACCTGTATAATCACCACCCATGTCTCTATCTCTAGCCTTAGCTCCTCTCTTAAACTCTGGAGCTAGATTTCTCACCAGATAACCCATGTGGAAGTCCAGTATTACTTCAGACTCAACCTAAGTGCATCTGTTTGCCACTTCCCACACAAGAAGCTCCTTCATAACTGTCATCTCACCTGCTCCTGCTATAGCTGGAACCCCCTTCCCACTGTTTCTCTGGTGAACTCCTGCCCATCCTTCAAACCCAACTTAAATATTTTCTCCTTGCTGACGTCCTCCTCTGAGTTCCCAGAGAACTTTGTACCTGCATCTCATAGAACCCTTCCCACACTGGCATTGTGGTAATTTGGGTGGATTTTGTGAAGTTAAGGACCAATCCCTTTTTATCTTTACATTCTCATCATTGAGCAGAGTCCAGGGCACCTGGTAACTCTAAGTTGGATACGTAACCTCATTCTAGTCATGCCTGTGCAACAGAGGGGAGTTTCAACTTTAATGCCACATCTGGCTTTACACCAGAGGCCTGAACCTGCCGGATGCATGGTTTTGTTCTTTTCCCTGCTTCCTAGGGCTTGCGTGAAGACCGCCGAAAGCTCCAGGGGAGTCCACAAGTGCATTCTGGCTATGGCTGTCCCTTGGCTCTCAGCCAGCTAGTGCTCCCATCCCCAGCCTGGCCAAGGCATGTTGGTATTCTGGCGACATAGCCGGGCTTGTTATTGAGCACATGCTTTGCAGATTAGCCTGTTTGTATAGCCAATCGAACATGTGCTCCATTAAAAATTAAAGCATCCTGTTTTAAGGATGGAGCAGGAGACATCAGCTGCCACTGTGTAGCAGACATGCAAAGCCCCAGAGCCTATTACCATAGGTTACAGCAAATGTTAATCAGTGCCAGCGCAGTTAAATAATGCAGTTTGTGCAGATGGCAGCTACTACGTCTCCTCACAGATGTGTCCTCGAGTCCCGGAGGTTGCTGTATCACAGGAGTTGTCGGGAGCAGTCAGATCTGCTGCTGACTGTCAGTATCACCTTTTGTGTTGTGTGCAGCCCGCAGCCAGCTGAGAGGCCCGGACCAGTGCTCCTCCAGGCCCTACTTCCAGCAGCCCCTCCGGGAGCTGGGAAGCGGGTGAGAGGCTCGTAGGAGCGCAGAATTATTCCACAAAATGGCCAAGAACACCCAAAGTAAAACTCTGCAGTCTGTTCCGTGAGACTGTACGCAAGCCAACTGCACCCAGTGAGCCTCCAAGCCGGGTGGAGTGGGGTGGTGCACCCACCTTAACTCTTGACTCTTCCCTGGTTATTGGCAGGAAATAATTCTCCATATATTCTTCTTGCCTAGCTTCTGTAAGTGCAGGGAGACCTCACTGTATCAGAAGCTAGAGTTCCTACAGCTCCTCCTGCACAAATAGTGCCTGGTTCTGAGTGCAATGTATTGTTCCCAAAGCCCAGGCACTTGACTCCTGGTCCAGGTGTTGCCTGCCCTTGGGCACCTGAACACTCTGTAAAATGAAAGAACAAATGGCCATTGCAAGATGTGCTGCCAGCATTAAGAAGCAGCCAGTCACAGCAGGAAAAGACAAAGCTGTTCTGGCTGGCCCAGCTCTTCACTGGGCTTGTCGTCCTTTTATAGCAGCTGTGGGACACTTCAATGAAGGGGCAAATACACCAGCATTGACACAGCAGCCCCCGGGGGCATTACATTTTAATCACTGTCAGTAACAGCTACAGTTGCTGATTCCCATAATGTTTTCTGTTATCAAGAGAAGATGAAATTAAGTGCAAAGTAATCAAGTATGGGGAATTTTTATAGGGAAGAAGGGAAGATTTCTCTTGATAGAGTAAACTGTTTTATCTAAAGGTGTAAGCTTCAGCTTTCTGGAAAATATACTATTGTAGTACAACCCATTCCTGAGTATTATCAGACATGTGAGGTGATAATGTGGTGATGAGAATATAGTAAAAAAACTATTCATCTTATTTTCTTTCTAGATTGGCAAACTATGCTGTATTCATTCGCAGGTATACCAGATTGCATGTTGTGACTGTAATGTGTTGCTATATATAAATGCACTTGTAAAAAGGAGACGGGGCAAGGTTCTTCTTGACTTTCTTTTTTTTCCCCTTTCTTCTACCTAAATATAGATACATTGTTCCTCCTTCATCTTAAAAATGCTGCTTTGTAGACCATGCCATCAGATATTACCACTTCTACCATTTATCATCTACCATCTTCCCCTTCATTTGTCGATTTTGGCACCTGACTTACCACCTGCTTTCCACTAAGGCTCCTGCCATCATTCCTGACGAGCAATCCTTCTGAATACCAGACCTCTCGGCTCCTGACTTCCTTGCCTCCACCAGTCTTTTCTTCCATCTGCCCCACCTCAGCCATTCATTCTCATGTCATACCCTACATCTTTTGTGATCATTATCTTACCAAAAATGATACCAATTTCAGGACTGGGAGTTTAAAATCACTGGTGACAAGGAAGCCAAGGAACTTAAAGACCAGGATCCTCAAAATCCACCACTGACTTCACATCACTCAACCATTCTTACCGTGGTCTGCAAGGCCCTATGATTTGACCCCTGCCTGCTGCTCCAACTTCATCTCCCACCACTCCACCCTGGCCTTTGATCTGTCCTTCCAGCCAGCCAAGCTGATCTGCACCTTGCAGGTTTGTTCCACCTGCCTGGAATGCTCTATCTATCCTCTTATAGAGTCACTTGGTTTGTCCCCTTACTCCACTTAGGTCTCTATTCAAATGTCATCTCATCAGAGAGGCCTTCCCTGACTACTCTGTCAAAACAGCAGATCCCCACCCCCAATCACTGTATCTCATTTTGCCTTGCTTTTCTTCATAGCACTTAGCCAACATTTTAAAATATATTTGCACTTACGTATACAATATACACATATGTATATGCATATATATGTATGTATATTTATATGGTCACTTATTTATTGCCTGTCTCCTCCATTAGAATATCAATGCCATGAGGTTAGAGATCTTGTCTGTCATGGTCACCACTATAGCCTATGTGCCTCCAGTGGTCTTTCATTGGTGACTGAATTGAATGAATAGTTGAATGAATGAATATGTTTGAACCGGAAGACATTTTGGAAGTGGGGTTTTAAGAAAACTGGGTCATTTATAAATCTTTCTGGTAAACTTTCTATCAAAATAATTATTTTTTTTTTCAAATATTGGCTCTTTATAAATGAGCAAGTTTCAGTTACCTAGAAGATACACTTGAGTGCCAAGAATTTGGGAAGTCAGAATAATTCATTTTCTTAAACTTTATGAAATCCAGAATAAAATAGCCATGATATTTCCAACGTGAGCCCTGAAAGTTCATCACTACCCCTTTTTGACTTCACTGGCAGGTTCCTTTCCTTCTTTTATTTTCTTTCTTTCTTTTGTTGTTGTTGTTGTTGTTGTTGCTGCTGCTGCTGACGTACTGTGGGCCAGGGATTGAACGCAGGACCTCGTATGTGGGAAGCTGGTGCTCAACCACTGAGCCACATCAGCTCCCCTGAGTTGGTTTTTTTCATTTGTTTTGCTTGTTGTTTGTTTTTGTTTTTTTTTTAGGAGGCACCGGGACCTCCCATATGGGAAGCAGGTACTCAACTGCTTGAGCCACATCCACTCCCTCCTTCTTTGTTTTTCCCAAAACTACTTTTTTAACTTGTGATTTTGCCCTATGATTGAGGGCTATCTTAAGGTTTTAATAATAATCCTACACCAGGCAAATCCAGTTGATATTTTTAGTGGACTTGGTTAAATAATTGAAAGCAGCAGAACCAAATAAAATCAAAATGGGATAAAGGATTGAAAGCCCTGGCTTTAAGTCCCAGCCAAGTCAAGGGAGGTGCTGTGGACATTTCATTCTCTTTGCTTTTTAGGACAGAAATCTTAGTATCAGTCCCCTTTAATTTGGGTAAATCATACCCCAGAAAGTTTAAAAATGTTGTGCCTTTGAGCAAAAGTGAGATAAGATGGTACTTTTCACTGCCCTGGTTTGGAAGAGAAATTTCAAACCAGAGAAGGATGTCATCTAATGGTTTAACCTTTGATTAGTCTTTATTCTCTCTTCACAAATCTTAGCATATAGCTCAAGAGCTTCCTTCTCCAGAGTCTCCAGGTAACCTCTTTCTTGTTTTATCAATAAGGCCTTAATCCCTAGTCCAATCCTATCACCAAGGCACTTGCTCTAAAATTGATTGCCTCTTGGCCAGTTGGGATGCTTTTGGCTACAAGTAACAAAAAGTGGCTTTTAAAAAGAAAGATTGTTTAATTAGTTATCTCACCTAAAATTAGATATCTAGAAATAGCCAGATGAGTGTTGGTCTAGCTTCTCTGAGGGTCTATTGGCTTCACCTTGCGTGGATAAGACACCTGCCACAACTATAAGCATTGTGTCCCCACACCATATGTCCAAGGCAGAAAAGAAGAGGACAGGCCTCTTCCTTGATTGTGTGTTTCTTTTTATCAAGAAGGCAAATCTTTCCCAGAGGTCCTGCAGCAGACTTCCCCTTAAATCTCACTGGCCAGAACTGGCCATTTTCTGCCACAAACCAGTCACTAGCAAATACAAATTTGGTTATCTCCTGGGGCTGGGTACATGGCTGTTTGATACCTGAACAAAATTGAGGTTTTCTAATAACAGAGAAGGGTAAAAGCTTCTGGGTAGACAATGAACAGTGTCTGCTACAGCATTGCTATCCATTACTTCTACTGGAAAAAACTCACTCCAAGTGAATAGTAGCTTAGTTTGGGGTCTGTTTGATAGACCAGCCTATAATAAAGCATTCAGATGTGACCATAGAATATTCACTCATTTATGTCACCAGTGTTCCATTTACATATCTCCAGAGTAGCACTCACCACACAGCATCATGATTCTATGCTTACATATCTGACTTGCCCTACCAACTTGTCGCCAGGGGCCTCAGATTTCTTCTTGTATCCAGAGCACCCAGGACAATGCCTGGAACTTAATAGAAGTAGAGACTCAATTAGTGTTTTATGAATGAAGGAATGAACGAACGAACAAACAAATGATCAGTAAGATAGTCTTAAAGCCATGTATTATGAAGAAGAGTTAAAATAATTATAAATATTTATCTGGAGAATGAATGAATTAATGAACCAACAAACAAATAAGCAAATGCTGAGACGTTTTTGAAGCCATGTCTTATGAACTGTTGAAATGACTATAAATGTTCCCATGGAGAAGAGCAGATTTGTGGAATGCAATGACTTTTTGAAATGCAGTACTAAATCCTTTCAAGAGAAAGGGAGATTAGATTCGCCTGTGAGATCTCTAAGGATATAGAGCTAGGGAAAGGAGTTGAAACTACAGGGAGACAAGAAGCTCTTCCTTGTATTGAGCTGAAATCTAAAAGTGGAGCTATGTACATATGGAATTGACTGCCTTTAGAAAGAAGGAGCTTGCCATCACCAAGCAGAGTGATAAACCACTTGGCAGGACATTATAAGGAGGACTTTATTTATCAGCTAAGGTTGGACCTAATGGTGCTTATCTTCCCTAATGTGGCCATGGGTACTTCCTAGCAAGGATGGGATTCTCTGGAATAAAGACTGCAATTTTAAGAAACTAAGCTTTTACCACTAAGTGTTGAGATGAAGAAAGTAGTATAGCTGTTTCCAAAGGAGCAAGAGATTTTATTATGCTATGAGACATCTTTGAGTAATCCCACCTGTGTTTATTATTCCCAACTTGACATGCTATTTCTCTGTTGAGCTCAGTTTTTTGATAGGAGACACTTTTAAAAAGAAAAAGTTGTTAGGTCTCATTGGCCTCATCTGTCTTAATGGGATCTGCTTCTCACTTCAAGACATCCTGAAGTGAAAAGCAGATTTATCCTGTTAAACTATTATTAAAGTTTGCCTTGTGCATCCTCCACGTGCTTGGGTAGAGAATGAAGAAAAGTCCTTAGGTTTGGGGTGGGGGAGGGAAGTGGAATGGGATGGAGTCCACTGTGGATTCTTTCAAATGGGCTATCTCACTCCCCACCCGCAGAACTGAAAGCCAGAGAAAAGAGATGGAAATTGAGGAACTGTGGGACATCATTTACTCCTATAATTATAGTGAGGCAATGTACTGCATATGTATGTTCCCTGAGTAAAACAGGTGTTCTGCCCTTAAAATGGTAATTATAGACTATTTCAAGATCAGTGATCTTCACTTATTTCATATCATTGCAGCATTTTTTCCACGTTTAACCACACTGTGATATAGAAAGACTGCTCATCCTTGAAAAAATCAAAATGCATATGGATTTTCTGAAATAAGCCTCCTTTCTGGAAGTATTTTGTGGTTAGTTTCAAAATGTAATATCCTGAGGAAGGTCTAGGTTGACTTTCGGTTTTAATATATAATTTTAAAAAGTAACATCATTGTGCAATGTGTGATTTACTTCTCTTAGCCTAATGTCTTTGTGGTTTCATTTGAGGTCACTAGTTATATTATTTTTCTTGCATCATTTCATCAGCTGTCAGTTCTACTAATATCATATAATTCATTCAATGTTGTGATTTTTAAAAGACATACTTGTAAGCACACAAGGGAGATGTTTGGAAGTTTAGTTAGGCTGCCTCAATCTTCTCCATGCCCAGTGTCTGCAGGGTCACTTATGGATTACACATCATCTTGGATGTTCATGTGGTTATTCACTGCTGTGTTTTTATACCCAACACATAAAAATATCTCTGCAGCTTCTTTATTATCATTGCCTGTGGGGTGTGCAATTATGTTTACTACTTAATTACAAGATACATGAAATATTTCTTATTTAACACTAACCCTTTTAAGGAGGTTTTATTTCAAGCTTACTCTATTAATATATTAATTATTAGGCCTTGATCACCAAAACGCAGTGTATTTATGTTTGCTTGTCTATGGATATCATTCAGGAAATTGTTCACAAATCATTCATTAAACACCAGCTATACACATCTTTTTAGTCCCTGGTAGTTATAAAGGAGTTAGAAATTCTGTGTTCTTGAACTTGAATAAATGATTGAGAGCCATAGAAGCATCTAGAAAAAGTAGTTATTAAGTTTGTTGTTTATCAGGATAACATTAAACTTTAAAAAAAAAAAAAAAAAAAAGAACTCTTCATAATAATAGTTGTACCTTTACTATCTTGTAATTGTAAAGATACAAAATGCATATGCTGAAACATATATGCATAAAATGCTGTGATATCTGGGATTCGTTTCAAAATTATCTGGAAAGGTGGGAGTAGTGACAGTTGAGTGTAGTCACAAGATTAGTCATTATGAATTGATAATTGAGTGGATAATTGTTGAAGCTGGTTGATGGTAGATTGGGGTTCAATATACCATTCTCTCTACTTTTATATAGTTTGAAATCACCTATATTAAAAGAATACATAAGAGATAAAAGGTTCCTAAGATTTCAGCTGTGCTTCTAAAAGGAAAATGTATTTTAGTAATCACTAAAACATCATACATTTGTCTTCTTCTTTTTTTTTTTTTTTTTTAAATTTATTATTTATTTATTTATTTATTTATTTATTTATTTTATTTATTTATTCATTTATCCCCCCCTTGCTGCCCGCGCTCGCTGGGTCAGCCAACCACGCCGTGCGGGCGGGCCTGCCCTCACCAGGAGGCCCCGGGAACCGAACCCGGGGCCTCCCATATGGTAAACGGGAGCCCTACTGATTGAGCCACAGCCGCTTCCCAACATCATACATTTGAAAAACATTAATAGTTTTATGAAAATGGCATATGACTTACTGAGAGTGCAGACAGCTTGGTGCTCACGGACCCTGGAACCCTGTTGCTGTAACTATTAGAGTATAATAGATAAGCAAGTTCAGGGTAGCTTGGTATATACTGTGTACACACCGTGGAGCACATTCCAGGTGACATGAACCTTGACTAGAGAAGCACGGGTATAGTTGAGTTTCATTTACTGTTGCTGTGTTACTTAGGAAAGGTGGTACCTGGTGAAAGAAGACACTTAAGCAGTGTCTTTAAAGCAATGATAACATTTAACACAGTGTATATAAAATTCAGGCACGTTGAAAAGCCTAGAAAGAAAGCAAATAATCTGAACCATTCAAAACCAAGCAGCCTCCAAATAATAGCACTTTTACTCAAATTAAGTCCATGCCAAATTTGTCCTTGGCCAACCACCACCTGTGCCAAATTATCAACAACTTCCTTTTCTGGTCTCAGTCATGTTGACCTCTTTCTTCTGTCTTCTAGTCAAGCAGAATTTAAAACATCAACATTGTATTTTGATTTCTATAAAGATTGGAGAGGAAAAGTATGCTTGCTGTCTGTTGTCCCTGGTCGATTTTCATTGGGACTACTTTCTTATTTCCTTGAAATTCTTGGCCTTTAAAGTATGCAGGTAAAATTATCCTTAATTTTTAGTTATATATTTTTAAATCTTAGGTTACATGGGAATTGAGTATCTAGAATGGATTGACCTTAGGAAAACTAGTCTTTAAAAAATTATTAAATATTGGAACATTACACAAAAATAACATTGAAATATTTAATTTGTGGTTCAACTCTGTTGTTCATTTAAAGATTTAAGTGTTTCCCACTGTTTAAATATCTCTATCTGATCTTTCATGCCAACTTAGCATGTCCAAAATATTGAAAAACAGATGAATGATCAAGGAATTTAAAGAATACTCCCCCAGTGAAGCAAGAAGGATATTCTTGAGGAGAAAAAAAAAAAAGAATGCATGAAACTTATTTAACAAGAAAGATTTGAGTCTGGTAATCTACATAATATATCCACTGGCATTAAGGCTGTCATCTTGGTATTGCATTTCTGGTACGAATTTTGCAATAGCTGTCTTTCACTGTCGGTTCTAATAAAGAGTGTTGGTCAGCTTAAATTCCCTGGGAGCTCAGAGTTATGTTTTGTGAACTGCATGTGCCTGAGGCCTCTCATGCATGATTTAAACTGCTTTGTAAATGTCAATAGGTGGAAAAGCATTGGATCCCTTGTAGATTTCTCCAAATCCTCTAAGATGTGTATGCCATGTATAAACCATGCTGCCCTCTCAAGGCCATTGCCATTTTTTATACCTTCCTAACTGGGGGTTTAAGGTATTGCCAGAAGCAAAATATCAGTGTGTACATGTCTCGATCCAACTGGCCAATGAAACCCTTTTTTAAGAAAACCTTTGCACCAGAGAAACATCTCCAGTGACCTGAAATGTACACGCCTCATGAATGTTGAATGTTCTTCAAACTCTATTTCTTCATTCTTGCCTCTTTTAAAAATACACATTTGACTTGATTGAATTTCTTCATTTCATAGTAGTACTACATCCATTCCATGGATGGCTAAATGGGGTTATAGAAAAGTATTTCAATTGGGAGTTCCCAGACCTGGGTCCTGTCCAGGTCCTGCCACTCTGGCTATTTGTCCTTGGGTAAGCCACTTAACCTTTTGAGGGCTCTGCTTTCTGATCCATTAAATAGAGGCGTTTGAATTAAATGGTCTCCATTCCTCTCTCAGCTCCAGCTTCATGGATTCCAGGACATAGTGACAGAAAGCCAGTGTGACACTTTTAAAGCATGTGACTTTTAATTGGGCTTATCTTACTCTCGGGCAGCAGAGTGCCAGCAGGAATCCCAAAATGGCCAGCAGCAATTGGGTTGAGAGGCCTGAGTGTCAGCCTAAAAGTTTATCTAGGAATTTTTGTTCAAAATGCTTCCTGGTGGTTGTTTTCCACTGGCCTGAGAATAGTGGAGTGGATGCTCCTCCTTGCTGTCCATCTCCCACAACGTGCCCCCTCCACTCCCATTGTATTCCCTTAAAAAAAAAAGTTGTTTTCTGATGTCTGAAGAGGCCGAGGCAAATGAAAGTGAGGAGATGGCATTCCAGAATAGAGGCTCCATAGGAGCAAAAACACTAGCTTGCGTTTCTCAGGGGCGGTTTCTTACTCATTTTTGTATCCCTCAAACCTAGCATGGTGTCTGGAGTTAGAGGCACTTAGGAATGAATTCATTACGTCACAGAGCCTCAGAACCAGAGATGGGATTTTCGTTCTGCTTTAGGTTTTAATTCCTACAAAGCTCTGAATTAGTTACTTTGATCTTGTCTTTGCACATTTTCATTTTCTAATGCAGTATTTTCTTGGGGGGACTATTTTTGGGGGATAGGGAAGAATACATGTAGTGGCTCTGGATCCAGCCTGCCTGAGTTTGAAACCTGACTTTTCTTCTTACTAGCTGTGTAGTCTTGAGCAGGTTACTTAACCTTTCTATGTCTCGAGTTTTAATCTGTAAAATGGGAATAATAAGAGTATCTACTTTATCAGGTTGTGAAGATTATGTAGGTTATACATAAATCTCTTAGAAGAGTGCCTGACACATGGAAGTGTTAGCTATTATTAATATGATTTTTCTTTATGTTTTCATTATTTCAAAAATATTATTTAGATTGAACTTAAAAAAAAAAAAAAAAAGGAAAGAAAAGGACCAGGGAAGTTGTACCAGCCTTGGAAAAAAATCACATGCTAATTCCCCTCTTTCCACCTCCAGTGAGGACTAAGGTGCACAGTCTTAGCAGATAGCTGATACCTACCTTTGTGGTCCTGCCAGGGCCCCTTGGTGTCGGTGGAAGTGCTGGGGGTCTGTGGTCTCGCTCACTCAAGCCAGGTCTGTGGTCACTTGGCTATTACACACTGCTCCTGGAATACACTATCTCCATGACCACGCCTTTGGCAGCCAGACCAGAGCTGATTTGGGATTCTGCAACCTGGAGAGACCTTTGAAACACTGTCGCCACCAGTCTTCCATTTGTATGTTTGTAGAATGTCAAGTAAGCACATTCTTTTTCACCCTCTGACATGACCTCAGGGTTACTTTCTATGGTTGTTGACAAATTTTTAGACATCCCAGTTTTATCAGCGGAAACTTTGAAGAGTGACAAATGGTCCTTGGAAGAGTTGGTACATACTATAAAATGTCAGCTGGCTCATTTATAACCTGGTGATGTCCAGTGGCTAAGCTGTGCTATCAGCATGGTCTATAGATAACTCACCCTCCTAATGCTCCGCTCTCCCCAACTACTTTGTGCAGCTGTTCTGGTTGAAGACCCGGTTGACATCTGTAATAGATATCAAATGGAGAGCCTCTTATTTTATCACGCTCTGTGTTTCAACACTGGCGGTCCCCATGGACTGTCAGAAACAGGCAGCCGGCACATTATGGGAAAGGTGACTTGCTGAGTCCCTGTGCCCCGAGGACATTATTAAGTGCTAGGGAACCTTGTTAGCTCATAAAGTTGGTTCAAACCAATTATTGCTCTGTGACCATTACCATTGCCAAGAATGTAACTCTTTTAAATTCTTGCCCATAAAGCCCATCTTTCCATTACATTGTATCATAGAGCAAGGCTTCTGATCTGGCCGCGGTCGTATCCCACTGGCTGCAAAGACTAAACATTGCATTTGCTGCTCAATATTGGTTACCCTTCAGTGCTTCATGGAAGCAGCAAGACTGCTATTTATAGATTTACTTTTTCTGTCTCCCTGGTTCAGCGCAGTCAGTTTTGACACACTGTCCCAGTAATCTGATCAGCCATGCTGCTTTTAAATGAAGGTCTAGGCCTTGGCCTCTGTAGCGAGGGTGACAGCTGTCAGATACAGATAGTAGGCTACAGATCCTGGCTGCTAAAACCCTCTCATTCATTCCTGTTACAGATCATTGACCACAGCTTGAAGCCCTGCTTTACAGTCTGCCGATTAGTTGGCAAGAGATCTACATACTGTATTAGCAAGGTCAACCACTGAGATAAAGGCAAAAACTTAAACCCCTGCACTATTTTTAAACCAGTAGCCATTTGTTAAAGCTGGTTATTTTGGTGCATGTCTCTCTTCCTTGCTTTCTTTTTTTTTTTTCCTCTCTCTCTCTCTCTCTCTCAAAACAAAACAAAAACCACTTGTTCAAACTCTTGGCATTGTTAATGAAGATAGTTCAAATGATGAGATGAGATGAAATGAGATGGTTCAAATCTGACTGGATTAGATCTTTCCCAGAAGTTCATTCAGGCACCATGGAACAGAAAGCAGCATTAGCGATGCTCATTCCTTGTTTTGGAGAACTCAGCCCAGGGCCTCCTGGATAAAAGTTATTAGGCAGGTTCTGGCCTGGAGAGAGTTGGGTTATGGCTCATATAGGATTTAAACCCCACTTACCTCCTAAAGGAGGTGGTTGATCATCGTCAGTTCAGCAAATTGGGCCCTTTTTGTAGTGTTCCTTCTCTTCATTCCTTCCTTCCCCCAGTACCTTATATTGGGGTGTTCCGAGGCCAGGCATCTTTCAACATGTCATGTCAAACTTGTATAAGGAGAAGTCATATCCTGGAAAGCCTAATTGTAAAAGTGATTCATTTACTTCTTCACATCCAGTAAACAACACAAATGACCAAACCTTTGACTTTATTTTTATTCAGAAGTGTCTCCACCTGCAATATCTTGAATTCTGCCTCACCAACTGTATTAGTTTCCCAGCTGCTAAAACAAATACCATACAGTGGGTTGGCTTAAACAACAGGAATTAATTGGCTCACAGTTTTGAGGCTAGAAGTTCAAAATCAAGGCATCAGCAAGGAGATGTTTTCTGCCTAAAGACTATAGTGTTCTGGGGTTGGCTGCTGGTGATCCTTGGTCCTTAGCTTTTCCGTCACATGGCAGTGCACATGGCAGATGTCTTCGCCTTTCTCCACCTTCTTCCCATGGCTTTCTCCCTCTCTGTGTCTGAATTTCATTCCGCTTTATTTCAAAGGACTCCAGCAATCCATATTAAAGCCCAACCTAATTGAGTTGGGCCATACCTTAGCTGAAGTAATGTCTTCAAGAAATTCAAGGGAAACGGATGTGGCTCAAGAAGTTTGGCATCCGTCTACCATATGGAGAGACCAGGGTTCGATCCCCGGGACCTCCTGGTAAAAAAAAAAAAAAAAAAAAAAAAAAAAAGAAATTCAATTTACAGTAGGTCCACACCCACCAGAATGCAGACCAAGAACATTTCCAAACTAGGATACACAATTCAGTTCAATCCAGCACACCACCTGACCACCCTCCACTCTGCTTTTACCTCTCCTACTCCTTCACTCCCACTGAGCATTCCTTTGCCCCCATGACAACTACCTTCCCCTTCACCTTTCTTTCTTCTCTCCTAAGACCTCATTATTCTACCAGGACCCAGGTGGACTCACCATTTTTTCCCAAAGCTGTGCCCTCTATTATCTCTTCTGTGAACTTGTTGCATCTTCTTGTTGCATTCCCATCTTATTTCATGGATGTCGATCTCTCCTCTTTCACTCTCTACTTCTTGTTGACTTTTGACAAAGTTCAGGTTCATTAGGGCTCCAGGACACTCAGGCCCTCAATAGTATGTCTCAGTCTACCATCTTGTAGTCTTGTTTCCTGTCGTGTTTCTTTTCCACCTCCCTAAGGCTTCATGCACATGTTTGCTGAACATACCTGCACTGTCAATCTTTTTTTTTTTTTTTCCCCCCTACTTTTGCTATTCTCTCACCCTGGAATATTTAGAACAAGTCTAAATATTTGTAGGATGAGTAAATGAATAAAAGTCAAATGTTTGACATTGTTATCAGCATTGACCTAAACTCTTTGAGCTAAAAGGATAATAAAGATTAGTGGAAAGAGGTTAGGTCTGACCATGAACAGATTTGAGATTGAAGACTCACTAGAAGAGTAACTTTGGGCAGATTACTCTCTGAAACTTGATTTTCTCATCTAGAAAAATGAGATGAATGATATGTACTTCAAAAGTTGTTGAAAGGATTAAAGGAGAAAAATGGAAGTGCCTAGCACAGTGCCTGGCAAATAGAAGGCACTGGGTAGATGTTAACTACCCAACCGTGGGTCTGAAATTTATTTTCATTTTACCTCAGAAAAGCTACAGGTAGGAGGGTGGAAGAGAGAAGGCTGGGAATCAAGTAAACCCCTGTGCTTTCTGACTTTTTACTATAGTAAATAAGGGGATATTTAAACAGACTTTGGCCTACAAATTTGACTCAAACGCTCACATTCCCAGCTTCCCGCTCAGGGAATCAATGTGGAAACTGGGCTTCCACTTCTCAGCTTCAAGCTGGAGCTGGGAAACTTTAGCCTCTATGGTGCAGCCTTGGGGAAAGCTCAGCCCTGCTGCTGTGTGGCGTGCAAGTGGAGGATGTGCCAACCCTGGAAACTCCACAGGCCTCTCTACAGATACACTAGGGGTGATCACACCTCTG
>JAKSZT010017954.1:6976555-6981934 GCA_026826555.1 Tolypeutes matacus
AAACCACATTTATCTGGAGTCGTGGGGGTGGAGGTGATAATAATAAACTGTGTTTACCAGGCAGGTTTGACCATAGAACACCTATTAACATTTCATAGGTTCCTTCAACCACACTTTGGGAAGTAAGCACTCCAGATTCTCTACAGGAATTCTAACAAACAGAGAATCTTGAGAGTTAACCTTTATTGCATTCCATTTTGGAATGGCAGCATAAACTATGCAGAGAAGGACTCTGACAACTCCATGAAATTCATTACTGGGACTTCAGAATGAATGTTTGGAAAAATATTATTTAGTACATTGCATGTCATCTTCTTTATGTGCTCCATGGGAGAAAAAACATTCTGGTTGCAGAGCCAAGAATTTCTTCTGACCAATCAGTTTTTCTCTCTCTTTGGACCCCACAAGCAACTGATCAGGTTTCCATCTTCATCATGGAGGCCAGAAACCTAGAGCCCACCTGTTGTAAATACAGCAGTAGATGAGGCAGGCTAGCCTCCATCCTGGTTCCACTGTGCATACCTACCTTGTTTCTTTTTCTTCTCATCTAGCAATGACTTTAAAAATTACTATTTTTTTAAAGTTACCTTAAATCCATTTTGGTTCAGGACCAGGGAATAAATAAATGATACTCACTTTACCTCGCTAATTGATAAACTGACATTGACTTCTCTGAGACTGTTAGCACTTAGGGCTGATCAACAAGGTTGATATGCACTTGATACCCAGCCACAGTCTTGGTGACAGTCACTTATTTAGTTACAGGGCAACTCTGTTTTTGGCTCTGTGAAGACTCTAAAGTATATTAAATCCTTGTTTTTTCAGTTTCTCTGATCACTGAAGCCATGAAAACAATTTATTTTTGTCCATATATGTCTTGTCCTCAGTAGACTTCTAGTAGGGTATGATTATCATTTACATGAAAAGATATCATAGAAATTTAGCTTTAGAAAGGACCTTAAAAATCATCTACTCTAGAGCTAGCAGAGGGGTTTCAGTTGTCTTGCCATCTCTAATCTATTAGCTTGGAATACCATGTTGAGAAGGATTCTGGGCCAAGAAGGAATGAAAAGCTAGATTGATTTGGAGATGTCTGCCATGAGTATGGAAGAGTGGAAGTGTGGGCATCACATATTTTCTCTCCCCAGTCTCTGTCATTTAATAAATGAAGCTATCTGAGGCAGAGATGGCACTAGAAGCCAGTTGCCCTTATTCTGAGTCCAGGACTCTTTTTTTTAACCCCTTCTTGCTGAAGTAATTCTTTTTCTTCCCACAATGAAAGTGAGTAAATTACAGCATTGAAAAATTAAGCCTCTTCTAAATTTGCCATTGAGTTAATTATAAAATAGGAAACAGAACCCAGAATCTGCCTCCTTCCTCATTCCTTTTCCCAATCTCTGATGACGTTAAGAAACAAGGCCATTCTACCGTCAGACCTAGCTAAATTGTTCTTGTTTGCACTTAGCCATATTGCCATGCTTCCATTTCTTAAAATAAAGTTGAGACATGCACTTTAGTAAGTTCTTTTCCTCTGGGGAAACTTGTAAGGTATATCCTTTTATCTTCTAGAAAAGTGGGGGGGGATGGCATTTTAGAAGAATCAAGTTGAGCAACTTTGCTGTTTCAGAAGTATCTCATTAACAAGTAATAATCCTTTCAAATAATAATCTACATGAAATTGAGATGAACAGTTTGGTTCTTAAAGTTTTTTTGTGACAGTGGAATTTTCTTCCCCAAGCAATTCATTTGCTAATGAAAAATAAAATTGGTGCTGTCCAATTTCTTCCTTTTAGATCATCAGTCTTGTTAACACACATACGGACTGAACATTCTATCACATCTTTTTAAGTGTTGGAGACCTGCATTTCAAGCCCTACCCTGCCCAGAGATAAGAGGGAAGAGGTACAATTAATAAATCATTTTTTCCAAGCTTTTCTTCCAGTGGTCTACAGACTGCTTCCTCCTGACACGAGTCAAGCTATTTAACATGATGGAATCCATCTTGTAGGTCTGTCTGTATTCAGGCTAAGTGATTGAATTCATAGGCCCCTTGATTTAGTGCCTCATTTGTCACTTTCTCGAAGAGAGGATTTTGGACCTGTTTTGTTGGGATATTGGCTAGGAACTGGGGGAGAACCTGCCCCTGAGCTACCGTTACTTTCCTCTACAAACATGATTCATAATTAGCCTGGAAGAATCAGGAAGATAATGGGGATGGCCAACTGCTCTGAAAAGCAGGCAGCTCTGAAGTCCATTACGTTAGCAACAGGACAGACTCTGAGATGTCTTTGAGATTAAGAGGCGCTTAAGAAACCTGCCATTTTAGCAACTGGAGTATCCACAACACAGTGCCTTCAAAAATAACCAGCATGCCTTTTGGTGGAACCATACTTTTCTAAAATGTATTGGGCCTCAAGGCAAATTTCCATCTTTTGCCAGGAACCCAGTGCCAGTTAGAGTGGATGTACCTGACAGTTTCACTCTCGCAACCCCTGCAACAGTGTTGTTTCAGGGCCGGAAGCTGGGCTGGTTTCCTGTTGACCTTGTGGCTGGCATAGTAACTGGGCTGCCTGCAGAGTGGGAATGGAGTGGGTGTTTGTGTGTGGGCATCATGACATCCCAGGAGGGTGCTTCCTGCCGGGCATCCTCTTCAACAGGTACTGCATTTTCTATTGGCTCTTCAGGAAGGAAGGAAAATCAAAAAGGTGGAATGAAGTATGTGAGAAAGAGGACAGTCTCTAAAAAGTGTGGTGGTGCCAACTTAATCACGTGTAGGATAAAAGGTGCTGAATGAAGCCTGAGGATGCAGTGCCTAGCTCCAGTCAGGCCCTTCCTGCTACAGCTGCAGGGCTTCTATTTGTCAGCCTTTCACTCTCAAATACACCAGACTCCCTACAGAATTGCTCAGGTATGTGGGGGAAGTCAGGCTATTTTTTATTTGAAAATAAATTTCTTCTTGTGAAAATGGGAACACCACAACCCTTCAAGGCAAATGGGAGAGAGCAAATAGAGTTCCAGTGTTTAGGCCTAAAACAGGGGGTTTCATCCTGTGATGAGTAGAGCTCTACAAGGTCTGTGGATAAGCTTCAAGGGGCCCAGGAATCCCTTGAAAGTGCGAAGTTTTGTTTGTGTGCTTATATATTTGCCTGGGAAGACGGTCCATGCTTTTCACCAGATGTTCAAAAAGATCTGTGAAATAAATAAATAGGAATCACTGGGTTAGAGAAGACTAAATTTGGACATGTGATCATTTGAAATGCAATCTGTTATCTATGACAAGGAGAAGGCACTAGTACTTTCATCATCCCAGCTTTGTTCTCCTACCTACCCATGGCCTTAACAAAGATAAACGCTGGTTTCCACAGCCATATTTTCATTCCACAAAGGTTTGGGAAACCCATTAAACAGACTCTATTATTGCTTTGCTTCCATCTTTGTTCAGGCTTTTTTTTTTTTTTTTTTTTTTTTAATGTGGTTGGTTGTTAATTTAAGTTCTTATGTTTTATATTTTTCATAGTTAAAATGTGTCCATTTTTAAGTGCTCCATTTTAATTTTTTGTCACTGGGTCAAAATTGAGCCATGACCTGTGTAAAATAAAGTTTTTTACCCAGAATAATAAAATCAGAATTTTTAAAGCTGAAAGATCATTTTACCCATCTGTTTCTTTTACCAATGAAGACGTCAAAGCCCAGAGATGTAAGGTAGCTTTCTCAAGGTCACACTCTATTTGGAAGTAGAGTTAATGAGTTATTTTATTCTTCAGCCTTGTTGAAGAAAGGAAATTATAGAATTAATGGAATTTTAGGGAGCTGGGGATTTTCAATATCTTTGTTATTAAAAAAAAGCATAGTGTGGTTATATGGAAACCTTATGTAAGTCCATCTTCTCAGCCTTTTTCAGATCTGTATCCTTTCCTCTTAGTTCTCCTCCTCACTCCCCTTCTTATTAAATGGTGTATACAAAGCATCCCTGTATTTTATTCTAAGCTCCACAGAGTGGGGCTCTCCTGGGCCCTCTAGGAGCTTACACTCTCAAATTCGTGTGGCTACACGTAGAGAGTACACGTATTTGTTCACATACCTTTTTTGGTAATTTTTTTATTAGAGAAGTTGTGAGTTTACAGAACAATTATGCATAAAATAGAGGATTTCCATATACCACCCTATTATTAACACCTTGCATAGATGTTGTACATTTGTTACAAATGATGAAAGCACATTTTTATAATTACACTATTAAACATAATCCATAATTTAACTTCAGGCTCACTATTTGTGTAGTGTAGTTCCATGAAATTTTTTTGTATTTTTATTCTGCTACCATATATACAACCTAACATTTCCCCTTTTAATCATATTCATATATATAGTTCAGTGCTGTTAGTTACATTAACAATGTTGTGCTACCATCATCACCATCAATTACTAAAACATATCCATCTTTCCAAATAGAAACTCTGCACATTTTAAGCCTTAACTCCCTATCCCCATCCCCACCCCATCCCCTGATAACCTAAATTCTAGATTCTGACTCTGTGAATTTGCTTATTCTTATTATTTGTCCTTTTGAGTCTAGCTTATTTCGCTCAACATGTTGTTTTCAAGGTTCATTCATATTGTTGCATGTATCAGAACTTTGTTCCTTTTTATGACTGAGTAATATTCCATGCTATGTGTATACCACATTTTGTTTATCCGTTCATTGGTTGATGAACACTTAGGTTACTTCCATATTTTGGCAATTGTTAATAATGCTGCTATGACCACTAGTGTGCAAATATCTGTTCGAGTCCCTGCTTTAAATTCTTTTCGGTATATACCTAGAAGTGGGATTGCCAGGTCATATGGTAATTCTATACATAGCTTTCTGAAGAACTGCCAATTTGTCTTCCACAGCAGCTGCACCATTTTACATTGCCACCGGCAATAAATGAGTGTTCCTGTTTCTCCCATCCTCTCCAACACTTATTTTCTGTTTTGTTTTTTAATAGTAGCCATTCTAGTGGGTATAAAATGGTATTTCATTGTAGTTTTGATATGCATTTCCCTAATGACTAATGATGTTGAGCATCTTTTTATGTGCTTTTGGCCATTTGTATATCTTCTTTGGAGAAATGTCTATTCAAGTCTTTGGCCCATTTTTTAATTGTGTTGTTTGTTTGTTTGTTGTTGAGTTGAAGGATTTCTTTATATATTCTAGATATTAACCCTTATCAGATAATTCGTTTCCAAGTATTTTCTCTCATTGTGTAGATGGCATTTTGCTTTCATGATAAAGTCCTTTGAGGCATAAAAGATTTTTTTTTATTTTGATGAGGTTCCATTTATTTGGTCTTCTTCTTCTTCTTCTTCTTCTTCTTCTTCTTCTTCTTCTTCTTC
>JAKSZT010017954.1:6981944-7149158 GCA_026826555.1 Tolypeutes matacus
CTTCTTCTTCTTCTTCTTCTTCTTCTTCTTCTTCTTCTTCTTCTTCTCTTTCATTGCTTGTGCTATGTGTGTAAAGTCTAAGAAACTATTGCCTAACGCAAGGTGCTGAAGATGCTTCCCTACATTTTCTTCTAGGAGCTTGATAATTCTGGCTGTCATATTTAGGTCTTTGATCCATTTTTTAGTTGATTTTTATATATGGTGTGAGGTAGGAGTCCACCTTCATTCTTTTGATAATATAGATCCAGTTTTCCAAGCACCATTTATTTGTTTATTTTTTATTTTTTAAAGATTTTATTTATTTATTCATTTATCCCCCCCCCCTTGCTGCTTGTGCTTGCCGGGTCAGCCAACCACGCCCGCCCCCACCAGGAGGCCCCGGGAACCGAACCCGGGGCCTCCCATACGGCAAACGGGAGCCCTACCGATTGAGCCACAGCCGCTTCCCCCCAAGCACCATTTTTTTTTTTTTTTTTTTTTACCGGGAGGTACCGGGAATCGAACCCCGGTCTCTCCATATGGTAGACGGACGCCGAACCTCTTGAGCCACATCCGTTTCCCAGCACCATTTATTAAACAGACTATTATTCCCAGTTGTAGTGGTCTTTGCCCTCTTTTCAAAAATCATTTACATTTACATTGATATGATTACATTATATCTGCCCTTATGCCAGAACAATGTTGTTTTGATTACTGTGGCTTTGTAATAAGTTTCAAATCAGGAGGTATGAATCCTCCAACCTTGTTCTTCTTATTCACATACCCTTGCTTCAAATTATCCGGTCTGTCCACCATGCTGCCCAAAGAAATAAGAAGATAAAATACCAAAATAATGAGCCATAAACCAGGAAATCTAACCATGTCTACATCCTTTGCTCTTTCAGGGATCTTTGAAATCTGGTAGTGGTTTTAGGAGGAAGAGTTATGCTTGTCTTGGGACCCAAAAAGGAGGGGCTGAGACAGAGACCCAGATAACTCATAGGAAGGTACCAGGCTGCACTGAGCTCACTAAAGGCAGCACACTGTCCTAATTTTTGTTTAATCCCTGTGCCTGGCACCGTGGCTGGCA
Organism: Tolypeutes matacus; assembly: GCA_026826555.1. NCBI lineage: Eukaryota > Metazoa > Chordata > Mammalia > Cingulata > Chlamyphoridae > Tolypeutes > Tolypeutes matacus. The sequence continues at coordinate 6,983,014 of JAKSZT010017954.1, forward strand.
GACTCTGTGCCCTGTCAATGCTAGAGAAGGAATCACAGGCGCTCCTTCGTGCACTCAGAGGAGGCACTGCTAAAGGAGCAGCACTGTGGCCAGAGAATGCCAGGTGGAAAGAAGGAGAGAAACTGCTCCTGTGGTGCGGCCTTGTCCAGCACTGCTGGCAGCAGCCTCTCAGCTCTCTGCAGATAGCACAGGCCTCGACAAGCAAGGTCAGGGGGAAGGGAAAGGGAAAATGCCACAACTATTTTCCCTCAATAACTTCAATACTCTCAATAACAGAATTCCAGGTATAGAAGCATCTTTTCCTTTGGCAGAGAGCTGCAGAGGGTGGGGAGAATGGTGGGTTTTGTTAATGCATTGCTGTTAGTTTCCCTCTTCTTCATCGTTCTTAGAAGCTTTTAGGAAATGTGTCTGCTTTTGACTGGAGCCTTCTGTAGGGCCAGAGATGCTTCCACATAGAGCCCCTTTCTTGTGAATAAGAACTCCTTTCAGCTTTGTTCATATTGTCCCACCATGTTGCCGCCTTAAAAAAAAAAAAAAAAGTGTTGTATATATAACCTAGATTATGTCCCCATAAAGTGAATTTGTAACGACTCCCTCATGAGCTTAGCAAAAGTATGTCTAGACAATTTTTTCTGGCTTTCCTTCCCAAACTTCTTTGGGTTAAAAAATAGGGAAGGATTTGTTTTAATACAGTGTCGTACTGTATCTTTAACCTTTTGTCCAAATGCACATTGCCTGTTTAAGTTTTATTTAAAGAAAGCGTGTAACTTATAAACCAGCTCTCGCAGACCTTGAGACTGCCCGGGCTGGTCCTCCTGCTGCCAGTGGATTAGCCAAGTCTCCAGAAGTGTTTTACAGGAAGCTTAGGCGGAGAGAAGCACTTAATTATTATCCAAATTTTTCCCTTTAGTTAAGTCTTACAGTAAGATATCCCAGAGATTATATTTTTAGCAACCACTTTAAAGAGACTGCAGAGATTAATTTAAAATTGATAATCGCATGGCAGCACCACCGCTTAACAAGCTCAAGGTCTGCCATGTGGAGCTGGCTGTTCTCAGGGGACTCCAGTTCAATTCTCTTTGCTGCCAGTTGAAATCAGAAATCACAACCGCAGTGATTAGCAGTGAATTCCCTGATCTCCCTACTGGCAGAGGGAGAGGGGGCCTGTTTTCTCAGTAGCCCGTAGTTAACCCCTTCGTGGGAGGGGTGGGAGGCAGAGGAAGTGATTCATGGGTCTCAGGTGGGGCCTAGTCATCCACAACTTTACAAAAACTGCCCAGGTAATTCTGAGAGTCATCACGCTTGGGAGCCACTGCTGTGTGGGGAGTGATGGTGAGATACAGAAGACAGAGTCGCTTTGGCCCATCCAAAGATGCCCTCCAGTCTAAGTGACTGAAACCCGCACAGCACAGTGGAGAATGTCTCAGAGAGGCTCTTGCTTTTTCTCTGCCGAGCAGGTTTGTCAAGCTAGGAGAGCCTTTCTTCTTAGAAGGAAGCAGGGAAAACTGCTTTCTGCCCCCTCTTCCAGCTTTCTTTTTTTAAAAATGGCCTCTGGCTACCAAGTGGCCGATTATGGATAGTATTGTAGAGCAGCAGTAAGCAGTGTTAATGAGCTACAGGATATCAGAAACAAAAAAAGAAAATATTTTCCCTGCAGGCTAAACAAAATTAATTTTAAAAATTAATGTAAAACCACTAATGCTGCAAGTGCCTCCATTAAATTATGGAACTGTGACATGTACAATGCTATATTTTTGCCATTGAATTCGTTATCTAAGAGGTGTTCATTGTTTGTTACAGTGTGAAAAGCTGTTTTCCTCCAGATAAGCTTGTTCATTAGTAAACTGGATCCCTGCCACCACCGGTTTCTCAGCACTGAAGTAATGCTCTGTAGCATAAATGCAGACAGCAGCTCTACATTTAATATCAGAAATGTAAATCAAAAGCATCCAGTCTGGTTTGAAATGACTTCAGTCTTTCTCAGGGTGAAATCGGGGGTGGGGGTGGGGGGGATCTTCTCTCTGCTGCTTCTGACACCACTGCTTTGGCAGAGCAGCCCTGAAAGCAGGCTGATAATTCTTAAACAAAGTATCTTGTTTCCCACTGAGTCTCTGGATCACTCTGTCATTAGACTGGATTTATTTCTAGGGTTTCATTCACGCTGTGACAGCTTGGGATTTATAAATTCTGTGTTTTAATTTCAGGCAGAAATGAAACTGGTCAAATGCAATTTGGGAGGGGGAACAACCCTTGATAAAATGGCGTGCATTTTAATGCCTAAACACTGAGACAGAATAAATAAGGCGTCATGGGTGGCATGCTGAGACTTCAGCCAAAGCCGACGGTGTACCAAGCCAGCTCGGGGACAGTACAGGGACAGGCCCGGGGAAGCCATGTTTAGCACAGGCCCAGAGCGCCCACTCCATTTCCAAGACCCATGTTGTTGGGCCTGGGTGAGGGAACCAGCAAGCACTGGCCTTGCCTCTGAAGGACGGAGAGCCAAACAGGATGTGTCCCATGTGCCACCAGGCAAAAATCAAAGCAGAGTGTGTGGTGTGGCAGTGATTGCAAAGTGCGGCGTCTCCCAGGCTCTCTCCTCTTTTCAGGCACTTCCACAGCTGCTGTGGAAGCGGCTGCGACAGGGTGGAGTGTGGCCCAGCCCAGCTGAAGAGTAGGTTCTCACCGCCCTGCTTCTCAAGATGTTGAAGAAGCCCAGAGCCTGATCTTTTCAAAGAGAAGCCAAAATTACTGACTCCTTTGATACTCTTTTTGGCTTCTATTTACTTCCTTAGCAAACATGCAATTCAGCACTATTTCAAACTGAGGGGTGTATTAGCAACCGGTTGGGAGCTGAGAGAAACCTGATTAGCAAATAAGCTCATTTCCATGGAAACAGGCTAATTAAGATGCTGCCTTGAAAAGCGTTGGAGAGCCCTGACCAATCAGCTTTTGGGGTCCTGCAGAGGGCAACCTGTCCCTGCCCTGATGGGAAAACAGCTGGACTAAACAGAATAGAAAGGATGCTGCCATCCCCTGGGGGCAGTGTGGCTTTCTCCGGGCCTGTGGGTGCTTTATTGTGCTCTGAGGACTTTACAGTTAGGAGGTGGTTAGAGCTAAACACCCCCTCCTCTTCCAGACTCCCCATTTTACTAATGAGGAAACTGAGGTTCTTATTAGTGACTTGATGCTAAAAAAAAAGGGGGGCACAAACTGACTCATTCTGAAGGACCCATCAGATGTTTGTGACAAAAGGCTTCTAGACTGTCTTTTTTTTTTTTTTAAGATTTTATTTATTTATTCATTTATCCCCCCCTTGCTGCTTGTGCTCGCTGGGTCAGCTAACCACGCCGTGCAGGCGGGCTTGCCTTCACCAGGAGGCCCCGGGAACCGAACCCGGGGCCTCCCATATGGTAAACGGGAGCCCTACTGATTGAGCCACAGCCGCTTCCCTAGACTGTCTTTTTGATCACATATTAAAGCAGGAACTGATCTGTCATCACTAGGGTGACCATAAGGCCTAGTTTACCTGGGACAATCCCAATTTATCCTGTTGTCCTAGTGTAGTTGTTAATAGCATTTCCTGTTACTCTGGAGTCTGCTAGTTTGAATGATATATGAATGGTCACCCCAGCTTTCACCCACAGCCTAGCCAGTCTGTTCAGGACAAATAATAAATCATGGTAGGCCCAGGGAATGAGAAGCTCTTTTTTCAAAGTTGCAGAAGGATGTAGAGTGAACAAAAGCAATGAAATAAAGTTCTTAAACACACAGAACAATACCATATAATGTTGATGTTTATATTCAGATATAGCAAAAGTATAAATACATGCTGTGCATGATAAATCATGATAAATATCAAATTGTTGATAGCATTTACCTGTGGAGAGGTATCTGAAATATTTATTTCTCAAGCTAGGTAACAGCTATATAGGATTTCCTTACATATAGTCATATTATTCTCTACATTTTTGCAGGCCATGAATATTTCATAATTTAAAAACTTTTTTTTTTTTTCAAGCATTCCCAGATAATTATGATTAGGGCAGTAGGGAATGATTGCATTCAAGTATGGGACTGTGTGTGGTGTGCACATATGTGTGTAGTAAAGGGGGTGTTATATCTGTAAGGCCAAATATCTCAAGAATTGCTGCTGCTGGTACTAAAGATGATGTTATTGGGAGCATGAATAAAACTGCATTTACCAACACAAAGCCAGAACTACCTCAGGGAAAGCACTGATGAACAGGACTCCATGAGGAGGCTGAGCATGAGTCAGTATAGGCTGCCGGCCCCGTGCTGGCGTTTCTGTTTCTAGGAGAACTCAAAACTAAGGGTGCATCCTAAGATCTGGCACAGGAAAGCTAGCAGATGTTTGCATTTGGGTGAATTTGCCTGCATAGACTCTGCTGCTCACTCACATTTGATTTGCAGGTTGACATTTATTGTTGCTATCCTTGAGGTCCGCACTCACCCATCGATTTTCATAGTTCCTCTGTTTCATTCTAGCTCCAGCAACTGCATTAACCCAGATCCTTTCTCCCCACCGCTTCCGAGAAACAGAGGAAAGAGGCTCAGAGAGATGTTCAGTCTTAGGGGAAGCCTTGGAGTGGGGGGTCAGCTGTCCCCATACTTAGCTGGACCACAGCTCCATAGCAGACCTTAGAAAACTTCTTGTTGCGCCAAAGCAGCATCGTGTGGAAAGTGAGGGAATCCTCCTGGAATAAGTGAATCTTGAAGCTTTTTCTCTGTGTCCAGGAGACTGTTTTTTTTCAGACTTGTAGCTTCCCTGCAAACATCATAACTGCATCTAATCCTATCTCAGTACAGCCTGGCACCCAGAAGTCTATGGTGGAAGGCAAATAAAGGATCCACACACACACACCCCTGTTATTTTTACACCATTATAGTTGATACAGATTTTAAAGCATATTTCTGGACTCTAAGTAGGTATAGGCCTAATTCCAGTCATATCGACTGGCTTATTAAAAAAAAGCCAGGAGTGGGTAAAATACTGCCAGAATGGGAAGGGAACATTTGACATGGGAAGGTATTTTTCAAGAGGAAACAAGATAAAAGATGGGTTTGTGGGGACATGGGGTTTGGGTTATGTGCACATCTCACTCCATCTCTTGTGAAGGCTCTTAGAGTGCATCACCCAGGCACATGTCCTTGGCAAACGGGTCACTTGATCTGGGTATTTTACTTTGGGGCACCCGGTACAATGATCTGCATACAGCAAGTGGTTGATATGAGCCTCTTGACAGTTACAGCAATAACTAACATTTATGGAGCACATTCTAGAGCACAGTACCAGGTACTCTGGTAAAGCTCTTTATACATTTTGTCCTTACAATCACCATTTGAGGAAGGAATTAGGATAAGTCATATGAAATGACCATTTTTGTATATCAAAAACAGTCAAATACCAGCAGTTCTATACGGATCAAGCTAATGGTATTATTGTATTCACTTTACAAATGGAAAATACTAGACATGGAACTTGCTCAGAGTCAGCACAGCTAGAAGGTAGCAGAGCTGAAATTTGAACTGAGTAGTCTAACTCCACACCCTTACACTGAACTGCTGCACCACTGCCTCCTCCTTGGGTGGAAGACAAAGGCACATTTTCATGGCCTAGGTGTTCAAATAGGTCCTTAAACACCTCAGCCAACTTTGAAATCAAAGGTGGCTAGCCAAATGAATCTCGTTTCCTGGAGGTGTGGATTACATTCATGATGATCTGTTTAAAAGGAATGATGTGTAATGAGTGCACCAGAAATCTGGAAGATGGAAAACCTCTCTTTAGGATCTCTGCTCCTCTCACCGGCAAAGAAAGCAATTGGTGTGGTGCCAGCAGAGGTGCTCTCAGCAGGACCTGGCCCATTAAATGAAAGACTTCCATGCTGAGACATCAAGAAAGACCCGGACAAAAATCAGACTTTCCTGCCCTGGAAACCCATGCCTTGAATCTGTAATTCATCTGTTAAATCAAGTGTGCAGCCGGTGGTTTAGCACAGAGGGGGACAACAGCAAAGAGGAGAAAGCGGGGCAGGAGCTGCAGCACTTAAATTCCTAGCATCAGAGTCAAGTTAGGAAAAAGAAACAGAGCTGTGATAGCTTCTTGGACGTTACATTTCCAGCAAAGAGAAACCAGCAGGAACGATTTTTTTAAAACTGATGAGCTGGTAGAAGGCATTAGAACAATGGCGGGAGAGGCGGGGACCCCAGGGGCTGAATAAAACACAGTCTAACTGTTGCCTTTCAACAAGACTGAATAAAGTTTAGGGTTTTTTTTTTTATGGGACTTGTAGCCATTTTTAAACTTTCATTTTTCATAATGTCACAGATAATCTTTTTATCTATTATCCACTGGCTCTTTTCTGAGAGGCATTTGCATCAAATAGTGCTGCACAGATCAGGACTGTCTCTGGTGGGGAGAGCAGCTTGAAATGAAAGGTTATTCACTCCCTCTGCTTTCGCTGACTTTGTTCTTGATTCTTACACATTTTTTTTACATCTGAATTCAGGTATTTCTGGAGTTTTTCTTTAGAGAAACCCTTCCATTCTGAGATCTAAGCGTATTCAGACTCCAAGCTATGTATCAGGGCTTGCCAAGCTTAGGTTCACTGAAAGTGAAGCATCTACTTTAAAACATTTGTTGGTCACCTCATGTCCTCCAGAATCCCTTGAGAGCATTTCCTACAGAGGCAGCAGCCTCAGAAAGGCAGGAGCTCACCCAGTGGGCGACTTTCCCTGTCGCTGGCTTCTCAGCAGCAGTGAAGCAGTGGCCTTTCAACATGGCCTGCTAAGCGTGAGCCAGGCAAACTGCTTCTTCCAGCAGCAAGGATAATGGGGCTGGGGAATGGATTTCTTCTCACCACTAATAAACGAGGGCTTTCCCTGTGGGGAGAAGAAAGGCAAATGATAGAGCATGGCTGGGAACCAAGAACTGGTGTGGGCTAGCAGGGAGAGGATTCAAAGGCCAGCTCTTTTGTGTGCAAAACCCTTTAGAAAAATCTGACCTAGAAAGTCACAATGATATGACTGATAGTTTCTGTTCATATTCTATTACTTAGCTCATCACCCCATGCTCTAGGGGGACTCTGGGAGGGATCAAGAATGTTCTGGGATCTGCATGACAAAGCCACTCATAAACGCTTTCTCCTCCAGTGCTCCCCACCAAAAGCCTAGAAGCTTCTCTCTCCCTCACAAAAAGGAGTGAATGTCATCTGCAGACACCAGGCCTGAGCAGCCACTATGGTTTACGTGTTCAAAATGTGCACCATGCTGGGTCTCAGACAGCTGCACCCGGCTTAATGGTGACTGCACCCGACAGTGGCCAGGGGCTTGTTTCACATCTGTGTATCTAAAGCCTCCCTAAAAGAAAGGACCAGTCTACCCCAAAGAAGTATTGATAACTACCTCCAGCAATTTTTTTAACAGATCAATTTTATTGGTACATATTAATTAAAGCATAAATCCACCCAAAGTGTACAATCAGTGGTATTTGGTGTAATCACATATTGGTGTATTCATCACTTCAATCATTCTTGGAGCACTTTCATTATTCCAATAATAATAATAAACAAAAACCAAACTAACAAAACTCATCACCTCTCAATCTATCTGTGCTTCCCCTGCTGTACATAGCTGCTATTCTTTTTCCTTCTCTCTAGTATATTTGTATTTATATTTTGCAAAAAACAGTCATTATATGCACCCATATTCATGTTTTACATGAGGTTTTACTGTCATATACAGTACCATGTTATAGTTTTTAGCTTTCCTTCTAGTAATATACATGACCTTAGACTTTCCTTTTTAGCCACTCTCATACCCATATAATAGTACTGCTAGTTACAGACACCATGATATGCTTTCACCATTTCTATTCATTTTCAAAGATTGACAAACAACCTTTTTACCAATTCTTCACAGATTAAACCTCAGCTTTCCATTCTCTAAACTCATTCTATTTTCTGGTGACCTGTATTCTAATTATTAACTCCATGAGTTTACACAATATATTTAGTTCATAATAGTGCAGTCCTACAGTATTTGTCCTATTGTGTCTAGCTTGCTTCACTCAACATAATGTTCTTCAGGTTCATCCATGTTGTCATATGCTTCATGACTTCATTTCTTTGTACCACTGCATAATATTCCATTGAGTGTATACACACAATCGTTTATCCATTCATCAGTTCATGGACACCTGAGTTGTTTCCAACTTTTGGAAATCGTGAATAATGCCACTGTGAACATCAGTATGCAGATGTCTGTTCGTGTCCCTGCTCTCAGTTCTTCTGGATATATACCTAGTAATGGTATTGCCGGGTCCTGTGGCAAGTCTATATTCAACTTCTTTAGGAACTGCCATACAGTCCCCCACGGTGGCTGTACCATTCTACTTTCCCACCAACAGTGAATAAGTGTTCCTATCTCTCCCATCCTCTCCAACATTTATAGTTTCCCTACTTTTTAATAGTGTCCAGTCTAATAGGTGTGAAATGATATTGCATTGTAATTTTGATTTGCATTTCCTAATCACTAGTGATGTTGAACATTTTTTCATGTGTTTCTTTGCCATTTGTATTTTTTTCTTTGGCCAATTGTCTTTTCAAGTCTTTGCCCGTTTTTTAATTAGGTTGTTTGTCTTTTTATTGTTGAGTTGTATGATCTCTTTGTATATCATGGATATTAAACCCTTATCAGATATGTGATTGCCAAATATTTTTTTCCATTGAGTTGGCTGCCTTTTCATCTTTTTGACACCTTTGAGGTGCAAAAGTGTCGAATTTTGAGGAGGTCCCATTTATCTATTTTTTTCTTTTGTTGCTCATTCTTTGGATTTAAGGCTTAAGAAACTACCACCTACCACAAGGTCTTGAAGCTGTTTTCCTACATTTTCTTCTAGGAGGTTTATGGTTGTCGCTTTTATATTTAGGTCCTTGATCCATTTTTAGTTAATTTTTGTATATGGTGTGATATAGGGGTCTTTTTTCTTTCTTTTGAATATAGATATCCAGTTCTCCCAGCACCATTTGTTGAATAGACTGTTCTGGCCCTGCTGGGAGTGCTTGACCGCCTTGTCAAAAATCACTTGACTGTAGATGTGAGGGTCTATTTCTGAGTTCTCACTTGGTTCCATTGGTCAGTGTGTCTATCTTTATGCCAGTACCATGCTGTTTTTACCAATGTAGCTAAGTAATATGCTTCAGAGTCCTCCAAGTTTGTTCTTCTTTTTTAAGATCTTTTTGGCTATTCGGGTCCCCTTACCCTTCCAAATAAATTTGATAATTGGTTTTTCCACTTCTGCAAAAAGGCTCTTGGGATTTTTATTGGGATTGCGTTGAATCTGTAAATCAGTTTGGGTAGAACTGACATCTTAGCAATATTTAGTCTTCCAATCCATGAACACGGAATGTCCTTCCATTTATTTAAGTCTTCTTCAGTTTCTTTTAGTAATGTTTTGTAGTTTTCTGAATACAGGTCCTTTGTGTCCTTGGTTAAGTTTATTCCTAAATATTTTATTGTTTTTAGTTGCTAATATAAATGGAATTTTTTTCTGATTTCCTCCCCGGATTGCACATCAGTAGTATATAGAAATGCTATTGATTTTTGCATGTTAATCTTGTATTTCACCACTTTGCTGAACTTAACTATTAGTTCTAGAAGCTTTGTTGTAGATTTTTCAGGAGCTTCTAGATATAGGATCATATCATCAGCAAATAGTGAAAGTTTGATTTCTTCCTTTCCTATTTGGGTGCCTTTTATTTCTTCATCTAGCCTAATTGCTCTAGCTAGAACCTCTAGCACAATATTGAATAACAGTGGTGACAGTGGACACCCTTGTCTTGTTCCTGATCTCAGCGGGAAAGTTTTTGATATTTAACCATTGAGTACAATGCTACCTGTAGGTGTTTCATATATGAACTATACCATATTGAGAAAGCTTCCTTCTATTTCTATCTTTTGCAGTGTTTTTATCAAGAAAGGATGCTGTATTTTGTCAAATGCCTTTTCTGCATCAATTGAGAGGATCGTGTGATTTTTCCTCTTCAATTTATCATTGTGGCTTATTACACTAACTGATTTTCTTGTGTTGAACCACCCTTGCATACCTGGGATAAAACCCACGAGATCATGGTGTTTAATTCTTTTAATGTGCTTTTGGATTCTGTTTGCAAGTATTGTGCTGATTTTTGCATCTGTAGTCATTAGAGGTATTGGTCTGTAATTTTCTTTCTTTTTTTTTTTTGGTACTAGCTTTATCTGGTTTTGGTATTAGGGTGATGTTGGCTTCATAGAATGAGTTTGGTAGTGTTCCTTCCCGTTCAATTTTTTGGAAGAGCTTGAACAAGATTGGTATTAGATCATCTTTGAATGATTGGTAAAATTCACCTGTGAAGCTATCTGGTCCCAGGCTTTTCTTCTTTGGGAAGTTTTTGATGATTGTTTCAATCTCTTCACTTGGGATTGGTTCGCTGAGGTCTTCTATTTCTTTTAGGGTCAGTGTTGGTGGTTCGTGTGTTTCTAGGAATTTGTCCATCTCCTCTACGTTGTCTGGTTTTTTGGCATACAGTTGTTCATAGTATCTCTTATGATCTCTCTTATTTCTGCAGGGTCATTTCTGCCTCTCATTTCTGATTTTATTTGCTTCTTTCTTTTTTTCTTTGTCAGTCTAGTTAAGGGTTTGTCAATTTTGTTGATCTTCTCAAAGAACCAACTTTTTGTTTTGTTGATTCTCTCTATTGTTTTTTGGTTCTCTATTTCATTTATTTCTGCTCCCTTCTTTACTATTTCTTTCCTTTGGCTTGGCTTTTGGGATAGTTTGCTGTTCTTTTTCTAATTCCTCCAGGTGTGCAGTTAGATCTTCAATTTTACCTCTTCTTTTTTCTTCTTCTTCTTCTTTTTTAATGTAAGCATTGAGGGCTATAAATTTCCCTGTCAGCACTGCCTTTGCAATGTCCCATAGGTTTTGATATGTTGTTTTCTCATTTTCATTCATCTCAAGATATTCGCTGGATTCTTTGCAATTTCTTCTTTGACCCACTGATTATTTAAGAGAGTGTTGTTTAATCTCCATATATTTTCCCATTTTCCACCTATTATTGATTTCCAGCTTCATTCCATTATGATCAGAGAAAGTGTTTTGTATCATTTCAATCTTTTTAAATTTAATGAGGGGGGGCAGATGTGGCTCAAATGGTTGGGCATCCGTTTCTCATATGGAGGGACCTGGGTTCGATTCCCAGGACCTCCCAGTAAAATAAAGAAAAATATAGAAGCCCTGCCGAACCACGCAGCAAGATGATGACGTAACAGGAGAGAGACGCAGGGGAGAGCCAAGACAAGACATGCCGAAAACTAGGAACTGAGGTGCGCAGGTGGCAGAACGCCTCTCTCCCACATCGGAGGTTCCCAGGATCGAATCCCGGTGAAGACAGAAGGAGAAGGATGAGAGGAGAGGACAAGGAACAGACACAGAGAATTGCCCAATTCTTGGGGGTGGAGAGGGGGATTAAGATGGCTTAAAAAGAAAAAAAAGTAAATCTTAAAAAAAAAAAAAAAAGACTGATTTATTTAAAATTTTTTTTTTTTTATTGAGACTTGTCTTATGACCCAGCATATGGTCTATCTTGGAGAAGGATCCATGAGCACTTGAAATATATCCTGCTGTTTTGGGGTGCAGTGCCACATAGATGTCTACTAAGTCTAATTCATTTATCATATTATTCAGGTTCTCTGTTTCTTTGTTTATCCTCTGTCCAGATGTTCTATCCAACACTGAGAGTGGTGTATTGACGTCTCCAACTATTATGGGGAGACGTCTATTCTCCCTTCAGTTGTGCCAGTGTATGCCTCCAGCAGTTTTTGATGACTGCTTTGGGGGACTGCATTTGGTCCTCAGACGGCTGTGGGGAGGAGATGATGTGCTCATCTGGAGAGCTTCAGTGACTGGCCAAATTGGTGGTGTTGGTGCTGAGTGGGCCTCTGAACTCAGAGCCTTCTGATTCTAAGTTCCTTGTTCTTGCCATATCCTGCCTCCTCGGAAGCTGTCAGTGCTTCTTTGGGGTACACTGTCCTCGTATTTTAGGCACTCTTTATACAATTGTGTTTTTGACAAGTATTGTGATTTATTTTTGAAGCAAAGGGTAGCACTGTTGGACTAGTAAGGTGATTTCCTTTACCCCAAGCTCATCAGTCCAAACCTTTGAACCAGTCATCTTAATTTTAGATTTTTATAACTGAGAAGAAATTTCTTGTAAAATCATAAATATACTGAAAGCCCTACTGACTAAATGTATGAAAGTATTCTCTGCTTTGGCATGATGTGGCAGGAATATAAAAATAGTTTCTGAGTTGTCAACAAAACACAGTTGCAACAAACATGTACATGTAGTTGTGACTCTAAAAATCTCCCAGTAAGCAAAATAATGGCCTTTCCATGGAGTTCTCATTTACTGTAGCTTTTCTGCAAAAGCTCTATGAATTTAGATTGATTGTTAGATATTTATAACATTTCTAATAAATAAGAGTTTCTGCCAGATCCTTAACTTGCTGTAGGGTTAAAGGGAATTGTAGTTAGGTTTCATCATCCAGATTGACAGTTTTACCTGGACTGGCAACACTGGGGTGGCAATCCAGAGCACTGATCTAAGGCTCAGAAGATGTTGGTTCTGGTCCTGGCCTGCCTCAAACTGCGTGTAACTTGAGTAAGTCCCTCTGCTTCTCAAATGCTCAGGAAGAGAGGGGGATAATACTTGCCCAGCCCACCTCCCTGGACTGATAAGAGTCCCAAGGCAAAAAGAAAGATTGGGTGCTCCTGAATGAGACCTTGTACAAGTATTCCCCAGATATGGGGTGGTAGGCCACACTGCCCCCCTTTGCTTGCAGGAGGAGGGCAGATAAAGTTCTGGGATCCCCATCAGCCTGTTCCTTGACAGGAAGTCTGAGCTCCTGGAAGACAGGTTTCCCTATTGTCTTATTAAAATGTCCCATGCCCTTGCTCATGTTCTCCTCACATGCCACACACTTTGCATTCTACACCCGTATCTCAGTGCCATTGCTAGTCCTACTTCTCTCACCCTGATCTGGCTGCTGAGCAGATAAACCACCCTTCCCCAGTCTTTTTTTTTTTTTTTTTTTTTTTTAAAGATTTTTATTTATTATTCATTTATGCCCCCCTTGCTGCTTGTGCTCTCTGGGTCAGCTAACCACGCCATGCGGGCGGGCTTGCCTTCACCAGGAGGCCCCGGGAACCGAACCCAGGGCCTCCCATATGGTAAACGGGAGCCCTACTGATTGAGCCACAGCCGCTTCCCTCTTCCCCAGTCTTGATGTCCTTGCAGTTGTTGACATCAAACAAAACCGTGCAGTCACCAAACATGTAGAAGCAAATCTCTAGGCTCCCCAAGGAGATTCAAGGACCACCTCATTGCTGAGCCCTCAACAGAGACTGTAGATTATAAAAATTATAGTAATAAAAATTATGCTGGTTATAAATGTAATATATGTTTATTGTGAAAATTTAGAAAACCCAAAACCTATTAAGGAAAAGTATTTACACTTGGCATTTATATATATTTTATATTTTGGGGTATTTTTTCGGTATGATACACCAAGGAAAGGGACGAATCTTTTTTTTTTTTCCCCTCTTAACTTTTCATCATGAGCAGTATGATGTTAAGTTTAAAGACGTGGGTTCTGGAGCCAAACTGCCTTGGTTTGAATCCACCTCTGCCACTCCTCAGCTGTGTGACCCTGGACAAGTTACTTGACATGTTTTCTCATCTGTAAAACAAGGATAATAATTATACCTACTTCATAGAGTCGTTTTGAGAATTAAATGAGTTAATACAAATATAGTACTTCTGGCGTGAAGTAAGCACTCATAATCTAAAATGGTAATTTTTTTTTTGCTACGTTTTAATAACTCAAGACATAGTTGTTGTTTTTTTAAATCAAGACCTGTGGTTCTTTGCTCTGTGCATCTGCATGCTGCCTTTTCACATGAAGACTAGTCTGAAGCTGAAGCATCACCCCATTCCCCCCTCCCCTCCACCCTCAGTCACACATACTTTGGGAGCCCAGGCACAACCGGACGACCTGCATGTCAATGATGTTCAAGGCCAGATCCCAGCCTGATGATTAGGGAATCAGAGACTCATGTCCAATACCATTCACTGTACATCCCTTACTTAATGGAGATTATGAGGGGTCAACAGCCCTACATATTTTCAATAAGGCTTTATTTTTCTCCCCAAAACACAAAATGCTGTTTAGTCCCCACAACGTCCAGGAAAGCAAGTGTGGAACTGTTCTTCCCATTGAGTGGATGAGTGGGAAAGCTGAGCCCCTTGGTGGAATTAGACTGCAGAGCTGGGATTGGACTGCTGGTCCAGTGCTGCCACGGTAAGTGCTCCAGTGCGACGACTTGGTCTGCTTGAGCTATTGGGATGTCTCCACAGTAACAAGCAGCCACTTTAACAGCTCCCAGAGAGATTCTCTAATGCTCCAGAGCAGAAGGCTTCAGTCCAGGGCTGGCAGGGCCAGTGCAGCACCATGAATACAGCTGGCCCAGGGCAGAATAACATGGGGCTGCAGAGCCTGGCCCTGACAGCCCTCAACTCCATGTCCTCTAGGGTCAGGACAGGGCAGTGGGGTCAGTCCAGTGACCCTCGAAGTTAGAAATGAAAGAGAATCCAAGGCCCCAGTACTGCTCAATGGACAAGTGTCCGAGTGGGTTCTAACTCCACTTCTGGTTCCAAAATCTGTTTTAGTTTCCTAGGGTACTTAAAGCATATACTGTGAAATGGGTTGACTTAAGCAGTGGGAATTTATTAGCTTACAGTTTGAAGCCAAGAAAATGTTCAAATCAAGACATCAGCACGGGAAGCGGCTGTGGCTCAATTGGTTGGGCTCCCGTTTACCATATGGGAGGCCCAGGGTTCGATTCCCCAGGCCTCCTGGTGAAGGCAAGCTGGCCTGTGCGGTGGGGTGAGCTGGTGCAGCAAGATGACTCAGCAAAGCAAGACAAGCAGACATAGAAGAATGCACAGCAAATGGACACAGCCAGCATGAGCAGCAAGGGGGGATAAATAAAAAAATAAATAAAATAAATCTTTAAAAAAACAAACAACAACAACAACAAAAAACATTAAAAAAAAAAAGACATCAGCAAGGCAATGCTATCTTCTCAAAAGACCCACTGCCGGTGATTCTTGGCTCCTGACATATGGCAAGGCACATGGTGGCATCTACTGGTCTCTCTCCCTTCTCTTGCTGGTTTCATTGCTTTCAGCGCCTTGCTTTTGTGGCTTTCTCCCTCTCTCTCTCAATTCATTCCATTTATAAAGGACTCAGGTAATAGGATTAAGACCCATCCTGAATGAGGTGACTGAAGTAGCCTTATCAAAAGATCCCACCCTTAATGGGTTCACAAGAATGGGTTATTTTAAGAACATGCTTTTCTGGGGTTCATATAGCTTCAAACCACCACACCTCCCTAGAGAGGCTTTGTCTGTGGCCAAGGTGGGGTGTGATGTGCTGTGCTGACTTCCCCACTGTCCCTTGCCTTTGTTCTGCCCTCTGTCATGTGACCATGGGAAATAGATCTTTCCAGGAGTTGTTCTCAAACTTGAGTGTGCTCCAGAATCATCTGGAGGGTTTACTAAAACACAATTGCTAGGCCACACCCCCAGAGTGTCTGATTCTGTAGGTCTGGCATTGGGCCCAAGAATTTGCATCTCTCACAAGTTCCTGGATGATGCTGGTCTGGAGACCACACTTTGAGAACCACCGCTTTGATGATAAATGATAGCAGGCGTTGATCCCTCCTCAGGAACATGACAGGATGATTCAAATGCTGAGCTCTGCAGATTCACATCCCAACACAAGGCAGCCAGACAGGAGCCCTTCTTGACACTGCGTTCAAGGGCCAGAGGGGAGCTGAGCAGCACTCAGGTTCTGGGCCAAAGAAAGCTCTGTGCAGCTTGCTGCTGCTCTCTACCCCACTTTGATGGGTTTCTGCAGTTTCATGGAGCTTGCAAAGGCCAACATAGAAACCATGAATGGAAAGGGAGGTGGGGGGTGGGTGAGTCGTGTTGACTTTGTTGAGGGATAAACGTATTCAGAACCACCAAAAATGGGGCAGGCCATAAGAATTATCATTGCCAGCTGTTTCATGGACAGGATGTGCATTAAAGCAGGCCTTCTTAGGGGCCTGGTGCTATTTGCAAAAAACTGTCATCCTCAATCACTTGTCTTTGGCTGGCTCCTTCAGGAATTCCCCCTCTTCAGCACACCACCTTATTCTGGGAACCTTGAGGTGGTGTGGCTGAAACCCGGGAATTAGCAGCTGTCAGGAGTCGGCTCAGGGGTGAGAAGGTTCCTGAGCCTTTCCAAGCCTCCGTTTCATAATGCGTAAGGTAGAGATAGAGGCCATCTGACTTACCCACCTCTTAGGTGGTCAGTGGACCTATGGGCATAGAGTTCAGTGTTCAGCAGTTCTCAGCACACCGCTGGCTCTGATTCTTGGGAGTTTTCCAGACTTTGGGGCTCTCAGCAAGACAGGCAGCCAGGAGGGCAGCCCGGGTGCTCTTTAGAAAGACTGGGAAGGAGGAGACCTGAGGCCCGGCTCTGGCTTTTCCACCCACGCACCTTCACAAACCACTTCACACTTTCGGCTTCACGCTCCTCCTCCATGAAATGAACATCTCCTGGCTGTCAGTGGCTCGTGCTCACTCTCAACCAAAAGATAGGGGGGAAAAAATAGAGTGACGTCTAAAAATGCAAGCAGCAAGGAGCCTTTCTTCCTAACCGCCCGACCTGGATGGGTGGGGCGGCTCTGCGTGCCCGGCCCGATCAAGCTCGCCTCGCCGTAGGGGCTGCGGGGCTGCGGGGCTGCGGGGAGCCGCCCCTGCCTGCCGGGATGGCGGGGCTGGCTGGAGGCAGCACGCACTCTGCCCGCGAGGCCGCGGGAACCCGCGCCGGCACGCCCGGAGCTCGCGCGCCGCAGCCAATCCGTTCGTGCACCGCGGGTGACCGCCCCCGGGCCGGGGAATAAATTGCCAAGTTCCCCCCCCCCCTGCGGGTCCCTTTGCTCGCTGCCGGGTTTCGGTCTTCTGGGCTAATTAGGAAAGCCTGTCATGAGGAGCGAGGAGGTCCTCGGTGCAGCGCGGGCCGAGGAGGGGCGGGGAAGGGCGGTGCACGCCTCGCGGCCGAGGCGCCGGTGAGTCGCGGGGAGGCTGTTAGCGGCTCCTCGCCCGCCGCCGCCTGCCCGGAGCTCTCCCGGCGCCGCGGGCCAGGGCTCCTTCCAGCCGCGGGCGTCGTGCCCGACAAGTCGCCCAGGCGCGCCCCGGCGGGGCTGGGCGGACTGTGCTCGCGACACGGGAGAGGCCGGGGCAGGCTGGCCCCGGCGGGGGTGCCGGGCGCCTGCTGTCCTCAGACCGCCATTTGGGATCTCCGGTGGCGGAGATGCAGCGTCTGCCGAACCTGCCCCGCGCCCTGGACGTGCACCTCAACACCTAAGGGCCACCTTTCCTGGAGACTTTGAACTATGTTTTCTGGAAACCCGGAGACCGCGTTGTTGTAGTTTGGCTTTTGCGTCCTCCTCAAGTCGGCTTTGGGATTCTCTGGCTCCCTGGATCCGCCCTTTCTTGTGGGTAAGTCTCCCCTGGATCCCAGCACCAGGAACCCACCCCAAGGGACATCAGCCTTTAAAATCTCCGCTGGATAAAGAGGACCTAACTCCTGACCACGTAAGGGCTCTCAGATTCCACCTTTCCTCTGATGGGGAGAAATAGAATTCCATGGCAGAATTTTCTTTAAGCACATTGTCTGATAGGATTGGCAATTACTAACCAGGAAAATGAGTAGCAATTAGGAGTTCAGTAATAAATGGAAGTCCATTGTCCTAATTGAGTGGAATTACTGACGGGTAATGGCAGCACTGAATTCTTCAGTTTAATTAAGAGTTTATATCATTATGGTGCACTTTTTATTTCTTGGGGGAGCCATGGGTTAGAAATTAAGTAACCAGTGTGATGGTTAAGAGAACCCCATTTAATGGATAAGTAACCAGTGGGTTGAAATAAATGTGGGTGCCTTGCTTATATAAGGTAGGCGAATTCCTGATAAAGGGATGTGCCAGCTTGGGCCAAGCAAGACATTCTTTCAGTTGCCCTGATAAAAATCTGAATGATTTAGACATTATTAGGCAGTCTCTGGAACAGGCACACAGAAATCAGGTTGTTTCACAGACAGCAAAGCTCAGTGCTCCCCTGCAGTGGTATTAACCCCGATTTGTGCTTTCTGGAACTGTGTTTTGCAGTCCCCCAAACGAAATGAGTAGGTCATTTGAGAGTGTTTTCCTGTCTGGGGTTTTTGCATGAAAAAATCTCATGATTGGCTGTTAAGCTGTAAATGTTGATAGCTGAAGGGGGTGGGTGAGCTTCGCTGAAGTTATTACTCAGCCTCAAAGCACAGTGAGGGTGTAGGTGTGCAATTTGTTTGGGAACTAATCTGTAATTATAAAGATGTTATTTTCCTCTTTGGTGGTGTATTGTTTCCTTTACTATTATGTTCTCAAGAAATTGTTCCCCTTGTGGGAAGCAGTGAAACCGGCGAGAAGTCCCTGCCAGAGGATAATTCTCTTATATCTTTGGTGTAAGTTTCTGGGAATCCTTTTAACCCTGCATTGGGAATGTTGTTTATTTTCATAAGACACTCCAGTAGGTTTGGAAATAAATAGGTTTTGAGTACACTGGTAAATAATTAGCACTCCAAATAACAATATTTGTGCCATTCTATACCTTGTTACCTTGTCGTCTTTTTCAAGGTCAAGATTTTCAACAGGATGATCAGGGAGTTCCTCCTCTGGAGAGCATGCATATCACTCTTCTCAGGGAGCACCATTAAAGTTGCATTTCACTCCAGAAGAGACAGCATGTGTCAGTGATGGAGCAATGCATCTTTAATGCTGCATGGATTTTAAAGTTTGCCAAGCACTTTGGGAACTTATTCATAAGTCCTCTTTGCTAATGAGGGAAAAGCAGATGTCAAAGGAGGTTCGCGATATGTGCTTCTTCCAGGTGCTTTACAGGTTCCTGGATGTGGAATGTGGAAGTGACTTGATGCTATGCCTAGTGGTACCAACCTGAATCTTAAGCACTTACCTGCTTTCCTTTTCCTCCCCCACCCCCTTTTGGCATTACTGCCATGAGAATCTAGTGAAACTGTAGCAAATACCTCTTCTATGTCCTTCCAGAGCCAGTGCTTCCCAATGTGGGCTTACTTTACTGGTTGTCTACTCCTTACATTCTGCCAAAGCACAACAGACACCTACTCCTTTGATTTTTCATCAAGTTGTACAGCAGGCAGATTTCTGAACACACAACATAGAGAAAGAGAGAGACTTGTAACATTCCAAGAATGGAGAATTGCCAAGTTGTATAACTTTTTATAAATTATTAAATAACACATCTTCATATTGCCCCTTTTTTCCAAAGCATTCAACTTGTATAACAGCTAGATAAAGTAACATAGACGGTCTAGGATTGCTATCCCCTCACAAATGCTGTACTGGTTTAGCCCCATACTTCAGCCCACCCCAGAATTTTCTCTGACCAGTGGGTGTTTGGCAGGATGGTATAAAAATTTCCTTCTGTGATAACATCTTTAAGATTTGTTTCCAAACTCGATTTATTTATGACCTATGAGTCTGCTTCCTGTGCATTTGTCTAAAATCATCTAAAGCCTGAATAGATAGAAAAACTGAGAGACAGGTTCTAGGGCTCCCAGCAAGTTAGGAGCAAATCCAGTTTAAAAACAAGTTTCCAACTTTTCAACCAAAGATCCAACCTGGAAACGACACAAACTGGCTTCTAAGCCCATAGAATGCATTGCTTATCGAAGGGCAGAAGCACTGGAAAAGATGGCAGCCACAGTCCCCACTTGTGTTTTCTTCACCTTCCTTTCCACTGTCTTGGGTTCCCTGAATAGGCCGGGTGGTGGTTATCAGTTACCACTTGTCTGCAATTGCACAATGCAGATTACTCACTTCTACCCAAGTACTGCCCTGAAGCCATACTGTAACAAGAGTATAAAGTAACCCTCAAGTTGGTCTTGGCCCCCATCCAAGGGGATTAGCTACTGGAAGTACCTGAAAGGCCTTGTTGAAATACATTCACCTATAACCCAGTTCCATGGCCCAGATCTCAAGGACAGGGTAATCATCAGTGTCTTTTTGTGACCTATTAAATGTGCTGTCTTTCTCTCTTTGTACTTGACCTGATGCTCATAGTCTTCCCATGATGGAATCAGAACAGTACTTAGAGGTCGTCCATGCCCGTGCTCAAACTGTGGTCCATGGATTGGCAGCATCAGCATCATCTAGAAGCTTGTTACAAATGCCGAATCTGTCCCCAGATTTCTTGAATCAGAATCTGCATTTTTAACAGATCTCTAGGAGATTTGTATGCATTATTTCAGGTTGGGTTCTCCCGTGAGCAGACTCTTTAGATGGAGTTTGGCAAGCAGAATATTTATTAAGGAATGCCCTTGGGATCAATACCTGTTAGAGGGAAGAGGAGAGAACAGGAGTGGATTGGGAGAGGGAGATGTCAAGCTAGAATACAGGCTCGGCAACAGCCTCTACTATAGGGAGCAGGGAGCTCCAGAGCTAGGTGAGCCCTTCAGAGTTGTCTCATGTTGGACTGAGATGGCCAGGCCTTTATGTGCCCTCCTGACGGCACTTGTAGCAACTGGAGCAACAAGTCCTTCATTGTGCAGCACATCACAGGGTCTACCATGCACATTAAAGTTTGACGAAGCACTGCTCTAGGCTGGTAGTTCTCAAAGTGTGTCTCTAGACTAGCAGGACCTTTAGCACAGGGAGCTGCTAGAGATGTAAATTCTCCAGCCCTACCCCAGGCCACTAAATCAGAAACCCAATAACCTGTGTTTCAACAAATTCAACAGGTGACTGTGCCACATGCTCAATTCTCAGAAGCCCTGCTGGAGGGCAGCCTTTTTTCTTTTCTTTTCTTTTTTATAATAGCTTTATTGCACTAGAATTCATATTCTGTCTCTATAACCAAATGCACCATTTTAAAGTGCAGTAGTAATTTTGGACATATTCACAGGGTTGTACAACCATCACTACTAATTCCAGAATATTTTCATCCCTTCAAAAAGAAACCCTGTACTTATTAACAATCTCTCCCCATTCCTCCCTTGCCCCAGCATCTGACACCACTAATCTCTTTTCTGTCTCTATGGATTTGCCTGTTTTGGACATTTCATATAAATAGATTCATGCAATAGGTGGCCTTTTATGTTTTGCTTCTTTCGCTTAGCATAATGTATCTAAGATTCATCCATTTTGTAGCATCCATCAGTATTTCATTCCTTTTATGGCCAAATAATATTTCATTGTATGTATATGACATATTTTGTTCACTTGATGAACATTTGGGTTGTTTCTACTTTATAACTATCATGAATATTGCTGCTATGAATAATTCATATCCAAGTTTTTGTGTGAACATGGGTTTTCAGTTCTCTTAGTTATTCTATATCTAGGATTGGAATTGCAGGGTCATATGGTAACTCAACGTTTCACTTTTTGAGGAACTGCTGAATTGTTTTCCAGAGTGACTGCACCATTTTACATTCCCACCAGTAGTGTGTAAAGGCTCCAATTTCTCCACCTCCTTACCATCACTTGTTATTGTCTGCCTTTTTGATTCCTAGCCATTCTAGTGGGTATAAAGTGGTATCTCACTGTAGTTTAGATTTGCCTTCCCTAGTGGCTAATGGCGTTGAGCATCTTTTATGTGCTCGTTGGCCATTTGTTTATTTTCTGTGGAAAAATATCAGATCCTTTGTAGGGCAGCTGTTTATTCCTTAAGAAATTCCCTCGGGTGTCTGCTGTATGTCTTGCCCATGGCAGGTGCTTTAGGAGTTATAAAAGAAGGCCTAGGATGTGGTCTTTAACCTCTGGGAAGTTCCAGGTGTATGTGGAACAGTGAAAGAAGAGGATAAGAGCACACTGTCAAGGGCTAGCTTGAAGAGGTTCACATTCTATTGTAAAGCGTGTTACGAAAAGCATCGTGTGGGTTGCTGGAACAGAGTAAGTTAGGGTTGCAGAGAGACTTTGCAGAGACTAGAGGCTGCTGATGAAGGCTTGGGATGTTGAGAGGACCAAGAAAAGGGTTAGTAAGAGGGGACAGGAAATCATGGGTGGAACTTCCACATAGCATTCTTGTTTTATTGAATTCACACACCAGTAAGAGTGTATCTTTAGGAGGAGAACTCAAAAGCCCAGGATTTCCTTAAGGATTATGCCTCTTACCAGCTTCATAAAGAAGAAGCAATCCACCTGTTTCTTCATCTGTACAAGTGAGTAACAACAATCCTCCCCTCCCCTGTTTAGCACAGTTGTTGTAAAGACCCGTTGCAACACTATGCAGGCAAGTGCTGGAAAAGTGTGATTCACCTTATATCACAGGTGAGAAGAAAGTTCACAGGTATCCCCAAAGAGTGTCTGACTCCCTGTTAGCAGATCCCTGGATCACAGTGCCAGGTCTCTCCCAACCCCCCAGGGCAGGTGCCTCTCTCAAGGTAGGTAATACCTGAGACTACAGGGCGAGTCCTCAGGGTTTCCCGGCAGCTTCTTTTTACGGTTGCAAAACACCATAAATATGGAATATTGAGGCAGCAGCACTTCTGAACACCTCCAGAGGTTTTAAAGCAAAGCTTTGTGAAGCTCTCACCTAGCAAGGGTCTTTGCGCCTGTGCCACCTTCCGCTTGGACCATGCCGTATAATATAGAGAGTGCTCTCACAGCCGTATAGGGGAGGAATCCCAAGCTCCTGGGAGGGACTTGGCCAGTGTCATGGGTTAGACTGCAGCATGGCCAGGACTTGATCCCTGGCCCACCAACACCTGGCCCAGTACCCTCGCCTGGGAATTTTTCTTTACAGGTTGCTAAGGATTAATGATGGGATGCTTTGATTCATGGTCTATAAGTGGATCCTCTCCCAGGCGGTTGAGCTCTCATGATAACCATGTATTCATGTTTGCTTGTTGTCGCAGCCGTGTGAGTTCCATTGTGGTAAAATATTCCAAACGCTTTGAATCTCATTGAAGAAAAGTGTTTCAAAAATATGCAGAGAGGTTGGAGTATTAGGATATTTCTCAAACGTGTTTAAATTCTTACTTTCTTCCAGGAGCCATTGAGTAGACCGGTTAATAATAAGGGTATTTAAGTCACTGTATCTTGAGCAAATCGATACATAAACTGGAGACCACATAATTCAAAACCTGTGTCTTAAATAGTGCACACACTAGAATCATCACTTTCTTTCGTGTATCTCTAAATGAGCTCTCTAAAATGTGCCCTGTCTTAGGTAAAGGATGTGTCCTGACCAGTCGTGTATGGGTCAGGTTTAAGTCCTTTGAACCCTACTTTAAATTCACGAGGGATACATCCTCAGAAAAAGCAAATCTTCTGATGAAATGAAGAATGATGTGTGAAACAAATTATTCTGTCTTACCCATTCATTTCTTCTGTAAATCAGAATTATTATGTATTTTTCTTTAAAGCTAGTTATATCTATGTAGAATATTTCTGCATGTTTCTCTTTATTTTGTTTTGCCTTTGCTTGTGAAGAACAGAGAGTGTTGGAATCATAGACATATATTGGAGGTGGCAGGATGGGCAAAAGTGACATTTTACCCTGTCACTTTTTTTTAATGCCAAGGAGGCAAGAGAATGGATATCCTGTAAGTTCCCCAGTATTCATTTGATGAAGAGTTTTTCAGTGAAAATTTCTTCACCTACATTCTTCCCACTGTCTGTGTGCCAGACACCCAGTCACCTTTGGCTGACGATCCTGCTTGGTTAAACTCTGGACAGCACTGCACCTTTGGAGAAGCTTATCAGCAGATTAACATGCCAGGAAAACTGCTTCAGTCTAGAAAATGCCCCCAGTGAAGGCTCCTGTGTCATCCCTGTGGCTTGGCCCATTGGCCTCCACATTCCCTGCTGCCTTTACTTAGAAATGCCAAGTTAATAGTTTTGGAGACAGGTGCTTCAGAGAGGTAAAAATGCCATCACTTTAAGAAATTAAATATTCCCAACCAGTGTCCTCTAGTCTCCCTGTACCAGATAACACATATGTAAGGCCCTGGCCTATAGGAGGTACCTGACAAATGTTAGTTTTCCTGCCAATAGCTGGGCGGGGGGGGACACGGGACGACACTTTACTATTAGGGCAATAATTCTGCCAATAATTTAAATTGCTGCTTTCTTCTCTTAATGAAGAAATGTGCATTCAATGATGCCTCCTCCAGTTCTTCTGAAGCAGAGGTAATAATAACTAATATTTATTGAGGACAAGGAGGCAGGTGCTTTAGCACTTTAGCATATTGCCCCACGAAACCCCTATGGAATAGGCCTATGTAATGATGCTACTGCTTGGGAGGTTATTTTGTCTGATTTTAAACCTGGGTCTCTCTGTAGCACAGTGGTTTACAGAGTGCCTGGCACACAATAGGAACATACTGTTACATAGTGCAAGGTGAACAAACCAATGGCTGGATGTCTTGAGGCAGTTTTGTTCCTTAGGATAGTCAATTTAGACAATGTATTCCTCTCCATGGAATGACATTTATCACTTGCCCTTTTATATCTGCACAGAATGAAAGACTTTAGGGACTATTGCTCCATTCAGTTGCATACTTTGCCCCAGGCTGGCTACAGGGCTGGGGTAGGGTGAGAGCGTGCCGGGGCCAACAGGTGTATACTGGTGATTGTGATCAAAGGAAGGAGACATAGGATGTATGCCTGGCCTAGTGTTTCCTTTAGTTGTTGTAGTTGGATAAAGTAGAGATTTGTCTTGGCTCTGTAGCAGCCATTATAAATAGCAGTACCAGGCATATTTGGGTCCAGTATGCTTCATTACCAACATGGTGTTGAAAATGGATCTTTGAAAAGAATTGAAAATGGAGATTTTTAAATTATTTGACAGATAACAGTTGCTCCAAGTTCCCACCCTAAAGATGTGACTGTTCATGGGTATAGAACTATACAATGTCAGAGTTTGAAGGAAATTAAACTGCATCTTGCCTAACTCCTCCTTCCTACCCCCCACCCCCTGCTCTCTACACATCTTACTTACAGGGAAATTACGGAGGAA
The DNA here is from genome assembly GCA_026826555.1 of Tolypeutes matacus. Classification (NCBI taxonomy): domain Eukaryota; kingdom Metazoa; phylum Chordata; class Mammalia; order Cingulata; family Chlamyphoridae; genus Tolypeutes; species Tolypeutes matacus. Next base: position 7,008,222 of record JAKSZT010017954.1, read on the forward strand.
AAAGGGGAACTGAACTTCTCAGGGTCGCAGGACTAGTCTTTGGCAGGCCTCAGACTAGGGTGGGAGCTCTAACTTGTGCTACCTTCCACTACTCCACGTCTAGCTACAAGGAATACTGGAGGAATTTGAGTTCTGTCTTCTACGGTGGGGTGTGGGACTTGACCTGGGAATTTCTCCAAATATGGAAAATCTAATTTAAATGAGTTGCCTGGTTACTGCCACTCTTTTTTTTTTTTTTTTAACTTTATTTTGTACATTTAATAATTGAAAATATAAACGATTAAAAACTAAAAAGTAAACAGATGAATAAATATATACATTTCTCAATTAAATGTATGGATACATATAAATTTTTTTTTGAATCAAACAATATACTGCCACTCTTAAAGGCTAAAATTAAAATCACATTTGCTAAATGCAGGTCCTCTGGGGCACTGAGGGATCTCCTGCTTTGTGGCCTTTTTTTTTTTTTTTTTTTTTTTTTGCAATTCTAGAGACACCTTTAATATGAATGAGTGGGAGACAGAGAGAGAAATAATTCCACAGTGATGTTCTCAACCATAAATTATTCTTGTGGGGGAAAATATACAACTTCTTACAGATATAACATCAATCACAAGAATCTCATTTTGAAAAACCAAAAATCTGGGTATAATAGAAAAGAGGCACTTCCAGTATTTTATATACAGTTTGAACTCTATAGCGAGCAAGTTAATGCTTTCCAAACGCAATTAAGAGCATCAAGTTACTAGATTTATCTATACTTTACAGCATTCTTTAATTAATCTACAAACAAAAAAGGAGAACAAATTTTTAGAAGAAAATAAAGATCAATATTTAGAAGTTTAGGAGAAGTAAAAGTAAAATCTCAAAACAAGAACCACCCTTACCTGTGCAATGTGTGCACGGAAGCCCGGCTTCCCTAGGCAGTAGGGAATATGCATTTAAAATTGAATATGCATTTCATACTCAAATAAAACCTTTGCTCTCCTAGTATTTAATTTGTTTACATATTTTTAAATTTAATAATAAGAAATTTTACTTTGCTACACATTTAACATGACCTTTGGAAGATACATTTTACCACCTGGATTGCAAATTTCCTGGCAACAGAAAACAATTGCACAAGTGCTACATTCTTGTGTTTCACAGACAGTACATATATGTTGCATGCAAGAATAAAGTATGTAAATTCTGAAACAAAGAACTACAACTAAGGTTGAAAGCATGAAAATAGTTTTGTGGCAAACTGCAAATCATACCTGGTATCTTATGGAACAACATCAAAAATTCACATCTCCAGTATCAGCAAAACATGGACTGCTAAGTAGTGGATATTTCTACAATAAGGCAATCAAATATACAACCCCATATACATTTACTACGGAATCACAGTATGCTTGGGAGTTTCAAATTTTAACACATGAAAATAAAATTCCAAATGTGAAACATAAGCACAAAATAGATTCTCTACTCTTTTTAATGTGGGAAGCATACCAAACAACTTAATGATAGATCAATTTAAAAAAATACCAGCAAACTCTAAGAATCTTAATAAAATGAAATACAAAGGTGCAATATTAGGCCGATATTGGTTTGAAAATACATGGAAATTGTGGACTTCTCTTTTACATAGCATTTCCTCTTATACATCATTCTAATTCTTCCCAGTCATCAGTAAGATTACCTTTGCTATGACGTCTAATACTGACCAACTTTCCAGCTGACTTGATGCTCCACCGGGAGCTGTTTCCTGAGCTGGCCAGGGTAGTATAGTAGAGCCTTTAGTATCATCTTCCCAGGCAGGCCAAGACATTTGGTCACTCAAGGTGTCACTTGAATCAGCTGCTACATCGTCAAGGGCAATTTTTGGAGGCTCCCAACCTTCAATCTCATCAGGTTTTTTAGACTGTATATTCTGTTTCAAAACCAAATTGTCCCAAAATCCCTATTTCTTCTCTGTCTTCAACTCTTCCTTTAATCGTAAATTAGTGCCCTTAGACTTGGGAGATTTACATCTTTCAAGTAGATGTTGTTCATCATCCTTATTAAAAAGAGAAGTCACTTCCTTCCAACCTCGGAAACTTGCTCCCTGAACCTGCGCGGCGGCGGGCGGCGGCGGCTTACCCTCGCTTTGTGTCCTTTTAATCTTTTCTTTTGGTAATGTTTTAGGGTGGTTCCATTAAGTGGGCAAATGGTCCAGATGATGTTTTTCAGGGGCTTCTCCTACTCTGTGAGTCTTCATTTTCAAAGCATGTGAAGAATTTAGCATAACATTTTCCATTTTCACTAAGGCTAAACCTATAGACGGTGACATATCCACTTTAAAATGGCATAAAGCAGCATTTGCCCTTGCCCAATGCTCAATTTTACATTCCTTGGAAATGCAAAGAAGTCATATCTGTTCTGGGTTTTTGGCATTGCCTAGCCACCTATTGCAAAATGAGATGAATTGAAAGAATGATCTGAGAGCTAGAACAGTGTGGTATTCGTGTTCACAGGCTGAGTAAGCCAACAGGTACTCAAACAGATGTCTCACGTGGAAAGATGTCTAACAATACAGCCACCATAACCAGGTCGTATTTACCGTGTGTATGGGTACTCCCGGTACTATACACTGTGTTCATTCATCTGCCCTCCCTCCCTCCCTTCTTTCCTTCCTTATTCCTTTTCTGTAAAAATATAAACCCCTACTGAAATTGACTTCATATACCTTATCTGGAACACTTCTCATAAATAATAGAAAATTAGAGTTTGTCTGAGGTCACCTTTCTCAGTCAAACTTTTGTGGTCAAAAGCTTGTTGGACATTGCAGAGATTATTGGAGAAAGTAATCCTACAACTTCCAGATCTTTAAAAGTGAGGTTCCAGGACCTTGTGTTAGGCAGTGGTTTCTTAGGCTTTACACCAAAAGTTCAAGCACCAACCAAAAAATACGTAAATGAGAGAAACTTGTACATCAAAGGACTTTACCAAGAAAGTTAAAAGACAACCTGCAGAACAGGAGAAAATATTTGGAACCCATATATCTGGTAAGGGTTTAATATCTAGAATGTATAAAGAACTCGTACATCCACACAGTCAGTCAACATTTACTGAATACCTTCTACGTGCGGATGATATGTTAGAAGCTGGAAATACCATGGTGAACAAGAATGGACATGGCCTTGACCCTCATGAAGAATGCTTTCTTTTGCAATGTGTATAAACGTTTCAAAATCTGCAAGTACTTTAGTAGCCTTTCATGGACAATTGTCATTCGTATATATACAAAGCATTCTGCATACTTTATTGTCCTTGTAGTACTTAAAAGAGAAGATCTTTAGTGAGTTCTAGTGACAAAGAGCCCCGGTACTCACCTAGGCAGAGTTAGATTTTTTTTTTTTTTTTTTTTTTTTTTAAGATTTTATTTATTTATTCATTTATCGCCCCCCTGCTGCCTGCGCTCGCCGGGTCAGCCAACCACGCCGCGCGGGCGGGCCTGCCCTCACCAGGAGGCCCCAGGAACCGAACCCGGGGCCCCCCACATGGCAAACGGGAGCCCCACTGATTGAGCCACAGCCGCTTCCCGTGGCAGAGTTAGATTTAACCTGTGTGTATTAGTCAGCCAAAGGGGTGCTGATACAAAATACCAGAAATCAGTTGGTTTTTATAAACGGTATTTATTTGGGGTAGAAGTCCACAGTTACCAGGCCATTAAGCATAAGTTTCTTCCCTCACCAAAGTGCATTGCCACGTGTTGGAGCAAGACAGCTGCCGAGGTTTGCCGGGGTTCAGGCTTCTTGGGTTCCTCTCTTCCTGGGGCTTGCCTCTCTCTGGGCTCAGGCTTGCTTTGTGCTACAAGGCCAGCTGTAGACTATCAGGCAAATGGCTTGCTTCTCTTCCCAGGGCCTTCTCTCTTTCCTCATGACCAAGCTCTTCTGTACGCTACTTCCTGGGGCTCCAGCTCAAGACTCTGCATCACAACTCCAACTCAAAACTGCTCCAACACTGTCCTTTGCCCTGTCTTTTATCTTTGAGACCCCACCCACCAAGGGGTGGGACTCAGCGCCCTACTGATATGGTACAGTCAACGCCCTAATCATAACTTAATCATGCCCAGATTAACAGATCAGTTTACAAGCATAATCCAATATCTGTTTTTGGAATTCATAACTTCATCAAACTGCTATACTGTGTAACTGAATGATTTGGAGTGATTTAGAATATTTCTCTTCTTGGTCAAGTCCAGGGACCCATTTTTTTTTTTTTTTTTTTTTTTTTTTTCACCGGGAGGTCCCGGGGATCAAACCCGGGTCCCTCCATATGGGAGACGGACGCCCAACCATTTGAGCCTCATCCGACCCCCTGGCCTCCTTCTTAAAGCAAGGAAGCATTGCACTCAACAATGCTCTTTTGTGGGCCAAAGAGCGAGGGGATACTAGGACCTGAGTTCCCTTAGTCAGCTGCATGGAGGTTGCCACATGTAAAAAAACTGGGAGTGGAGTCATCAAATCTTCACTGCAGACAGGAATGTTCTATTTTAAAAATACACCTGTCTTTATTGGGATGTGTGATCGGTTGAAGCATTTGGGCAAAATTCACTGACAAAAAAAAAACCTGTAGGGGGGTGGATGTGGCTCAAATGGTTGGCCGTCCGTCTCCCATATGGAGGGACCTGGGTTCGATTCCCAGGACCTCCTGGTAAAAATGAAAAAAAAAAAAAAAAAAAAAAAGAACCTGTAGAAAAGGAACCTGCTGGCGGCCTGTATGATTTGGAGGATATGGGTGCAGTGAAGAAGATAGCACTGAGGTGCCAGGTTTTAGAAAAGCCACTTCTAGACAAGATGCAAGACAAGTCATGATAGAGATGAGGTGAATGGAAGACCCTGAGGAACTTTGGGAAATTAAACTATAGAAATGATGGATACTAGGCAGTTTTTACCTTTGACCATGATTGTGGTACAACCCCCATGCCATTCTCCGAGCCTTGACTGCCATTTAGCTATGCAGCAGTTCAATGTGTAATACACTTCCATGCAGTTGAAATGAAGATGAACTTAGCGCATATTATTGCCCATATTATTAAGCATATGTGAAATTGAGCATGGTTATTCTTTTAAAAAATCTATTAAGGTTAAAAAAATTGACCCAGGGTGGCACAGCTGATAAGTGACAGAGCAGTGATTTAAATGCAGGCACTCTGGTTTCAAAGTTGTCTCAAGTTATTTATTCTCTCCCCTCATAGGCACGTCTTTAATGCAGAATGAATATCCTTGTTTTTTAAATCTGGGTTCTATGCATTAGGCCTGAAAATTTTGGAATTTACTCCCTAAATTACACATTTTACATTAAAAACAAACAACTGAACTCAACACTTTTAAGGCTCTTTATCCTTCCTTCCTCTCTTGCTAATTCTGACCCCTAAACTCTCCTCCATACCTTTGAAGTTAGAATCAAATAATTAACTACATCAGCAATTACAGTGCTGAATCTTAAGCCACTCTGGGAAAAGAGAGGGAATAATTTCTCACAATATTATTTTTGAGGCTCTACTCTTTAGTCACAAAAATTTTTGTTTCTAGCAATACAGAAAATTTTTCAAGTATTTATTGATTTTTTTCTGATTATATCCCCATTAAAATTTTAGAAAATGAAGAGATACATAAAGAATATTAAAATCTTCTATAATAGTCACCAATTGGAAGTCACCACCACGAATATTCCTGTGTAATTGACCATGAAAACATGATCAAAGTGGTTATATTAGTTTTTGTTGGACATTTAACTTGTTTCTAATATTTCTGCTTGTATGAATAATACTGCAGTGAACATCTTTGTACATAAATCTTTGTCTGCTTTTCTGATTGTTTCTTTTCTAGTACAACATTTGTTAATAGCCTTTTAAAAGGTTTACCAGTTTGCACCCCCAAACACAGCATACAAGGCTGCCTGTCTCAGAGAGCCCTTGCCAACTCTGATCATTTTCTCTTTTGCTGGTCTTTGACAATTTGACAGACAAAACCTGGTTTCCTGGTGTTTTGTCTAGGAGGATTTTAAAGGCTGCTTCCTGTACTGTGGAAGTGATTCTCTTGAGTCTATCACAGCTTTTCCTAGAACACACTTTCTTATTGGGATAACTTTTTCAAAGGAACTCCCTTGGGAAAATTAAAGGTCATCATGGGAAGCCAGTGTAGCTCTGTGGTTTGAGTGCTTGCTTCCCATGTATGAGGTCCTGAGTTCAGTCCCTAGTACCTCCTGAAAAAAAAAAAATAAAGGTCATCAGGAGGCATCACCAGATAGTACACTCTGGTGAAAGGAAAAGGTATCTTAGCACTTCTTTGCCCATTCAGGGGTTGTGTGTGGGATAGGGAAACACTGGTTGGAAAAAAGGTTGAAGAGGCATATACCAACACTGGTGTGGGTCCAAGGATGACTACTGGAAAGTTCCCTGTTATATATTGCATAGTGGGAAAGTAGATGTAGCAACACATAGTTGACTTCTAATATCCAGTCTCCAATTCTTGCTTATTAATAAAACCACTGATTTTTAATTAGGCAAAGGTGGCCCAAGTAAATGGAATAAAAACTACATTTCCCAGTCTCCCTTGCAGCAAGGTGATGACATATAACCAGGTTCTGGCTAATGACATGTTAATGAAGGAGCCAAGTGCTCCTCAAAGAGTGTACCCTTAAAGGGCCAAGGGCATGCCTTGCTTTCACCCCTCTCTCCTTCCTGCAGGCCAGAATTTGGACATATGGTTGGGGTTGCAGCCATCATCTTGGACTATGATTTGACCTTGGAAATGGAAAGAAACAGAGACAGGAACAACAACATATCTAGAATTTGAGCCTGTGTCCCTTACATTAAAGTATGCCTTTACAGCCCTAGCCTGCCTACCTTTGGACTTTGACATGAGATAAAAAACTCTTATTTTAAGCCCTTATTATTTTAGATGGTTTGTCACTCACAGCCAAACTTAATCCTAACTGATTCAGTGGGGAAATGGCTTTAAAAGTAGCTATCATTCAGCCTCCTAAGTTTTTAGCATTTGGAAATCATTTCTTATATCAAATCTTTTTTGTTACAATTACAGAGTCACAGTGGATAAGTATCTGCACTTAACTGTGGAATGTAGGGAGGTACTAGAAGCAGAGAGAAATAAAAATACACTCACCAGAAACGTGCTCTAACTGGCATTTACCAGAATGCCATTTACTGCGTTGTGCATAATAAAATAAAGTAATTACTAATTAGTCTGCCATGTGGGCAACCAAACCCACATGTAGAGTAACTTCTGTGGTGTGCAGAGAGTCACATTTGTTAGAGCAATAATAATTTCTTCAAAGAGTGCCTTAGAGATGGGCTTTCTTTTAGCATTTCTCCAAATGTACAAATAATAAATTGGAAACCTCTGGAGTATGTATGTATGTATGTATTGGTCGTTAAAGTCACGGAAAGTGTCTGCTCCTGACTGTAACAATGGGGAACTGATGACCGTGGCTATTCGCTGCCATTGAACCTTTATAGTTTTGGGGAAAGGGGAAAATAAGTACAACATGCTTGTTTATTCTACACGTAGTACATAAATTAGAAACTTCCTGTGTTTGAACCATCTCAGCATCAGAATTGGCTATGTAAATAACTGCCATAATTATTTTTCCACTTGAGACAAAGGCATCTCCAGGATTCTATTATAGGGGTTCCCCGTACAGAGAAATGGTTGCTGCACCTGACATCTTGAGCTGTGGGTGCTCAGAACCCTGGTCCAGGAAAAGGTAGAGTCTGCCTTTGTCCCAGCAGAATGGGATTCTAGACCTAGAGACTAAGGGGAATGCTGAGATTCAGAGCACTTTACAGCTGGCTGTGAATCTCAGAGATGCTCTGGTCTTACCAGTTAATTGAGGGAACCGGCTCTGACAAGGCCTGGCCAAAGTCACATGGGCCTGGGGCCACACAGACCCAGACCTCGGGGTTCTCGACCCTTCGTTCCTTTCCTCATACAACATGGCCTTCCATTCTAAAGAGACCAACAAATAGCAAGTTTGGCAATGTGTCCATTTTCATTTCTGTTTGAGAGTTTAAAAAACAGGTTGAAACAGTGTCACAAACAAGTCTTTATAAGTGAGTTAGGGTTTTATTTATTCTCCCCTACTTTTTTTCCCCTTCTTTCTTTTTCCTTTTCCTTTTTAAGTTCGAGGGCATATCCCCAAGATCGAGAACTAAAGGAATAGATTGCTTGACCCTGCGTGACTCTGCCCTGGCGGTGGGTCATTAATGGTGTGGAAAACGAGGGCAGTGCTGGGCAGTCCGGGGAGGGGTGTATGCCACTTTAAGAGATTTATGTGGAGGTCTGAGCTGGAGAGACAGCTCAGTGGTACATCATCATGCAGGCGACATCAGAGACTTTCTTCTTCGCTTGGGTGCATTATCATAAAAAGTGATTTAGACTGGAGCTGATTGATGCAAATGGCCCTATGTTCTTTCCTATCATTAGCGGCCTCTTTCAGTGGCCAGAGGCAGTGATTAAAGCTGTCATTTGGAGCTGCTCATTAAAGACAAGCCCCAGAATAGCAAGAGGAAGAAAGGTTGAAGAGGCATATACAAATATATTATACATACATGCATATATGCATACATATATATATATATATATATATTTTTTTTTTTTTCCTTAAAAATACATCATCCCTTTCCAGATTGAACCACCAAAATCAAGGCTATAGAGACATTTCCACCGAGAATATTGAATGCTCTTTTGCAAGTAATATTAGATTTCTGGGAGTGTCATAGGAGATTCTGATGACAGCTTGCTACATATTATAAAAGGAGATGAGGAGGGCCTTGTGTTAGGTATGTTTTGTTAGGGATTGACCCTGGTGAGAACTCATTAAGTCTCCCTCCTCCCAGGCTGGGGACTTGCAGAGGCGGGCCAGGGAGAGCAGAGGGGAGGGTGGCCGAGGGTGGCTGGCCTCACTAAGTTCCATTGTGACAGTGTTGACCCCAGGGATGGAGAGGAGGGGCCAGCGGGGAGGGGGCTCTTGGCTGAGCTCAGAATAGATGATGCCTGAATGTCAGTCAGAGGGAGGTGGGCAAGAGCAGGCTCCCAAAGAGGAGGAGAATGAAGATGGGTGGGAGCAAAGCAAAGATCCAGGTGTGCAAGAAGAGAGCTTCATCAGAACATGATCTGTTTGACTCCTTGGCGTGTCCAGTCAGGATGACCTGACAGGTTAATCACCTTGGGGTCCATCAGGGCTCTGCCTGGAGTTCCCATAAAGATGTAGCCGCATTTGTGTTTACTCTGATGGTATGTTAATATCCAAATGGTGCCTAAAAGTGACCCAAAATGCTGAAGGCCTTTATCACTGGCTCCAGATGAGCTCTGCCACACCTGAAATGAAGGTGGGGATTGCATGCAGCAGACTGGGTAGGGAACATGGAGGTGAAGCCAGGGAAGGAGGCCCCTTTGTTTCTTGAAAGAAACCAATTTCAAGTCAGAGATGCTACCACCTGGGCAATGCTGCACATCCTTCCTGGCCAGTTGATGTGTTAGCACCAAAACTCCACCAAACTTTTATATACACTAGCCCACAGCGCTCCTCAAAAATTCCTCTGGGAGAAAAAAAATAAGAAATTATACATTTAATTTCTCAGTCTAATGAACTGGTCTTATACATAAAATTTTAATTACTTTTTTTTTTTTTTTTTTTTTTAATGAATGTGGTGACCAACATCCATTTTGCATCCACCACTGTCTCCATGACAACGTGGACGTGGCAGCTCCTGTGACTTCACAGGCCCTTGAAATGAAGAGCAAAGGAAAGTTCTAGTTACTCTTCTGTCATTTAATGGCCTTTAGGGGTCCCCTGATGGGGCACAGTAGAGGTGTGTGGATGGACAGCAAACAGTGGGAAAGAGACAAAATTGTTCCTTTACACCACAAGGCAGGGATTGGAATAAGCTGCAGAGAGCTTCCTCGTCAGCTCTGAGCCTGTGGTAGGCTTCAGAGGCGTGGCCTTTGTCGTCCTCTCCCCTGCGCAGGCTGCCTCAGTGTGGGGCTCCTGCATCAGGGCCCATTAGTGCTGCTGCTGGGCTGTGATGTTCCTCTCCTGGGGAGCCTGGCGGCAGAACTGAACAAAGTCACTGGTAATCTGTGCTTACAGCCTGCCCCCTGGGGGCAAGGCCCGGCCAGCTGGCACTGCAGGGTGAGCGCATTCGCTTCCGCTGGCAGGGGCCCAGGCCTGGCGGCTGCAGGGCCAACCTACACCAGCACCCCAGTCCGCCCCGCTCCAGAGCACATGCCTTGTTCACTGCCCTCCAGACTGGACGTTGGCTGAACCCACAGCTTCAGCATTGCAGCACATCTGCCTAGGCCTCTCCCAACAGCCAGTGTGCCTCTCTAGAAATAAAAAAACATGAGTGCTGGATGACTAACAATTGGCCGTCTATATTGTGGGTTAATATGGGACCATTTCCCCCTTTTCTATTTTCTGAGGCTACAGGTCAGTGATTCCAGGAAAATTTATTGGGAGTTGAGTTCCCTGTGGTTGGAAAGGAGTTTGTACTGGGTGGTAGGGGTTACTGGGGGTGCAGTAGGGGAGACACAGGAATCCTGGATGTGTATATACATGCTGGAAAATACTTAGAGGGAAGAAAATACATTGGCTGAAACCTCTTTGGATCTCAAACTCGATGAGTTTCTTGCCCAAGCATAACTTCCCGCCGTAGCCATTGTTAGATCTAACCTCCAGGGAAGCAAGAACATCCTCGCTTGAGCCAGGATCCTGTAGAGAGGGAGCAGAGCCTGAGAAGCCCCCCTTGGGGAAACATTTCCTTCTGTCACTGCCCTTGTCACTAAGATTCGAGGAGAGCCTAGATTTTCTCAGGTGACATAACAGGGTTTTCCTGCCCAGTCTTTTTAACAAATTGTGTCCTGCAAGGTGTGTGCCTGTTTAGGAGGAGCATGTGCAAAGCACTTATTCTGCCTAGGAGCCATCCAGACATCTTCATGTGTGTGGTCCTTAATTGGCTTAGGTGGAGGTTGACTGGGCAGACACACTGGGCAGTGTGTTCTTCTGTTCCGAAAGTTCTCTTTTACCAGAAGATATTCAAAGGAGAAATTTCACCAGAAAGAAAAAGAAGAAAAGGCATGAATGAATTGACTTCTTTGTATCTTCATATTTTCCCTATTCTATTCATCTAAGTTCACTGAGAAGTGATGAAAAGAAAAGAGTAATTGCTAACACTTTGCAACCACTTCCTATAGACCTGGCCCTGTGCTGAGTGCTTCCTATGGGCCTCTCATGTCATCCTGCGGTCAGTGTAGGGAGGGAAGAATGACCGTCAGCCCCACTTGGCAGGTGAGGACACTGGCCACAACCTTCTGAGCCTCACGTAGCCATCACAGGAGGACCCAGGACCTCAAGCCATGTGCTGACCTGAAGACTCCTATCCATGAGTGATGGTAAGGTAGCATTCAGCCCCCATAGCTGATAGGGCTCGGGTGCCCTTCTCTGTACTACAGGTATAGTTTTGCATTTATGGTGGGATTATCGGATGAGTGTAAGCTCCTTGAAGGCAAGGTTTGCATCTTTTTTTACCTACTGTTGAGTCTCGAGCACCTGATATAGTGCCCTACATATCGTACATGCTCAATACAAGTTTGCCAAATGAATTAGTGAATGAATGAATGGTCAGCATTAAAATTGTTTGTCTTTAGAGTATATATCCTTCTCATACACACAGAAATTTTCCTCAAAATAGGGGTTTTTTGTTGTTGTTTTTTAAAGATTTATTTTATTTATTTCTCCCCACCCCCTCATTGTTTATACTTGCTGTGTCTGTCTGTCTTCTTTGTTTCTTTAGGAGGCACCGGGAACTGAACCCGGGACCTCCAGTGTGGGCGGGAGGCACCTAATCGCTTAAGCTACCTCTGTTCCCTGCTTTTTGTTGTGTGTCTCATTATGTTTTTCCTCTTGTGTCTCCTGTTGTGTCATCTTGCCGTGCCTGCCCGTCGTGCCAGCTCGCTCTCTTCTTTAGGAGGCTCCAGGAACCAAACCACGGACCTCCCATGTGGTAGGCGGGAGCCCAATCGCTTGAGCCACATCTGCTTCCCTCAAAATAGGGTTTTAAATGAACCTTTTTTTCTCTTAGGATAAATTTGAGCATGTGCTGTAGCCATTATTAGAGAGGAAATGATAGGATTATTGATTAACCAGAGTCACAGAGATCTTCAGGAGCAGGGTTAAGAGCAGAGAAGAATGTTCATTGCAGGAGCAGAGCATTTCATCCTCAGAAACCAAAGGTGAAGAGAGAAAAAAGGATCCAGTTGGTAGTCCTGGGTTTTGTATCGATTAGAAGTGCTTTGGGCTGCAAGTAACAGAAAGCTTCACCAGCACTGTCTGAAACAAATAAGTGTTTCTTTTTCTCACATGATTATAAGGAAACCATGCTAGGCATCTGCTGGCATTGGCTCAGCAGTGTCAGGTCCAACAAACCTTGTGACTTTCTCGGCCTTTCTCTCATGGGCACTATTGCAACTGCTGGTACCATTTCTGCAGTCAAGGGAAAGAAGAGGGTCGGTCCTTTTTAGCCTTTTTATCTGGAGAGTAAGTGCATCCCCAGAAGCCCCCCGCCCAACTTCTGCCTAGAACTCTTCCCTCTCTCTCTCTGGCCAGTGTTTAGCTTTTAAGCCTCTATTAAGGAAGTGGGCAAGAGAAAAGGGGGTGATGGGAAAGTCAGTCACCATCTGTGTGCTGCCTGCCACCGTCCCTTCAGTCACTCGTGCTGGACTGCGGTGGAGAAAAGAGATGAGTGGGATCGAGACTGCCCCGTGAGGGTGTAACTCTCCTATGATGAATAAAAGAAATTAATGGGAGATTCCTAAGAAACTTGGGGGGGGGGGGGGATGAAAAGGGGAGAGGAGGGCAGAAAAAGTTAAGTCATTCACCTCTGAGTTGCTAGAACTTTGTTTTGGGACATTATAGTTTTATTTAATCACTTCCTACTTTTGCTGAAATTTATCTCTTTGCTTTCTTCTCTCTCCAAGCCCCGCCTCTGAAGGAAATTTAAGTTCTTCAATATCAGCAACTATTTTTCTCCAATGTCCCCATTTAAACTGACAACTGACCTTGGAAAATAGGGAAACATACCTAAGTAAAAATATCTTCACCTAAGGTTTGTGAAGGTCCTTCCAGGAAAGTCTTGAGATGAACGAGTTTGCATGTTTTTCTGCGTCTTAGAGTAGCCTTTAGCATCTACCGTCATGCTCACAGCCCAGCTCGCCGCGGCACCTTTCACGTCTAGCTAGAACTAGGGCAGGCCCAGGAGCCCCCCCGCCGGGGCGGCCAGGTTGTTGCCATGGGCTTTCTCTGCCTCTTTGGGCAGGTCGCTTTACCCTCTGGGGGTTCTGATCTGATAGGACCCTCTTAGCACCAAGTATTCTCTCTATCTAGCCTTGAGTGATTCTAGCCACACACAGGGAAAGCGAAGGCAGCCCTGCCCCTCTCCGACAGTGCTTTCCTGAAGGGTTCAGCTTCTTTGGTTTTACTTAGCACACCTCAGTTTGTACCTTCATTCTCTCCTGACCCTTATTAATAACCAAGAAGAAAAAACAATTCCAAAAAGGGCTCAATTTCCCTATATTTGTATTTCCTATCTGCAGAGCATGCTGTGCCCTAATAAGAATTAAACTGCAATCACTAAACTCATTCCATTTGTGCCAGGGGCCTTGTTTAAAAACCTGCTTTCCCAGCAAAGCAGGGCCAGTGGATTAGTGTCCCCCCATGCTCGGTGGAGTGGTTCTCATCTCTGTTTAAAGCCTTTGGCAAGCGACAGAGACAGGGAGAGAAAAGGAATGAGAGGGAGAGAGAGCAAGAAAAAAAGGAAAACACAAAAGAACAAAAGGGAAAGGAAGGCATTCTAACAGCAGCCCTGCATTTTGTTAGAACATTGGCACTGCATTTATCAGGATTACTAGAGGGAAAGTTAGGTTTGATCCTGTTCTCCACTGGGAGAAGGAAAAGCTTTATTGTACCATTTTTAACATCTCACAGTTAGATCAGAACAATACACAGTGTGTGTGTATATGTACATACCATATGTACGCGCCGACAGGATGTTATTCTACTTGGGACACACCTTGTTTTCAAAGCATTGTTGATCTGGAGGACCTGAGGCTTCTTATAAAGGCCAGAGACAGAAACCCACCAGGCTCTCTATGGGTCTCCGTTTCCAGCAGAATATTTTTTTTTTCTTTCTTGCCCTCACTTGGATCAGCAGAATTCACTGCTGTCAAATTATAGCATCTATGAAATGGGGACATCGACATGTGTGACTTGATCTGTTTTAATAGGGGCCCGGTGGGAGTTTCCTCCCTGCCCTGCTGAGCTTTGTGTTCTTTAAGGAAAGGCAGACAGGGCACTGGAGAATGCTGTGGGCTTTAACCCTTTGCTGACAGTGGGCTGCCAGCCTCCTGGGTCCTAGCTGCCATTGTCTGGGGAGTGTACGCAGCGTGCCATCCACTGCCTGCTATTATCTCACAGGAGACAAACTCGCCCCAGGAGCAGGGGGAGAGAGCTGTTTTGAACCAGATCTTTTGATTTCCTTTCTTCCCTCTTCCCTCTAAAATAATTTGAAGACGGGCTGGTCAAGGTAAAAACAGCCAAAAGGGGAAAAATATATCATGTAAGCCTGGCATTTTGTTTTTAAGAGGTATTATCCTGGCTGCCCTGTGACCCATGAGTGAGAATTAGCATTTCAGCAGTGGCAGCAGGGAAGTTGGTGATGGGGGGGGGGCTTCCTGTTCTGGGGATGTGACCCCGAGCAAGTAGAAGAGGGACTTTGCATGTGCCAGCATTTCAAGAATCCTCTTATTTTATCGCTTTCTCCCTTTCCCTCCTTGTCTAACTTGACTAATATCAGGAACCCACAAGGAGCCTCCAGGCACCTGCTCTGGCTGCAGGCTCACCCCCAGGCCCAACGCCCCCATGGGGAAGGTGAGCCCCAGCCTCAGAGCTGTAAGGAAGGCCCCACGTGGAAGACAAGCCGGAGACCCTGTGCACCGCCCTGCCTGGGGCTATGCTTGGCCCCGCCAGCCTCTCCTCACAGTGCCCCTGCAGGGGTGCCCAGCCGGTCGCCAGTGGACACAGAGCACCTCTGGGGCCGAGGGCAGCAAGCGCCTCTCCGGCTTACTTTGAGCCTTCTTTTTATCCTCTTCCCTACTTCTACTCAGCACACAGCACCTGTTTATCTCAGTTTATGGGGAAGACACACGCCTGAGAAGTTGCATATAAATGGAATCCTGTATTCCTTAGATTTACATTGATTAATGTCTCATTGTTTGAAATGAAGCTGAAAACATAATGATATCCCATTTACCTACTGGGGTAGGAGCCCAAGCTCATAGCTCCTTTTATAAGGTGAGAAATCCTTTATTATAGCAAATATCCATACCCTGATCCACCTGTCCAAGAACCCATTTCCTAAGAGAACACCTTGGGTAGATATGCATGCAGGGGAGCACTCAATCACCCCAGTCATATATCCCAGGAGATGTGGAAGGAACGCAGGTGGTCAAGGCCCTGCCCTCCTGTGGGGTGTGGCCAGGTCCAGGGTTTGAGGTGTGCCTGCTGGCCACTGAATGTCACGAACCTTGACCCTCAGTTCCCTCAGTGATTGTGCTGTTTGGAGTGGTGAATTCATTAGGATTGCTCACCCTTTTTATTTATTTCCTTTCAGCCCCAGGGCAGAACTGTTGGGAGCTAGTTGATAGTGCATGGATAGTGCATCTGTCTTTTAATTTTCCTTTAGGGATGAGGACTCCACTGGGCTCCACTCTCTCACTTCTTTCTCGCTGCCGCTGGCCTATTCGGTGGTTTTGTTGTTCCATGTCTCTTCTGGCGCTGGGCATGTTTTAGGGGAGGATTGGCAAAAGAGTGGTTCCAGGAAAGAGGCCTGCCTGGAAGACCAATCCAGCCACTGAGCAGTGATAGGAGAATTTCAGCTGTTAGATGTGTGGATGGTGATAAGAAACGGAGGTTAGAAAAGATCTCTTGGCAGAGGAGTGCTTATAGTGCCAAGACAATGGAGCAAACAACAGCAGCTTATTTTATTTGAAAAGGCATGGGAAAACCTGCAGTCTACACACATCTCTCTTTTCCTCCCCTTTCCATGAGTCTAGCAACAGCGCGTTGAAGGGTTGGTATGTACCTGTCTGCAGCATGGCTTCTGCAGGTGAACCTGGAGCGTGTTCCTGTGACGCTGGGTGGCCTCCCTCTCCTGACTGTGTGGTCCAGGCTTGACTGCTTCAGCCTGTTTGAGCTCATGGGCTCTCCCCTTCATCCACAGCTAAGTCATTTGGTCACTGCAAAATGATTATAACACTGCGATGAGATCTCTTGTTACCTGAACCACTTTAAAATTCTCTTCTGAATGCTTAGCCTAGTTCTTTCTAAACTATGTCCAGCCATTTTCTTCTTATTTTCAGTTTTCACTGGATCAACCAAATGCACAACCTTTTCTTTCCTCAAAACTACAGACCAATTAATTTTTCCGGCCATGTCTTCCTCCTGTGCCAGATTTTTTGGGTAAGGAACTGCTCCTCATGTAAGAGATTGAGAAGCTCAGACCTGTAAACATTTTTAGCTCCAATTAACTTTAGACTAATGATCATGTCAGAATTGGATCAGAGCAAAAGCGAAGATTAAGGAAAGGCCTACCACAAAACCTGGCAGGTACAGTGGACTAGTTCAGAGATTTGCTTTCTGTTATAATGCCATATAGATAGTCAGGCTTACTTTAGCATAGTTATTCCTAAAGATGCGTCTAGACCAAGTTCCTCAGACTCACCTTGGAGGAGAGGTATCCAGCCAATGTTGTTTCTGTGTTGACTCTTTCACAAAGTTCTTACATCTTTGTCATGTATCCTCTCGATCCTCAAGGGTCTGTCATTGTGCTCTGCCTGCATTCTCTCCCCATCCTACCATGCTAGACCTGACATTTGCTTTGGTGGATGATCTGGTTGTTCTTCAAGCAGCACATTCTTGCTGAGCAGAACCTGGGGTTCTGCCAGCTTCCATAGCTCCCTTCATCCCCGCGGTTACTGCGGGCCTTTGGTCCTGCTGCACTCCAGCTCACTCCCAGACCTCACTATAACCAAGCTCCCGCCGATCAGATACACTGGGCTACCATTCCTAATCCCTTCATTCACTCAGGCCAAGAATGTTTTTTTAGTAATGCAAAATTATATTTGTTAATATACATAAGACTATAAAAAGAGTTGTAAGTTTTTTCTGAAATCAACTTTAATGCATCATGACAAAACTTAACGTTTCTAAACATTTTATATTACAGTTGTGCTTGACTTAGGGAAAAACAAATCCCAAAGTGTTTGCAGCTTTCGTGGATCTATCATTGGCCTTTTTCTTTGTGGGCTAAAGTCAGCTCAGGGCCAAACTTAACCAAAATCATTGGCCACTGGTACTCCTGCAAAGGCTTTATTACCACAGCAGGAGTTAGAGGTAAGCTGAAATGATATCTAGGCATGTCAGGTCTGAATCGCAAGTGTTGAAAACAGAGATGTGTTTTATTTTAGACCATTAAGGTGGGAGTTAATTACTACATTTAGATGAACTGTCTGCAAGCCCTCCTGCCATGGCAATTAGGGAGAGAGCGGCTGTTTGTGTGTTTGATGAAGTTTTATGATCATGGATTATGTAGGAATTAGGAACAGCTTCCGGAAGCATTTGGCCCTCATGGTTACCCAATACCAGCACAGCCCAACTCCAGATATGTCAAAACCACAGTGTTGTGTTTGGCAAACACTCTCTGAAGTTTGTTTGGTCCATACTGAATACTATATAGTTTCATTTAGCAGTCTAGTCTATTCAAGTGCCTAAGAGGAGGTTTTGGGATCTAACTTATCCTCAGAGGCCCTCAAGAGCATCAGTGAGGTTTAGCTGTAGCCAGGGTAGGTTATGAACCATGCCTGCTGTGAAAACTTTGTATACTAGGATGCTTCTGCTCAGCTCCAGCCAGGCCTCTAGGACTCTAGACCTCTAGGGCTGATTTGTCCAGCACGGTAACCACTAGCCACATGTGGCTATTAGAATTAAATTTTTAATTAATTAACATGAGATAAAATTTGAAAGTCAGTTCCTTAGTGACACACTAGCCACATTCCAGGTGCCTCAAAAGCCAC
This sequence comes from Tolypeutes matacus, assembly GCA_026826555.1. Lineage (NCBI taxonomy): Eukaryota > Metazoa > Chordata > Mammalia > Cingulata > Chlamyphoridae > Tolypeutes > Tolypeutes matacus. The sequence goes on from JAKSZT010017954.1 coordinate 7,026,401, forward strand.
ATGCGACTAGCAGCTATTGTATTGGAAAGCACAGGTATAGGACATTTTCAGCATCACCCAAAGTTCTGTTGGAGAGCACTGCTCTAGGATCTCAGCATCCCACTTGTTCAGGGGGTCACTGGGTACACAGCAGCTCCCTCAGGGAAATCGTGGTTTTCCTCAAGGCATTCCAGTGCCTGATCACCAGGTGGAGGAGGGGCAGCTCCAGGCCAGCCGGAATGCTAGTCAGGCTTCTCGGCTTTGCCTTCTTCTCAGGCTTTCAGCCACTCAGTAGTACCCAGTTATGGGGATCAACCTTTAAGCACTGTCAGAGATGATCAGTGCCCAGTCCTAGATAAGAGTGTATCCACCTCTTCCTTGAAAGCGGCCAAGAAAAACGATGCTCGCCGAAAATGAGCTGAGGGTCAGGCTCCCTACCCCTAGGTGGTAGGCCTGCTCTCTCCCGTTACCAGGTTACTTCCTCAGGAACGTGCCTGCTTGAGCAGCACTGGCTTATCTTCCTCAGTATAATTATCTTTGATGGATCATACTTTAATGTTTATACCTTGGGATTATTGATCATCTAAAAAATCAATATGACAATAACCTGCATATGCTGTAAAAATCATTCGTCACTGAAGGCGTGGGCCATTCCTTGCAAGGTATCGCATAATACTCAGGAAATATTGGTCTCTCTGGAAGATCTGTGGGGCTTTCTTCTATGGGGAATGCGAATTAGGTGTTCCATTATTGCTTTTTTGTCCCATCAGTCTGGAAACACCACCATTAAGTTTAATGCTTAGTCACATTGACTTTATTAACCCCCATGGTTATATTTTTTGTTCTCTTCCTTGATCACGTGTTTGATTTTCTATTTCAGTTTGAATAGCCTTATTGTGTGTATCTACTTATTTTATTTTAATTCTCCTTAATTTTTTTTTCTGAAAGAGGTGAAGTACAAGCAAATGAATACAAAGGATTCATTATCTGGTCTTCACACTTGATATTTTCTGATTCAAGATATTCCCTGTGCAAGCCCCAACCCCTGGCCCTGGCATAAATGTCAGGATGGCCCAGGGGCCTCCTGACAATCTCATTTTTCTTTTGTACCCTCCTGAGTACCTAACACACTGCTGAGCATATGCTGATTTGAATGGTGTAAAGATAAACACTGCGCTATGCGTGGGAAGATATTACAGAGTAAACTTAGGAAGGAGGGTCACCTCTCAAATTTAGTCAGATGACAAAAGGCAGCACTGGCCTCCCTAGGGTATAGAGATGGGAAAGAATTTGAATAATTATCATCATTATCATCACCACATTCATTAAACCCCATCTGCACATGGCAGTGGATAAGTCCCTACAAGTTATTTTCCTGCCAGTGAAAGAGAATTTTGTCCAGCAGGGAGGATCAGCCTGAGCTCTCCTCAGACACCAGCTTCCTTTCAAGGCTGTTCCTGACTCTGCACTTCCCAGCCAGCAGCGTGGCTTACTATGGAAGGTGAGCACATCCCCTCCAGTGTGCTTAGAAGGTCTCTGTGGTCCTTGACTTTTAATCACCTTTCACCTCCCAGGGCTCTGGACTTGCCCTTTACAGCACTAACCACCATGGCAATTAAGGGAATCGGTAGATAATGACTTAAAGTGTCCTTGCCATGACTTCCATCAGGGCAAGGGATCATCACTGTCTTCATCACCACTGTCTCTCTAGAACCCCACATTGTGTGTTGCGTATAGTAAGTGTTTAATATATATTGATTCAAATAAATAGAATGAATGGATGGATGAGTATCCAGTTTGACCTTAGGGTCATTTCCCAAATTTATAACTATTAGAAATACCATTTCCTTTTCCTTGAGATTCACAGAATGCCATGGAGGGACATGGTTACACAAAGCACCTAGCACTAGCGCTCATGTGGCACTTGGTTAGCTACAGACTTGTGAACATTCTTTTACTATCTGCTTTCATTGTGATTTGACCTAAGCCTCTTGAGGATAAGGGCCAAGGCCTCCTTCCTTCCTCCCTCCCTCCCTCTCTCACTAACATCTCCAAGGAGTGCTTTGTACCAAACATTCAGTATTTATTGACTAAACCAGTGAGAAGAAAGGAAAGTTCCGAGCCTCCATGTCCCTCTCCTCATACATTCAACAATGTATGCTCATTTATCAGGAGTAAATGACAATGATAGACCATGTAAGTCTTGCTATAAATAGGATGGTAATTGTGGCCATATCCAATCATGAGTAAAAATATTGTAAATAGCAGATTTTAGATTCCAATCGGTTTTACTAGATTATTGTTTTTCAACCCTTGAATGATCTGGAGAGCTTTTTAAAAATACTGATGACTGTGTCCCACCACAGAAAAAAATTAACTCCTGAGAATAGGGACCAGGAAATGAAATGGATTTTTTTAAGTCCCCAGATTTTTTGTTTGTTTGTTTTTAAGAGGTACGGTGGATTGAACCCAGGACCTTGTACATGAGAAGCCAGTGCTCAACTACTGAGCTACATCCACTCCCAATGAACAGTGAAAGAGTTGGTTTTTTCATTTGTTTTGTTTTTAGGAGGTACCACGGATTGAATCCAGGACCTCATACATGAGAAGCTGGCGCTCAACCACTTGAGCGATATCTGCCCCCCCCCCAGGTGTTTTTTAATATGCAAACAGTTAAGAACTACTGACCTAGTCTTTGGATGTTAGTCACTACCAGCTCATTACCCTATCACTGTCACCAATCACAATTTGCTCTAGTTCCAAGAGAGCAGAGTTGGAATTTTATGGCGTCAGAGAGCCTCCAATTCCCCACTTCCTCATCCCATCCCAGAGTGTCTCTCCTTAGGAGGGATCCCAAATGGCAGTAGAAAAGGGGATGCTTTGATGATCTCAGATTTGCTTGTTCATTCATTAGACATTTATTTAGCATCTGCTATATACTCAACTGAGGAAAATACAGTTAACTTCTGTGTTCTGTAATCAAGGCTAGGATAGAAGTGTATCTTGGGAGCTACAGAGAAAAGATACCAACCCCTTCAAGGAAGGATCAGGAGAGGCTTTCTGAAGGAGATGAAACCAGAACTGAGTTCTAGAAGTTGCACAGACATTTGCCTGGACTCTCTTTCCCACCGTTCTTTGCCTGCCTGATTGAAGAGCAAAAGCACCAGCCTGGAGGTGTGAGAGAAGGGGCACCTTGCTCTATACACAATTGGTGGTTGTGGGTGCTTCTGCACAGCATTGCCCACCCCTCCTGCACGGGAGGGGTGGGCAATGACGAGAGCCTGAAGGGTTAGACAGAGGCGGCATCACAGCGGACCTGCATGTGTGCCACCCAGGGACAGATTTACCATGGAGCTACTGATGCTTAAGCTGCAGGGCCCCTCGTTTCCACAGGCCTCTCCCACACCTCTGTGGGGGCTCTGGCAGTGTCATCACATGGCCACAGGACCATGTCAGGTTTTGCTGTTTTGTGGGGTTTTTTTAAATTTGCAAAAGTATATTTAATGTCAGTTTTTAAAGTAATTTTGTCTCATGTATTCTTTCTCTTAATGAGAATCCTCAAACTATATAAGCTTCAGGCCCTGCAAAACCTAGATCTGCCCCTGAAGCTTAAGGACCTTAGAGTTTTCCTGAAGGTAGAGGGAATTAATGAAGAAGGAGCATGGTGGGAGTTTTAGCTAGGTTATAATTTATCATCCAAACTGGGATACATTTGAGAGTGCAGGAGTAAACTATTGATAGTTACCCCATAAAAACATCCAATACCCAGAACTTTCCTGGGTGAAAAGTAGTATATAGGCACTCTTGTTTTAGCCCACGTGGTCAGTAATCTTGAGAGTGACTAGAGGGGGTTGAGGATGGAGCAGGGAGACCAGTTAGGAGGCTGTTAAACCCAGACGAGATTATCAGTGTCTGAATTAAGAAAGAGATTCAAAGGGGGAGGGCGGGGGGAGACAAGGATGTGCTGGGGTCTTCGGGATGGGTAAAGGAGGAGTTGTCTGAGGACAGTTTCCAGATTTCAGACCTGGGCAGCTAGGTAGATGGCGGTGTCTTCACCAGACGCAGGAAGCACAGGAGGAATGGCCAAGTAGAAGATGAGATTAGCTAAGTGACAAGGCCCCAGTTGCAAGTTCCAATCCATTGTGAGCCAGTCAATTTGTGGTGGTTTCACACACCTTACCCCTATGCAGATGCCATTCTGAGACTGAACATCCCTGAAAAGAAGGGGTCAGGTTAGCAGTGTGGATGGCTCAGTGCCAACTAACCCCATTATTCAAATACAGCTCAGAGCCTACCCTGCCCTTCTTGGAGCAGCCAAAGCACACCATGTGGCCTGAGCTCATCCTCTTGCCACCACCCTCCATGGCCAACAGAGCCAGCACCTCTCAGCTTCTGGCAGCTGGGGGCCAGCAGGGCGGCCCTGACCATATGGACTGACCCTGGATTTACTTTAGTTAATTTTCACCACTGTCAGCTTCTCTGTTTCACCTGCCCCACCTAATTCCAAATCTGATGAAGGTGCTTTTTTTCTTTTTAAGCTGCAATTCCATATTTTGGACAGAAAATGGTCCTTTTAGCTCCTGATCTCATACTTAAACAAAAATGCTCTCATGTTCTCCTTGATATATTTGCTTATTGGATTTGTTTAATGAAATATGGATTTATACTATAAATATTGGAGTTGGTGTAGTCCATATTTCAATTATTGGATCATTTATATGTCATGCTAACTTTGTAATTACCAAAATGTAGACATATAGTGGATTGAAATGAATTTCTGGTCTTTTTTTGCATTCCTGCCCCCATCCAACCATGTCTGTGCAGCTTGGATCTATGAAAAGGGAAGATTTATATGTGGGGTTTTCAAAGGAAAGTGACGAGGGGTTCAGAAAAGGCAGCGTCCTCCATTTGTGCATTTCCAGCCTGAGTTCTGGCTTTCCCCGCTCGCTTCCCAAGTCTTGTAGGACTGGCCTCAGAGGAGCGGGGAGCTGGCCTCCGGCTCTAGGGCCTGGTGATCAATCTGCTGACAGACCTTCATCATCATTTTCGTCTCGGTTGTAAAGCACAGCCCATTTTCCTCCTTTGCCAAATCTCTGTCCTAAATGGCTCTAAATATACATAAATATAGATTTCTCACTGAGCCCTGCTGCCAGGAATCAACTAGAAACCCTCAACAGACCTACGAGATAGAAGGCACGTAAATCGTGGTCTGTGACCCTCCCTGAACCGGGCTGTCACTTTAACTGGCCAGTTCCTCCCAGGCAGTGGGAACCACCTCCTCGACACCCCCCGTGAACTTGCCACTGCCTCTAGCTCTTCTGCCTCCTGTTTGCCGAACAGAAAAATCTGGCTGGAGAGACCCGCGCAGTGAGTGAACATCACATACATAATTCTATCAGAATATATCCAAGGGTGGGGAATCATTGTTCTCGGAACTAGCTGAGCTGAAGCCCGAGCAGAAATACTAAAGTCAGTCTTGCCTTTGAGCTGCCTCTAACAGCGCCCTTTGGAGACCCATTTCATACAAAATTTGAAGCCTGTGTTTATTGCCCATTAAAGCAACCTTTATTTTATGGCAAATGTTGCAGTAATTGCCTTTTACGAAGAGCACTTTGTAACACACATGCACAGTTGAAAGAAAACCACTCTGGTATTGTCTATCGGGACTTAATGGCGCAATTAATTTTACTCCATCTGTTCCTGAGACTTTAAAGGAAAATGGATTTTTTTTTTGAGCGCACTTTAATGAAGAAGATAAAGCGGCCCGGCTGGTGTCCCACAGGCTCGGCGCAGTAAGTTCAGATTATTGCTCAGTCTGTCAGAATGGGCTGCTTCCCTCAGCAGCAGCCACAGCCAGCAACCCGCTCTGGCCCCTCGCCGCGCCATTCCTGATGACAAACTGCCAGCCAGCTCCCACAAAAGCACGATTAAAATGTCAGCACAGGATGACGAAGGGGCCAAGAGGGTCCTTGGAGACAAACTGTGTTCAGTATGAGTTAATACTTTACAGCAGGGCTGGGGCCCTGCTGGCTGCTGGCTGCTCGGGCTGTCGGCTCGCCTCAAAAGGAAGGCGAGGGCAGGGTCTGGCGACTCAGCGGCAGGGAGGCGTGTGCACATGCGTGTGTGTGGCTGTGTGTGTCGGGCACGCTGGTCTGTGTGGGTGGAAGCTTATTTGGGAGGAAGAGTTTAATAGAGGGTACAGATTAGGGAATTCCTAGACCTTCCATGGTACCTCGACCATGGGGGTCTGGGCCAGGGGGACAGTCGCAACCCGGAATACAGTGCCAGTCGTGGCCTCGGGGCCACAAGTTCTGCCCCAGATGTTCTCGGCACCATTTCAGGAACTATAGGGGCAGCCATGAAAATGTACAAACTGCAAAAAATCACTGCTCACAAAGGAATGGTTGTGCAGTGAGAGCAGTCAGCACCCATTCCGACAGCTGCCGCTTCCCCCAGCCTGCGCACCTATGGCTAGGCAACAGCAAGGGGGTCGGCAGCAGAAACGGATTGTCATCAGTACAACTACTTGACGACATCTCGTAAACGCCTGGGCCAGTGTTGGCTAACTTGCTAGGGGACAAGACACAGTGTCTCTTTGGCTTAATTCTCCCATACGCCTTGACGCCTTGACGTGGTGTTGTGTCCATGTGGAGAGTACCTGTGAGTGACACCATAATGAGGAGAAGGAGATTTGCATCTCTGGCCTCCTGTGGAGACCCGATCTGCCATCCTAGTGGGCAGCAGTTGTGAGTGCTGCCATTGTCCCTAATGGTTATTACCAGTGATAAGCAGGACAAATGTGAGGTCATCACTCCTGCTGGCAGGTCAGTGGGGGTTGGATTTAGAGCCCCTGGGAGACAAGGAAATTAGATGGTCAGTATCCACAGTGGAGGTTGTCACCAACTCCCGGCTCCAGTGATATTGGAAAGGGGGCGGGGCAGGAAGGAGTTGCTAGGTAAACGTGATTCAAAATGTATACTCATACTTGAAAGCAATCAAGGGCATCTATTGTTGGAGTGGCAGGGAAGCAATGATTAGAGCAGAGCACTAATGGGGGAACAGAAGGCAGGAAGGAGGCTCCAGTGAGGGGCAGCCAGGGGATTTGGTTTCCTCTGAGTCTATAACCAAGGGCCCAGATTTCACAAAAGAGAGGCCAGGGAAGCCCTGCTGGTTTCTAATTAAGCCCCTTGGACTTTGCCCATTCATCGTGGAATCCAGGGGAGGGTGGACTTCCTGGTTTCCTAACTTGGCTGTCTGACCTCTTTGGACCCTGGTCTCCTGCTCCACTTCCTCTCTCCCTCCTTCTTGCCCTGGAACTGCCATGTGCTGGCACATATGACTCCCCATTGAGCCGTAAGTGTCCTCGTTACTCTTAGGCTCTAACTCCCTCCTGGCCTCTTTCCCATCTCCAGCTTGTTCTCACCTTTCCACTCCCACCTGCCTCCCCTCCTTTTAGTCCCCTCCATTCCATCCATCACCCCCCTCCCCAAGAGCGCCCTCTAAATCCTATTGCCTTTTTATGTCTCTCTTGGGTTCTTACTCCTGCCCTCTCCCTGAACGCAGATTTCCTGTGTTTTTGAGCATCCCGTGGCTCACGCCAGTAATGGGGTCATAACAGCCCCATTGGCTTTTACAGAGCAAACAGTCTTCTAGAGGTTGCTGAGGACACACCATGACCTAAAACCCCGCTCCTTCAAGCAGCCAGGGATCCCCTGCCCCTGCAAGGCAGTTTACAAGCTATTCCTTTAGGTTTTCACCAGCCAGGTGGTACATTTGGCCCTCTGTATTTGTACAAAAATACAGATGTGAGCCAAAAACTGTAAGAAAACTCTTATCTCTCGAAAAATAAAAATCAGTATTGGTGGATATTAGAAACTCACATGGGGTGAGGGCTCCAAGGATAGCATCCCTCCTCCACGGGGTGGAAGGCTGTTTAACTGACAGTCAAGGGAACTTTCTGGGGAGGGGAAGTAGTGAGACATATCTGTGTGAGTGTGTTTAGGGACCCTAATGTAGAAGAGAGAAATGTGGAGCACATTCAGGTTGAAGGTCCCACTGATTTCCTCCCACTGGGTCTGCCACCATGTTGCTAAAGGAGTCTCCCACAGCAAGGTTCACTCACTCATCATTCATTCGTCAGATATTTATTGAGCTGCTCTACATTAGAGGTACCTAAAGAGACATGTTCCTTGATTGGGTCCTAGGTCTAAAGAAAAAAAAATATCTATAAAGGACATTTTGGGGACAACTGGGGAAATTTGAATGTGGACTCTATATTAGATAATATATCAGTTGAAATTTGTTGGATGTGGTAACGGTCATATGATTTGGAAATACATGCTTTCCTTAATTTAAAATGGTTTAGCAAAAAAATATGGACATACATATTTAGATATATATCTGTGTGTGTTGTGTGTGTATATATGCACATACACAGTGAGAGAGAGGCACACATGTACAGAGAGAGATAAAGCAAATGTGGCAAAATGTTAACAATTGTTGAATCTAGGCAAAAGGCAATGGCTTTTCCCTATATCTTCCTTTCAAGTTTTCTGTAGGTGTGAAATTTTTTCAAAATAAACATTTGGGAAATAATATTATTTTGGATGCCAGAGAGAATATCAGTGAAAAAAACAGGCAAAAGTCTACTGCCTTCATGGCACTTACTTTCTAGGGGTGGAGAGAGCCAATAAGCATAACCAGTGAGTAAAAAATAATATGGGGAATTGGATGTGGTTCAAGCAACTGGGCTCCCGCCTACCACATGGGAGGTCCATGGTTCAGTTCCCGGTGCCTCCTAAAGAAGACAGCAAGCTGGCGCAATGGGCAGGTGCAGCAAGCTGACACAACAAGATGATGCAACAAGAGACATGAAGAAAAACATAATGAGAGACACAACAAAGCAGAGAACGGAGGTGGCTGAAGCAATTAGGCGCCTTCCTCTCACATCGGAGGTCCTGGGTTTGGTTCCTGGTGTTTCCTAAAGAAACAAAGAAGACAAACAGACACAGCAACTGCAAACAACGAGGGGGTGGGGAAAGATAAATAAAATAAATCTTTAAAAAAAGTAATATGCCAGGAGAAGAGTAAGGGGGATGGGGACAATGGGGGGTAGGAGGGGTGCCATTTAAAATAGGAGGTTGGGGGTAGACCCCTCTGAGAAGGGGACACTTGGGCCAGGACTCAAAGGAGGTAAGCATGAGCCCTGCAGAGCATCCAGGTAGAGGGAACAACCAGTGCAAAGAACGTGAGGCAACTTGTGCCTGCTCAGCCACCGAGAACGAGTCTTTGGCCCGTAGTGTTGAGTATCCCATAAATTCCACTGTGTACAGTTCCACCTGCTGTGGAAGGATGTGGCCTTAATAATGACCTTATAAGTTTGGGGGAAACCTTTGGGTTTAAGCCGCACAGACAGGACCTGTGACAACTGTTGAAGCTAAGCCTGGCCCCATCACTTTGTCATGCAATGTGTCAGTTTGTCCGTACAAGCTCTCTCCTGCCCCTCTGTCAAGGAGGATAACTGTGATGAAGGGAAAGAGTACCAGGTGAGGAATAAGACCTTGTGGCAGGTGGGTTTGGGCCCATGTCCTGCTTCATCCTAGACTGGTGATCTTAGCAAAGCACTTGGCTTTTTGGAACCTCAGTCTTCCTCATCTGTAAAATGGGAATAAGTTCACCTTGCTCCTAAGGAGGTTAAGAGAATAATGAGATAAAAGTATGTGAAGGCAAATTGTGAACTGCACAGTACAGAAACCCTAATAGTGTTCTAGATATTCCTGGGGCTCTCAGCAGCTTAATGCTGTTGGCTTAGGGCCCACAACTTGGCCCCTGAGTAACTGACTTCTTGAGTGAGTCATGAACTTCCCACCCAAAATCTATAAAGAGGGACTTAGGAGTCTGGGACCACTTTAGTCTCATCTACCTCTAAAAGAGTATGATTTCATGATCTGGAGTGTTCAGTAGCTCATGAATTCCACTTTCCAAAAAAAAAAAACGGTATGAATAGCACTTTGGTGTCTTTGACGCCGTGTTAGTGGTGGGCTGGCCAGGAACTGCTCAACAGGGCAGCTCGTTGGAGCGCCTCCTCATGTCTGTGGCCAAGGGCTTGACAGGCAGCTGGGTCTCCCCTGCGTGTCCACCCAACTTTGCAACTTACCTTCTTGGCTGCTAGTGAGGCCTTCGGAGCAGCAGCATGAAGGTGGAGGGTTTCATGGAGATGGAAATTGCGCTGCCGTTTAGAGGTGACAGGTTAGCAGCTGTATATCCTCAGGGCCAAGGTGAGAGGTCACCCTCCTGCCCTCCCCCTCCTGTGCCTCAGGCCTCTTGGACAAGGCACACACAGAGCCTCCTGGCCGGGTCATCTTCCTCCCTGGGAGGGCTGAGTCCTGTGTGTGTGCTGTGTTTGTCCTCTATATGTGCACATCCCTGGGCACTTGAGGGAGAATGACAGGAAGAGGTGATAAGTGGGGGGTGGGGGTGGGAGGGAGATGAGAAGAGCAGCTTTTAACTTTTAGGTTCTCTCGTGGGACTCCTACTGGAAAATGCTTCTAAATCTTCTGGAAAGGGTGATCTGTGTTCTTTCAGTATTGGCAGGGTTTAATTTCCCTGTCTAAGCCATCCAGGGACAGAGGAATTCATCCATGCTCCCTTGTGACTGTAGGCACAAGATGGATCCTAGGAGAGACTTTCAGGGAGTGGTTGATATGTCAGGTGGATAAAGAAGTGCAGAGCGCCTGGGCGCTTTTTGGCCATTTAATCTGGAAATGACATCCAGAAAGCAGAGAGGTACTGGCTGTGCTGTTGTCTCCATCAACAGGTTTGCAGCTGGGATGGAGTCAGGCTAGGCTGCTCCCTGTGATTGGGCCAGGGACTCGGCAGCTCCCTGGAGGAAGGAGTTACTTGGCAAAGACAGACCTGGGTCTCTCGTACCCCTGGCAGGTCCTCAGACCCAAACAGTGCCTTCTGCTTGAAAAGGAGACTAACCATGGCATATGACCTAGGCTGGCAGGCAGCACTGCTGTGGAGACAGGCAGCTGAGGCCCTGGCACAAGGAGGTGGCCTCAGCGAGGTATGGGATGGTACCTTCGCCTTTTGTATGAACTTTTAAGTCGGTGATTTTCAAAGTGTAGTCCCCAGACCAGCAGCCATCAGAAGCAGCTAGGAACTTGTTAGAAATGTAGATTCTCAGGCCCAACCCTAGACTTACTGAATCATACACCCTCCCCATGGTTATTGTGAGGATGACACCTATAAAAGTACTTTGTTGGGGGGTGGATGTGGCTCAAATGGTTGGGCGTCCGTCTGCCATATGGAGGGACCTGGGTTCGATCCCCGGGACCTCCTGGTAAAATTAAAAATATATAGAAGGCACATGGGCTGTCAGGCTCTGTGTGCTGGTGAGCCACCAGGCCCCGGGAGCCACGCAGCAAGATGATGACGTAACAGGAGAGAGACACAGGGGAGAGACGACGAGATGCTCCAAAAGCCAGGAACCGAGGTGGCGCAGGTGGCAGAACACCTCTCTCCTACATCGGAGGTCTTCAGGATCGAATCCTGGTGAAGACTGGAGGAGGAGGATGAGAAGAGATGGCAGGAAACAGATACAGAGAATTGCCCAGCAAATGGACACAAAACAGCAAATGGAGAAGGGGGGGTTTAAAATGGATAAAGTAAATAAATAAATCTTTAAAAAAAAAAAAAAATTACTTTGTTAACCTGCAGTGTTTCATATACGTGATAGTGTCATTATTTTGAGTTTGTAGAAGAAATGCTAGCCTAGGATTATTGAGCTCCTACCATTTGTCAGACAGCCCTAAGTGATTCATAGCTATTATGTTGGGTAGGTCCTCTTATTATCCCAAATTTACACAAGACAGAACTCAGGCTCAGAGTTTAAATAACTTGGCAGAGCAAGACCTCTAACCCAGTTCAGTGTGATTCCAGAGTGGCCTTGAAGGTCCCCTGGGAGTCTGTGTCCTGGGCCATTGGGCCTTTTGCAGGTTCTCAAACCCGGCTTTATACTCACCTGCAAAACTTTCCAAATACTGAGATCCTGAGTTCAAGCTCCCTGGGTGTGTAAACAAGGCTGAAAAACACTGTGCATGGCATATATACCACCACCCGCATATCTCAGCATAGTCACTGGAAGCTCAGAGATACACAGGGTCTAAATAACTGCCACAGAGTTTTAGCAAATCATGAGCACTCAATAAATGTATATTAGATTTGTGAGCTGAATTAAGTATTTTTAAAATAGCATCCATTGAACTTTTAATCATTCAGCTAACATGCGTTCATCGTGGAAAAGTCGAACAATATAGAGAACTATAAAGAGGAATAAAATGTTACCCAGAATTCCAAAACCCTTCATTGTGCGGCCTTAAGAGGTAGGAAGAGGTAGGCAGTATTCGCCCCACATTAGAGTCAGAAAAGCAGATCCCAGGAAGGCTCAGCAATTTCCCTAAGTAGGGCTATTTGAGAGGTCAGTCCATCTAGATGGTGGGCAGAGGGATGATAATATAAGTTTTTTTACTTCGAGTGTTTGGATAGAAAGGCAGATGCTGAAACCATTGTGTTGAATCTGCGGATGACTACAAAGGAGCCAATTCGGGCTCTTTGTTAACTCTGGGCAGGAGTATTTCCAAGTACAATTTCCTTCCCCTCCTTTCTTTAGAAATTATCTCTGAAGCTGGAAATCGAGTCGGGCCCAGGTTGGCATGCAGGCATTTTCCATTCCTAAGGAGAGGGCTGGGAAGCAGCTGTGGCACTTGTAACCTTTTTTTCAAAGGTCTGTAGAGTTGAAAATGAAAGGACAAAAGTCTCATGAGTTGCCTGGTAGTGCTTTTCTGTGGGAGGGCCTGGGGGAGAACTTCCAGAGAACCAGAACTTGGTTACCAAGATTCTCCATCTTCCTCCCCAAACCCAAAGCAACTGCAAGCCTTGACCACCTCCATGTTAAAAAAAAACAGATCCTCCTGGTCCCACCCAAACCACAGAACTCTCCAGCCTTTGTGTGTATCCTATCATAAAATCACTTTCCCATGACTTCCTGAATAGTAAACCCCTGCTTGGGTACCAGGGAATGGAGCTTTCGGTTTTTAATGGACTGTAGCAGAAGCAAGTTCAAAAGTGCGAGGACTGTAAACTTCAGAACAACTCTGCAAATTGCCGCACACCATGGCAGAATGATTCAAGAGGCCAAACTTTGCCTCATCAAGTCGGAGAATTTTCTGCAAATGAACTTTTCGAGAATTATGCCGTCGTTGGCATTACAGTATTACACACATGCCTGTTCCCAATCACTCACTGGAACTTATTTTGTAGTTAACCTCCATAAAGGGCTGTGCGAGCGAGCACAGGCCTGTCACACACACATTATTTAGAAGCCCTTATTATTATTTTATTGCCAGTCCTTGACAGCTGAGGAAAAGCCAAGCGCTTTAATCTTTTTTTCCCTTTAGTTTACAGTGTAAGAGCTGCATGTAAGATGGATTTGATTAATATGTAACAGAGATGCAATTCTCTGTAAAATGTGCTGTACTTTAGCACCCTGGAAAACAAACTGCATCACAATGGCTTAAATCTCAGTCCATTGTATTATATAGACATCATAAATAATAGAGAGCAGGCAGATATTGCTGCAGGCTTCATCTGCATAACACATCTGAGCTCTCTATAATGTGTTCAACTTGTCACTTTTAGTACAGAAGAGAGGCAATAAAGCTAACAGCTGACTAACACACATCAGCCCTACTTCTACTTCCAGGGGGGTGAATGCTCATTAAGCCATCTTAGCCCTGACTTTTAAAATCCATAACTCTTACAAATGTAAAAAAGTTGCCACAAAAGATTAAGCGCATAATATATGTCAAAGTATAATTTTTCATGCGTCTCCCCCAACTACCACTCCCTGCTGCCACCGCCACCACCGCACCAAAATTCTTGTTTCTTTTATAGCCCTTTCACTAGAGGAAAGAAAATAATCTGTTTTTCAGATAAAACCAAATGAAATATCATTTTCTCAGCATTGAAAAGGGACTAGGTAATTGCTTTTGCGTTTGGAGCAAATAAGCTGACCCCAGAAGGATTTGCATCTTTTTCCCTCTCCCTCTAAGACCAGCTCAAAAGAAATATGAGGGACTCAGCCATCCCTGGTTGTACTTTGCAGGCAGGCATTAGGTCAGTCTGAGCAGCCTTCAACATGGTCCTCCAGTTCCCTGCCTCATTTTACCTATTGAAAACAGGAAGGGAGGAACCCGTGACATTTCATTTCCAATGGAATTGCAAAGCAGAGTTTCATAGCTTTGTGCAGTTACATTTGGCAGAGCTTTCGGAGTTTTCGTTATGCTCTTCTGATTGTTTTTCTTGTGTTTTAGAGCAAAACTTGAAAACATTACAGTATGTCCTTTTTTTCTTTTTCATGATGTCTGAGCCTTTTTAAGGGATTAAGGCTGTCAGGCAAAAAAAAAAAATGTCCTCTAGCACAGAGCAGATTTAGTCCTATGGGATGCAGTTTGGTGGGCAGGGAAGCATTGCGGTCTCTCTCTTGGGGGGGCTGTGATGTATGTAGTACATGGATGTATATGTCTCATGACATTGATCTCTTTAGAAAATATACTTTGAAATATTTTTCTTGGTGCTCGTAAGAAAAATAAATGGCTGATGGTGGCCCGGATGGTAAGAAGACAGGTTAGGATAAAACAGGAAATTTTTCCTAGCAGTCATAATTCTCTCAAGGGAAAAAGTTAGAACTCAACACTTGAATCATTTAGAATAAGTTGAACCAAGCTCTGGAAAATAAACTCAAAGGGGGGAAGAAAAACCTGCATAAGTAGGGGGGCTGGCATGCTAACCTAATAGAAATTGGAAGCAGATACAGAAATCCCATGATGCACCGGAATACAACACTACCTCTCTGATTAGTTCAGAACTAACAGGATGTGTGTGTGTGTGCACGTGCGTGCACGCGCATGTGTAACAGGCTTTCGTTGATACCAGTGGTGGTTGTGGGTGGGGATTGAAAGAAGGCTTGATTCCCCTTGGTTAGGAACGTGAGCCCAGAACAGTAAACCACTTTTCCAACAGTCACAACGACTGTTTGTTTTTGGAAAAAGTCATCATTAAACTCTGATGTGGGCTGCAGCACTGCTTCCTCGGAATTTTGTTGGTATCCACTAGGCAGACCCAGCAAGCTCAGCCTTCCGCTGCTGAAGCCCGAGTTGTCCTCGTTTCTAGCCCACACTCCTGCAGCAACTACCTGTCTGGTCTCCCGGCTGCCTGGGTTTCCTCCATTTCCTTTGCCACCCAGCAGCCAGCGTGGCCGCTTCGTTCCTCCATTCCCCAGCCCACTATTCCAGGTCTTCCAGTCTTCTAACACCTGTCCCTCCTTCCACTCCAACCACTCCAGTCCCTTAGAAGTTTCCAGTCACACTAAGTACTTTCCCATCACCGTTCTGTCTCAGAATACTGTTTTACCTGCACAGATTGAAACCCCATCCCATCCTTCAAGACCCAGCCCGAATCCTTCACCTCAGGGAGACTGATCAGACCCCTGCTTGAAATGCATCTTTCCCATAGATCTTTTTTTTAATTATTTTATAAATTATTGATTTATAAAATGGGCAGTTAATTGCATTAATTATATTCCCAGAACCCACTGTCATCTTGGAGCTTTGTGAGGCCTCACTCATCCCTGTCTGCTCTCCCTCACCACCAGACACCCAGCCTAGTGTGTTGGGTTTGTAACTTTGGGTATCCTTGTAAAGCATGCAGTGCTACTCTGTGGGTGCATTTAGCCTGCATAAGAGGCAATGTGCTGTGACTCAGCTCTACACTACATTTTTTAAAGATCTCTCCATGCTGCTGGGGGCACTTGTAGCTTGTTGCTTCTCAGTGCCGCTAAGTATTCCAAAGTATGCACTCCCCAAGTGATGATGCCCAGATACCTCAGCTCCCCTAGCACAGATACAACCAGTCATCCTCATAATCTGTCCATTTATGGACCTCTGCAGTAATTTCTCTGAGCTATATCCCAGGAGTGCGATTGCGAGGTCATAAGGCATGTACAAATTAATTTCAGTAAATAGTGCAGATTGGTCTTCAGAATCACTGTAAATTTACCATCCACCAGCAGTGCATAAGAGTTATCATCTCCACATGTCCTTGCCAATACTTGCTGTTATCCACCTTTCTAGTTTCTGCCATTTTGACAGGTATAAAACTATTGTAATGAGCTGACCATTTTTCTAAGTTTCTGCCCTTTTGTTGGTTTGCAGGGTTTGTGTGTATGTGTGTGTGTTGTGTCTTCTAACTGTGGATTAATTAATTTTAGACACTCAAATATCTTCTTCTAGTCTGTTCTCCATTAACAATCTGAAATGACCTTTAAGAAATTCTTCATTTTGCTACAGTGAAATGCATACACTTTTTTTTGTCTCATTTTATGTTCTGGGAGGTCTTGTTTAAGAAGTATTTCTCTGCCCTTAGTCCACAGATATCATTCTACATTTTCTTTTATTAGCTTCATAGATTGGTTTTTCGCCTTCAGAACCCATAAAACTTAGTAGCATTTATCAGAGTTTGTGTGGAATTTATCTCCAACTATGTCCTCAACCAGATGTGAGTTCTTGAAAGCAAAGCTATCTTGTAGACACCATTGAAGCCTCAGCTTGGCCCAGGCTTACCCTGGCTGACCCACTCACCTGTGTCCATATTGCTGACACGCCTTCCCTCCATTCCCAGTGGAAGAGATGCCATTCCCCCTGTCCGCTGTCAAGAGTTCTTGCAGCATTAGTGATTTCACCTTTCCCTTGAAAGCTCTCCCATTAAAATAGGGAAAAGGTATCCCCCCTTCTGTTCCTCGCTTTTCCCCATCAGGCTCCTTGTCTTCTAACCCATTTACTGCAGCTGCCTTTCATCTCTGCCCATCCACTGACTTGTCCCCACAGAGCTCTCAGGGGTCTCCCATTGCCAGCTGCATCAGGAAGTTCCCTGCCCTCATCTGACCCTCCCTGCAGGCCATTTAAAACTTTACAACAGCCTTCTTGATTTTTTTCTCTGTGGATTTTGTGGCATTCTTCTTCCCTTGTTTTCATCTCATCTTTCTAACCATTCTCAGATCTCCTTCAGTGACTCTTTACGTTCCAGGTAATCTTTATAGGTTGGCTGTTCTTTGAGATTTCATCCTCACTCACCCTTGGAAATTTTACCCACATCCGTAGTTCTCCCTTCCACTTTGGGGATGATGATGGTATTGACCAAACCTCTCCCCTGAGCTACAGACCCATATATCTTTCATACAGCCAAAAAAGCCCGATGTCTCGTGGTCACTTGCAATTAAGTGTCTCAAACTTATCTCCCCCCAATCTCCTTGTCATCTGACAGAATGCTGGGAAAATTTCTAGACTGCCTTTGAAATCCAAGGCAGACTAGAACTATTTCCAAACCCTTTATTATCGAGTAGCACTTGAATTTATCATCTCTGATTCTTCTCTTTCCCCAACCCTGCCCAAACCTTTTCCTGTTCGTGTATTCTCATACTCACCATTTGGCCAGTTAACAAAGCCAGAAATCAACAAATCTCCCAAGGCTCTTCCTTTGCCAACTTCTGTGTATTTTACCTCTCAAAAGATTGCCCCAGTCTGTCCCTTCCTTTCTATTCAAACAGCCTCTGCTCTAACTTCCAAACTCGTGTTCTGATCTCTGTCGTCCTTTAATTCAATGATTCTCAAACTCAAGTGTGCATTAGAATCACCTGAAGGATTTATTAAAAAAACAAATTGCTACCACCACCACCCCACTCCACAAAGTTTCTGATTCAATAGGTCTGCACTAAAGCCTGAGAATTTGCCTTTCTAATCAGGTCCCAGGTGATGCCAAGGCTGCCAGTCTAGGTGCTATACTGTGGGAACCACTGCTTCAGTTGATTTCCCATCCATCCATTGGCTCCTTTGGCAAATGGTTATCGAGCACCATTTGCCAGGCACTAAGTGCTGGAATTCCATGATGAACAAAATACAGTCACTCATGGAAAAGGAGTGGGGTGGGGGCAACAATGAACAAATTAACGTATAATATATACCTGGAATGATAAATGCCAAAAAAATAAAGGAGGCCTTTAAGGTACAGAAGAGTGGTGATGAGCAGCTGATCAGGAAAGACTGTTCAGAACCATCTGAGTAGGAACAGGTATTTCAGGCAGAGGGAACTGCAGATTCTTCTCGTTTACCCTAAAACACAGCCCTGATTCTGTCAGTCCTCTTACAGAATAACAGGTCACCATGTTTAATGTCGTTCTAGGGTCTCCATGAACTGTCCCCCCCCTTCCCTTTATACTCATTCCTTTTGCACACAGGCTGGCCTGGTTTCTCACAAGTTCCTCCACCGACCTACCACTTCCCTGCCCTGAGGCATTTATTTGTGTTATTCCTCCCCCTGGATTGCCTTTGCCCCGCTTGTCCTGTAACTCATTCTAGATTCGCTTCCGTGGCCACCTCCTCCATGAAGCTTTCCCCTCTTTTTCCATTTGAAAGTATCTTCTTCCTCCTCCTCATTCCACGAGCATTTATCCCAAAAAGGCTTTCGAAACCCTTGCATGTTCCTTGCCTGGTTCGCTTCTGTATTCCAGTGAGAGCACAATGGACATTGGCTAAATAATGGGCCAAAAGTCTTTCTCTTACTCCATGACCTCTCCAAAAGGCAGGTCTCTTGTGTTTCCTAAATGCAGGTGGCATTAGTAATAGCTGAAGGAGAAAGTAAAGGCTGCAGCCTAAATCGAATATTTGAATCATCTCTAGATTTCACTTTCTTTCTGTGCCATTACTAAGATAATTGAGTTGGAAGTAGTAGTAGCATTTCCTCAGGCTCACAAGCGTTCTTCACCCAAAGGGAGGGAGATTAATTGACTTCTTTTGTCTTCCATTCAAATGAGGCTTTCATGTGAATTCCCCGCACCCTCAGCCCCTCCGCCAACCTCCCCTCACTCTTCGGGCACTGGACATGAAAGCAAGAGCACCTGAAACTCTGCAGAGCCCCGCAACCCCGCCAGCTACCAGGTCCCGCTCTTCTCTTCCCTCTCCACCCCCAGACCTCTCTGACCTGGCACCACAACGGTTCGAGGGGGAAATGGCCCCAGGCGGGGGCAGGGGGTGGGCTGGGCAGCTCCAGCTGGAAGCTGGGCTCTGCGGCAGCCACTGAGCTCTCCACATGCCGGCCAGATGGTCTGGTGCAGCAACAGCCTTTCGGAATTAATAACTCTCCCTCCAGAGGGGCAGCTTCATTCAGGAACCCGTTCACATTTTCCAGCTAAGTGGGTTTTCTTCCTGTAGTGTGTTCTGGCCGCTCCGTTCTGTGGGGCCTCCTCATGAAGGCTGGAGAGACGTCTCTTGCTCCCTCCACCTTTCTTTGCCTTTGGCTTCTGACAGTGCAGCTTTTAATCTAGAAATTATGGTAACTTGTATGTGCATTTTGAGAGTATATCATTGCTGCATTTAATTAACGGTTATTAGCGTCAGCGTACTGTGCTGTATTCTATGTCACAAATCATCAAGTCTCCCAGAGCAGTTACAGCAATTAAGAACTCCATCACACCTTCTGTATAGTCATTTGGTAGTTTTCCAGGCCTTTTCAAAACTGGAAATTACTAATCAAATCATCTCTGCTCTGTGCCTCAGTATCGTTTATTCCATTCCTAATGATGTGCGACTTTTTTTTCTTTGGCCGTTAACAGAGGCATCCGTGCATCTAACCCATTTCACACCACCGTCATGCCTTAGCGAGGCGATAATGAACTTGCAGAAGGAAATGCAGGCTTTGGTTCTCTTTTCAGAGCAGTGTCTTTCCTCTCCTGCTGTTGGGTGATTGAATTTTGAAACTGTAAAATGCATCGACAGACCTACAAACCTGACTTGCCAGAGCCTCAGCCATCACAGTTTAGCTTCAATTCAGAGCTCAGTGCGACTCCTGCCTGATCAATTTGTCATCCCTCTAAATGGAAACTAATTACTTCCCAGGGAAAGATTGCAGGCAAATACCAGCCTTTGCATCAGCAGCCCTCTGCAGTGAGGTTAAGGCAGAGTCCACAGGGTTTTACCAAAGGGGCCATTTGCCTCTCTACCTAAATAACGTCAGGAAGAATTTTGATTATTTAGAACAGCAGTGAGCTTGCTGTCACCTCCACTAAGGTCAACTGTCAAGAGTACGCCTCACTTAATAGGTCTCCTGAATGATCCTGAGTCAAATGTCCAGGACCATTCAACTGCTGGGTTTCAGTGTAACCCCCATGGCAGGCTCTTGATGGTGTTTAGATGAGGATGAGCCAGGCTGCTGGCAGCATGGCCCACTGCCTCCCACCCCCCAAGAGGATTCTCTTTTTTTCCCCATGCCCAAGAACACTGCCCTGGAAGCATCCCCGGGATGACTGAATCATTGCCATTTGTGCAGCAGCAGACAGACTGTGCCGCTGACAGCTGCCGGCGAGGTTGCCTTAGATGCAGTGCCAGGAGATCTGGGCTGTGCAGGGCTGCCACTCGCAGCCTGCGGTAGTGCACAGGCCCTGGCTCAGGACGGTGGGGCCAGGCCCCCCAGCTCAGAGGCTGCTGAACAATCTGAGGAGAGGAGGGCCTTGCCAGTGCCCTCCCTTTGCCTGTCTTGGATGCTGTCTGCTCAGGCCATGTTGAGCTGTCAGGCTGGCTGAGTGGTTTGAGACTCAGGGCTGATCCTACCACCTCTGGGTCTAGGCTGAGCCACAAGGTCTTTAGCCTGGCCCCACATTTGCCCAGTGCTGGACATTCTCCCAGCAGAAGGCAAACAAGACCCAGGAGAAGGGTTTGTTTGGTCAAGCAGCTGATGGGATCCCCTACTATTTGACTCGTGACTCGTGTTCCCTGTTGGGGAACATATTCAGGCTCCTCAGAGCATATAAAAGGAACCCAAACCCAAATCAGTGCCCATTCCAAAGTTCCGTTCTACTTCAGGACAAAGCACCTTCCTTCTTGTTCTTACCATGTGGCAGCAATGCACCCTGGGCGGCTGTGTGGGCCCTAAGATCTGGGATAAGCCATGAACTTCTCTAGGCCTCACTTTATTTCTGTCACCACTGAATTTTTCAGTACAGGTGAGCTCTTAAGTCCATTCCAGCTCTCCGTGGTTATGTCTTCAGTCTCTAGGAGGAGTTGTGTGCTTTGAAAAATAATAAAACCCCAGAAAAATAGCTGCTTCAGGTTGGCCCCTTCTGCTTTTAAGTGAGAAATAAAGTGCTGGTTCTCCTTGAAAATGATGCTGGCCTTTACAACACCTTCTCCCTTACTCGCCCGCAAACCTAAGAGAAGACATCCTGGGTCACATCCTGTCTCTTCTCTGTGGTATGTTGCCTGGGACTTGTACTTCGGTAAGCAGGCAAGGACTGACTACTAATAGAGAGGGAAGCGGGAAGCTGGTTTTCTTTTAACCCCTCTTAACCCTTCTTCCGCCCACCTACGTGCCCACAAGCCCTCCTCCCTTCTCCCTCTCCCCAGCTGTCAGCATGCCAGGGAACCAGGCCACACTGAATTGCATACATTTCAGAATCAGACCGTCCTATGTGCCCTGGCTAAAGACAGACTTGTGGAGAAAATCAGGATTTGAGAAACCCGTTCTACTTATTAGGTTCATCCCAATTCAAGCCACTGATCTACAAAACATAGCCATTGGGGAAATGTCACCCCATGGCCTGGTGTAGTGTTGGGGGACTAGAACTGGCTGAAGGATGACTGACTGCATGTGCATTGAGCCGTTTCACCTTGGGCAAGCACTTAACCTTTCTTTGCCTCCTTTTCTCATTTATAGTATGGGACTAATGATAAGCCCTGCCTATTCTAGGGCTCTTGTGAAAGTTAAATGAATTAGAAAACATAACAAACCTAGACTAGTTCCTGCTCCATCCTAGGGCCAGGACAAATATGAGCTGCTATTGTTACAGTTAATCACCCCCACCATAGAGAGGTTCGGTCTGTTTTGAAATTAGGGGTATGCCTTGTCCTTGCCACCTAAATTTCTGATTATGTATGTCAACCCCTGATTACAAAAGGATACCAACAAAGTTGGATGAATAAACACTGGTTACATGGGAGCATAAGTGGAGGTCTCTGGTATCAGCCCCAGGGCCAGCCAGTGTAGCGTATACTCTAAGCATGTCCCAGGGAGATATTTTGTAAGTCCTCAGAGATTATCTGCATGCCTGATTTCTCAAAGCTTAACAGTGTGTCTCGGTCGTGGTACCTGTGTTCTTAGAACGTTGACAATCAGGAACTTTTTGGGCACAATTGACAGAATTAAAATGGCTTGAACAACAGGAAAGGTTTCCTACTCCCAAAGTGGGCTAGTTAATTCAGCTGGGTAAGTATATTGGGGCACTGGACTGGCTTCCCTGACATTCTCTTAGCTTCTTCCTCATGGTTTCAGTATGGTCACTGCCATCAATATCAGGCACCGTTTCCTAAAGAAGGCATGTTCACAGAAGGAAGAAGGTGTTATTCCTTATGTAGCCCAGTCTTTTTATGGGGAGGAAAGTCTTTTCCAGAAACCCCACTGCAAACTTCTCCTCAGGTCTCACTGGCCAGAACTGGATCACATTCCTGCCCCTAAAACAATCAATGGCAAAGGAGAATGGGATTGCCAAGGCTGGTCTTTACGTTCATGACCATACCCCGTAATGGGGGAAGGCTGCCTGCCTGGCACACAGGGCCACACAGTACCTGAACAAAATCTGGCTTCAGTGAACTCCAAGGTCTCTTGATTGGACAACCAACAGGGTCTCTCCAGGACCTTAAAGGTCATTAATTCTGACCTACCACTCTGTAGATTAGGAACCTGGCAAGTGGTTTAACTTCTGAACTTCAAAGAATGCAAACTGGTTAGTAACAGATCTAAAATTAGACTCTTTTTCCTCTTACTCTTACTCTCATCTCCACCCACCTCTCTTCCTGGTGTTATTTTCAGTTCCAAATGCTTAAAGTCAAACAGACAACAGCAGTTACACATTTCAGTTGACACTTCTGCCACCGGTAACTACCTTGTTGATTGCTGCATAAAATGTTTAAAAATGAGAACCATGTGCCTTCACATCTAGTTATCCTCATCAAGTTTCTATGACCATTAACCAACAGTTTTATCAGATTCATTCTCCATGGAAAGGAAACAAAAGCATGTCAGTTCTTATCCTCAAGAATTTTCCAGTCCAGATGAGACAACTATTCCAGTATCCATAACAGTTACAATATAGACTAATAGTGCCAACTGATTGATGGACGGCCTGGGTTCAAATCAGGGGAAGGAGGGACCATGCTGGGTACATGGATTTCACTTCACCGACAGAAGGGAGAAGGAAGTTCACATGGGATAATAAATGATAATAGTCATGATCACAACAATTATTGAGCATTTACTATTTCCAAGACAAAGGTCTAATGACTTTACATGGTTTCACATATTGTCCTCGCAAAAACCCTCTGAGATGGGTTTTATTATTTTCTTATTGTTTCCATTTTATATATAAGGGTACTGAGATACAGAGAGGTTAAATAGTTTACCCAAGGTCATATAGTTAGTAAGTGGTGTTGCTGAAATTTGGACCCAGGTGGTGTGGCTCCAGAGTCTGCCCTCCTTCACATGGGCTCAGCCTCTCATAATGTAAGAAAATTCATGACATAGGAAAGTTCAAGACTTTGTGAGGGGACTTCTACAGATTGATTTATCTGAACCAAGGATTTATAGCAAAATGTAGTGAGAGATAAGGTAGGGAAATTTTACTAAATTCACAAGTGTTTAGAACTTGATCTGGCTATCTGGATCCCAGAAAATTCTGGAAGATATGTATATGCAAAGAACACAAGCAACATTGAATGTGGCTTTTCGCTTATACTTTTATTCCTCCATTTTGAAGGTAAGGGACGTTTATGTTCATCTGTAAGCAGTGACGACATTGCCAGATTATTATGATCCCACAGTGCATCACCCATGCCATCCGGTTGCATATTGCCCTGCTCCCACATGCATTGCTGCGATCAGATGTGTATCTGGAAAGCTTCAAGGCCCGTTTGTACTGAGTGGCGGTTGACTGCCTTCAACATATCTCCCAGTGCTTCACTAAGTAGGCTTCAACAAGCAAGATTCACACAGGATAAGAGGAGCCAATGCTGAACCACCTCCATTTTGAGATGAATGCAGGTCTTTAGTTATTCTGCAGTATAGATTTTATAGTAAACAGAATTAAGCCACAGCATAATACCCTTCTTCCTCCCCTATTTGTCCTGTCCTACTAAGACCAACAAAATCACTTCTGTCATCTTTTTTTAGGGTTAAAGAATTGAAACCATTTAAGGTGTTTAAATGGGATTTCTTGGCAGAGAGAGAAAAGGGTTAACATTAAGCATAAGGAATTTGTCAATACAAGATCTTGGATCATCATTTCTGCTCCTGATAAGTATCCAATGAATATAGAAGACATCTCCACAATGCCCCCAAGTGGAAAATGAACCAAGTCGTAGAAGAGTGGGGTAACCCTGAAGTTCAAGAATGGGTTTTATTGGTGGCATTTTAATTACAGTAAACTAAAAATAGGGTCTAGTTTACTCTTGGATATTTACATCTTTTTTTAACTCTTGACAATGGTGAGGTTTTTTGGTACTTGGTTAGTTCTGCATGGCCTAATATCCAGATGCTTTTTCCTAGTATAGCTTCCCTTTCTATTATGGTTTATATAAAAAGGCTCTTCTCTTTTCTATGTAAAATGTTTAAAAATGACATTGTTTCTAGTACTTTTATTTTTCCTCCTTGGAAATCTAACCACTCAATATATTTTAAATGGCTTTTGAAAAATGCTTCACATTAGCTACCTGGATTCCAATCCCAATTCTAATACTTGTTAACTTGTGACCGAGAATGAAGTATGTTAACCTCTGTGAGCCTCAGGTCCCTCCGGACTTCCCTCCCCCAAGTGGTCTCCCACTATTAACAGTTCAGATCCTTTCCATCTCTCAAGGCTCAGTTCAAATGCTACTTCTTGCTTTCCTTCATATCACTCCCTCTTCATTTCCATCAAGCTAGCAATAACCCATTGGCATTATTTCCCATCCTCTTAAAGTACATGCTCCTTGAGAGCCAAGGTTGTATCTTTAGTTGTCTTTGCACTCAAGAATGCTTAGCACAGTGCTTGCCCACAGTTGATGCTCAGATGTTGAAAAGATGAATGAAGAAAGAAGTTCTTGAGATCGATTGTATTTGTTTCTTAAAAATAGCCAATTTAAATCAGTGGTTCTCAACTGTGGTATTGCATTCACTGGGGCATTATAATCAATTGTAAGTGTGTTGGGATGATTTGGTATTAAGGTTTGTTAGGATTTGGAAGTTTGCAAACTATTTACTGCTTTTATAAATTAGAATGCTATCCCTTCAGAAATATCCTTTAATGATGATAATAATAGTAATATCATCATCCTTCAGTGTTATTATTGCAATGTGATTCTCTCCCTTACACTGTGATTTGTTTCTTGAATGGAAGAGGAAAGAGTCAGGACCAAGGAAATTGTATATAATCCACAAGCCTATCTTTTCTGTGCCACAGCCCATAATAAGCCAGAAATTACTGTTAATGGTTATGGAACTGTGAAATTACCGTAGTGCTTTACTTCTTCACAAAATTTGGGGGCATTGTCAACATGAACGATCTCTGTCAACTTAGGGAAAAGAATGATAACCATTATTCTATGCCAGAGGCTGGCAAACTTCTTCTGTAAAGGGCCAGAGAGTAAATATTCTCAGCTTTGAGAGCTATAAGGTTTCTGTTGCAGCTACTCAATTCTGCCATTCTAGTGCAAAAGCAGCCACAGGCAATATGTAAGGGAAGAAGCAGAACTGTGTTCCAGTAAGAGTTTACTTCCAAACACAGGTGGCAGGTCAGATTAGGCCCACAGATCTGTATTAAGCCGTAGAGTACATATGGAAGTGAAAATAATATTGGTTAGTTTTTAAAAATTGTATTAATCATATTCATTCTACTTCCTTTATAATTGCTAAAGAGTTCCTGCAAAGAAAGAAAAATGATGGGATGGTGAACTTGTTTTCTTATTTGCAAGAATATATAGTATTACATATTTCAGAGTTAATAGTCTCTAAACTATCTTGGCACAAGAAATGAGATTAAATTCAGTTAATGGTTTAAATGCAGTCCCTGAGGCCCGTTCATTAAAGAAAGGTGTGAATATGGTGTTTAATGAAGTACCTTGTCAGTTAAGAAGTTTGCTGTTGGGGTCCTGTGTGTGACACATGATTTTCTGTCTTGATAGTTTCTCTCAATTGGATATCCAGGCTCTGCTTTCTTCTTTGGCATTTTTGCTAATAATTACTTAAAAAGTCATCACTTCTCCTTTTAAATTTCTGCATGGAGTGATAGTCTTTCTTTACTTCTTGATAGCCAAAAAGGAAGTGAATGTAATTATGTAAAATAAACTTTTAAAACAGGGCCCCAAGTGGATGTCTTGTAATAATTAGTCCCTGGAAGTTGGACACCCACAAGGTGTATCTTAGATCAGAGTCAAAAATGCTTCATTCATGATCTTGGGTGGAAAAAAACATCACAACAACAGGAGCTGTTGTGTTTGGGCCATCCCTGCTGTAGCATTATTTCAGTAGTGCCTGTAAAAAGTGGTCCCTGCCTCACTTCCATGGCTTTTCCACTCCCACAGGCAGGAGCTCAAAGCTTAGGCTCACTGTATTTCTTGAGTCTTCCTCAAAGCTCAGGCTCTCTCCATCCTTTGAGCCAGTGCTCACCCTAACAAGAAGAGTGTTACCTCCCTAAGATCAGGATGTGAATTAAACCACTCAAGTACAAGGCCAGGACCATTCCAGCTGCAGAGGCTCTTCTGATTCACATGCCCCTCTGCTGTCAATCAGACCCAAGTCAGGGAGCCCCAAGCAGGGAGTTGTTGTCCGTCCCCCTCCCCATTTTCATCATTTTGGCACCTGACTCCTCTCCTTTCATGCTGACACAGGCTGAAAAACTGGCACGTCAGCTGGTCTCTTGGTCTGACTAGGATGGAAGCCCCTACTACGTCAGCAAGTAACAACCCAACTAAATGTGGCTTTAAAAGTAAAGACATTTATCTCACATTACAAGAAGCCTAGAGACAGATGATGCCAAGCCTCTTGTGGAGGCTCAGTGTTGTCATCAAGGACCCCAGCACCTTCTGTCTGTCCACTCTGCCATCTCAGTGTTTGGGGGATGTCTTCCCTCATAGATGCAAGATGGCTGCTGAAACTCCAAGCATCATGTCACATCCTCATCTGGCAAAATGCCAAGCAGCAAAAAAGAGAGTGGGGCAAATAAAAAGAGGGAACTCTTCCTTATGCAGCCCTCTTTTAGCAGGGAAAATTTTTCCCCAAAATCCCCCAGTCACTTTCCACTTGGGCTTCTGGCTGGACCAACATCACTTTCCTTCTGGCATAGAGGAGTGCGATTTCCATGATTGGCTTAGACCAGCTATAGTCTCCCCTGGCGCAGGACACATACCAGAGTTAGGGTTCTATTGGCAGAGAAGAAAGGGGAATGGCTAATGAGTGAGCAGCCAATGGTGTCTGCCACATCTGACCTAACCCCCCCCACCGCCCCAGTTGGTGGCCAGAGCACCTTTGGCTTTGACTGATCAAAGCATTGTCAAGAGTCAGCCATCTATGGAGAGTTCTCTGGAATTATTGCCATCAGTGTTTCCTGACTCCTGATCATCATCAGACACCTGGATTCCGTCAGTGCTTTTTCTACCTGGCAGGGCCTGTGCATGCTCACGAGGTTCTGAGCTGGCCGAGCATTTGGATGTTGTGTCTTGCCACCTGGCTGACTCCTGGCTGCCTCTCTGTGGTCCTCTGCATCTCCATCTGTCCCTTCTGGGTAAAGAGATGAGCTACTCTAGGATCCTCAGTACCTTAAAAAAAAAAAAAAGGAATTTCATTTTTCATAGTAAAATCATACTACGTGTGCATTTTTTCCTTTGCATCACAGAAATGCTTGGTGTATTATTTTAATAGACTACTTTTAATTAATAGGTATAATGTTGAAAAATCAAAATAAACCTCAAGGGTTCTCTTCTCCCCATCTTAGTTTCATGGGATAGTTTAATTGTTACGCAATTCCATGATCTAAACTTTTGGCTCTTGGTTTTTTGATATCACATATATTTATATAACTGTAGGAAGTCAATTTAAGACTGCTAAGAATTGCTTTAAGATGCTTCCTGTCTGTGAGACACTAAGTAAAGCTAACTCTTAGATCCCTTTATATTTGTGAGAGACTGATAGCTTGCCATGATAGCCCTCTCATTCATATTATTTTAACACTTTCCATAACTGTTATCCCCATTTTACAGATGAAGAAGGAAGGCCTTAAGAACCAAGATAACTTGGTCACAATCCCACCACTTTTACCACAGTTGGTACTAGAGCCTGGGCCTTCTGAGACCACCTCTGAAGCACTTCCTTTTTTTCTCCCACTGGAGTCCCAGTCCCCGTGGTGGTGGTCAAGAGTCTTGAAAGGAGGCCGTTCATACCCACAGCTGACTCAGCTGTGGTACCCATTCGTTGCAGCCTCTGCCCAGAGCACCCTTGAAGCTTTCCTTTATTTCCTTTCCTTGGATGGCATTTCCACTAGGGAACAGCAAAAGCAAGCAAAGTGTGTATAGGTTCACTTGCACGTGACCAAGACCTTAAAATAAGAGTGACGAAAAAGTCAGAAGTTTCTTTCTGATGTCAAGGTTCAGAGGTTTGCAGCGCAGGGCCCTGTCCCTCGGTCCTCGGGGACCAAGCCTCCATCCAGCTTTACGCTCTGGCTTCTGTGCTGCTGGCTTGCCTTCCAGCTCCAGCCCTAGAGTGTGGCCCTCTTCTCATGGCTCAAGACAGAACTGCAGCCACACATCGACCTTTCCGAGCAGCAGGACAGGTTTCAGGAGAGGGGACTAAGAATAAGAAGGAAGAGGGCTAGGGAAGAGGATCAAAAGTGAGGGTCCTAGAAGCTGCCAAAATTTAGTCACAGAGCCACTCCTAGCTTCAAGGAAGACTGGGAAATGTAGTTTTTATTGTGGACCACCTAGTCAGCTAAAAGTTCTATTACTGTAGAAAAGGGGAAGAACAAGTAAGAAAGATGACTATAAGAGCTTGGAAAAGTGTAGAAAAGAAGCAGAAAATGTGGCAGAATCACCTTAAGAAACCATGGTAACTTTTCTTATTGGTTCCCATTATGAAATAACTAACTATGTATCCATTCAGTGGATATTTATTAAACACTACACCAGTCACTGTTATAGATACTAGGGCTAGAACTGGAAAAATACTGTGGCCAGAGCAGGAGGGGTTGCTCTTGCAGATAGGTACTCAGGGAAGGACTGGCTCAGGAGGTGACAATGGAGCAGCTAAAGGATGCGAAGGAATGAGCTATAGGAAGAGCTTGCGTGAGAAAAGTGCTAGGCAGAGGAAAGGGCAGGTAAAAAGGCCCTGAGGTGCAAACACATTTGATGTGGCCAAGAAACAGCAAAAAGGCAGGAGCTTGAGCCAAGGCAGCATGGTAGAAGGCAAAGTTGTAGAGGTGGCCAGGGGTGGGCCCCATGGGGCCTGGTAGAGCCTATGGTAAGGAGGTTGCAGTTCCTTCCGAGTGTGAGAGGAAGCTGTCTGATTGTTTTCAGGAGGGGGGAGACATGGTGATATCTGGATAAACCAGTCATCAGGCAGCCCAGCAGCACAGCTGTGCTGAACTGGTCAGTCAAGGTCTTAGACAAAGCTCCTTAGTATTTAACTGGCTTTGCTTTTTTGCATGAAAACAAGTTATAATCTACCTTGATCCTTCTCTTTAAGGAGACTCTGCTCTAAATAACAGCACTACAAATGAGAAGCACCCCTCCCCCATGTGCTCAGTTTCAAGACCCAGATTTCATTCATGTCCTATAAGCAGGTGGATGATTAGCACTGGGACTAGGTCATATTTGTATTAAAAAATCACAGAAAGGAGAAGATGTGGCTCAAGCAGTTGAGCACCGGCCTCCCACATGGGAGGTCCTGAGTTTGGTTTCCGATGCCTCCTAAAGAAAAAGAACAAGCAGACAACGAACACAAACAACAAGCAAAAACACTGAGCAAACAGACAAGGGAGCCATTCCCTGGTTGGGTGGGGGTGCAGGGAATCACAGAAAGACCCCAGGCAGGTTCTTAGAGACACGTAGCAGTAGAGCCAGAATGCCAAGTTTTGCTAATTATTCCTCTTCTCTAGCACTCCTCGGGTGACTAATACCCCCTGATGTTTTCTCTGGGGCTTTCTCATGGCATTCTGCGGCTTGTCCAAATGTCCCTTCTGGTTTTCTAACACCAGGACAAAGCCCCAGGACGAGCAGGATGTGGTTGCCAGGCGGCGTTCACTGCGGCTGTCCTCAGCGTGCGTGGGCTGGAGTTAACCCACAGCCTTAATGTCTGCCTACTCGGTTTTGCGTGCAAGGATACATTGTACAGGAAAATTCCATCGAGATCATGTACTACTAAAATCAGCTTATTTTTTCCAGAGAGGCAGGGGAGCTACTTCTTAGCAGAGTGAGCTGTAGAGTCTCTCTGGAATGCAAAACACAGACCTTTGTATTAGAAGTGAAATATTTAGATAGGGATCATTATGGAGCTCTTTTTACTGTGAGGCAGGCCTGATAAACAGAGAGAGAGCTGGGAAAGGAAGCACAAAGGAGGTAATAATATCTGATTAGCTAAGCAGCTGGATAACTGAAGGAGAATTTGTTAAAAACCTATCAAGACATCAAAGCTACATGTGAGTTGTTCTGTCAGCCCAGGCCACTTGTGGAGCTGTCTCTGGAATATTACCGAGTGTCTAATTTGCTGCTATTTTTTCCCCTGGCGCCACTTCTTCACTGAGGGATCTGGGCTGTGTAACCTGACCTGTAGCTGTCATCGGGGCTTTTTTCTGTCCATGTCATGGCAAGGGATCCCAGGATGGAGGACCTAAGTTGGTATCCCAGTCATCCCAGTTGTACTTGCCTACATGTGAACAAGTAACCTCATGCTTCTGAGGACAGGCAGAGAGGAACTTGAGAAGTTGATCCCCTCGAGGTCTTTGGAGGATGGCTTCCCACAAGCCCTGGATTTTGCAAGTGACTAGTTTCCCAGTATATGGAGTATCAAGCCTCTTTGGTTTTTTCTGTTCAAGGCACTGCATTCCCCTGCCCAAAAGGGGAAGAGGGGCAAGGAAAGCCACCTGAGTAGTGCTTCCTCAGATACCAGCTTCTGCTTGAGAGAGAGGAGAATGGTCTCACTAAAATGAGATTCTTCCATTTGCCTCGCCTCTCCCGGGCCACTTCTAGTCTAAGACAGCCGGACCCCCAAACCACTATGGAAATGGCGGGATGCCTTTTAAACACTGGGTGGCGGGTACTGCCCCACCTGATGATGAGTGTCCCGATTGTGGAAATCCCAGACATGTCTAGGGTACCAGGACGCCTGTGCTAGTAGTGAGAGACCTGCTGCCCCTGCCCCCCCACACACACACACTCAGGGGCTCACTCAGGGGAAACAGAGCTTGACTGCCACCAAGGCTCTGGCTGCTGACGCTCACGAGTGCCTTCCAGCCCTCTCCCTGCTGACTCCAGCCCCTCTGGGCTCATCTGCTTTGCACCAGGGTTACCTCGCACAACCTAGAGCATGGGCTTTTTCTTCTCTAAATTGTGAGGGGCATTTATTTCAGTTTTGTTCTACGGGATTCTTAAGAACACCCTGGGAGATATTTCAGGGCCAAAAAGCGAATTGCAGACAGGAGCCCAGTGTCTTGGCAACTGCCTCTACAGAAAGTGTGGATAAACCACATGCAGATAGAAAATAGGGAGAAAAGGAAATTCATTTGGGGTGCAGGGGAAGTGAAGAAATCTGTTCATGGATAAAATCCAATTTTAATGACAGTCTGAGCGCTGATGCAGGGGCATATTGCAGAGCTAATGTATTATTTTGTTTTTGTTTATTCTGCACAAACAGGGAAATTTCATTTTTTAGTAGAATTACAAGCTCCCCTTTTATTATTCACAGGCCCTAACATGCGTGGCAGCCTGAGCCAGAGAGCCCTCAGCGATTTTAATACCAGCTGCTTTGCGAATCTAAACTGGTTTTCCAGTCCTCTACCTGGAGGGCTGCAGGCTTGTTGGAGTGCTGTTATACATATTTAAAGCTGCTTTGGGATAGCTTTGCATTCTCCAGGGGGAAGAGGAGCCTTGCTGTGTGTGATACTTACCTTAGCTTTGAAGGAGAAGTGTGGGGATTGTCAGAGGGAGGTTGGCATGGACAGGGAAGGAGAAGGTCACTGTCAGTTTCTCAAGTGGCCCCTTCACCACCCCAGCTGCAGTACCGCTGGATATCATTCCAAGGCTCATGGTTCTCAGCCTGAGCTACAAACTGGAATCACTGGGGATCTTCAAAAATACAGATTCCTAGGCCTCAGTTATCTTCTGATTTAATTGGTCTGGGATGTGGCCTGGGCATTAAGATTTTTAACCTTCCCCCCCCCCCCACCCCCACCCAAGTGATTCTCCAGGCCGCCCAGGTTGAGAACTACAGCCCTCACTTCGTCATCTCCTGCCTCAAGACCTTGCTGGTAAGCACATGGCTTACCTGTGTCTCAGAGCGCTGCCATTTTCTGGCTGTGTGATCTTGGTCATGTTAATTAAGCTCAGTGTCCCCTTAACTGTAAGATGGGAGAGTAACTACAGTGATATAAGCACTGACCTCCTAAGGGTTATTGTTATTTATCAAGAGGCTGTGATGGGTCAGGCCCTGTTACAGGAACTAGATTCAACTGGGAAAAGATAGACCCAAGGCCCTGGCCCCCTTGGAGTTGTATGTTCTACTTGGGGAAACAGTAGGTAAACAAACAAATGTACAAATATTTACTGTTATGTCAAATAGTGGTCAGTGCCACAAAGACAAATAAAGCAGGGAGAAGGGTGGGAGGTGGCAGGAGCTGGTGTGTAGAAAGTGCAGGTACAGTACCCGGCTTGTGATGCATGCAGCTGTGTACAGAGGCCTTGGTGTTGTCTTCAGTTTACAGTTCCTGCCACTTCATTCCAGGTAAAATGTGCCTGTGAGGTCCCTCAGGCAGGCAGAAGAGTGCGGACAAAGAGCCAAGACTTTGCCCCTTACCTGCTGGGTAGCCCTGTGTGACCATGAACAAATCACACAGTGCCATACAATGCGTGTTTCCAAAGAGGTTAGAAGCTCCCTGAGGACAGGCCTCCAACTTTGTGCTGTCAAGCCGGGGCCTCGGTTGCTGTTTGTGTGATGAATCCAAGCACTTAGCTCTGCCTGGTTTCTCAAAGCGAGCATAGAGCCAGAGAGAGGAGGGAGCAGTCAAGGCCCCAATCTTTTCCTCTAGGCTCAGCAGATACTTCTTAAAGCCCTGCAGGAGGGCAAAAGCTGTTCTAAGCACAGGGGAGCAGCATTTGAGGAAACCCCGCTCCTGCCTTTATCTCTCACCTCACAACTTCTAGAGGTTCTTCTAATGATGTCCGGAACCACCCTTGTGGAGCAGTTCCCAGGGGACAGGCTCCAGCTAGATACGTGATAGGCATAGTCTCATTCTCCCCTCACTGAGTGAAGTAGGTATTGGTTTCTTTAACCATATTTTCCATGGAGGGAGCTGGGGCTCTGGTACTGTGTGATTTGATCAGGGCCACACAGGGCTGCCCAGCAGGTAAGTGGGAAAGTCTTTGCTCAAGGCCTGCACTCTTCTGCCTCCCTGAGGGACCTCACAAGCATATTGAAGGCCTACCAGGTGCCACAGGCTGGCACAAAATCAGTCATTATATTAGTCATCCCATAGCACTCTCTGCTTCCTTCCTCCACACAGCACCCAGCGTGATTGTAGACAAAAAAAGAGAGAAATCAGGTCTTGTCATCTCCCCGCTTGAAACGACCCAAGGTTTCCTGAGGATCTTGAATGAAGCCCAGACTCCGCCCCCGTGGCCCCCTGCTTCTGCCTGCTCTGTGACCTCTTCACTCCCTCTCCCTATTCTCACTACACTCCGACCACACTAGTGTCCTTCCCTCCTCACCCGGGGCCTTTCCAGTGGCCACAGAGCTTTCCCTGGGGCTCTTTGCAATGGCTAATCCATCTCATCCTTCTGCTCAGATAGAACCTTCTCAGCCTCCCTGACATCCACATCTTAATTTGGCTGCAGTGATCTTGTTTACTTATTTGTCTTCCTGACTTTGTCAGTCTCCCCTAGTTGGATGTGAGCACCAGGAGTGGACTCTCTTCTGTTCTTCTTCACTTCAGAGCTGAGGTTTGAGCCCAGCTCAGCTAGCATAAAGCCTTCTCTCCACTCATCTAGCATGCCACCTCTGAGTCTGGCAGGGGCAGAAGACAAGAACAGAAGGAACCAAAATTCCAGGCAGTAGGTAGGTTGTGCCAGGAGAGAAACTCTGCTCCAAAGTGCCCGAGGCCACCTTCTTCACGAAAGTGTTTCCTGGATGGGCTTTGAAGTGTGGTGGGCTTCCTCAGGTAGGGCCACAGGCCAAGGGGCAGGCATCCCACTGGGAAATGCATAAAGGCAGAGTGAGATGGAGGAAAGGACGCCCAGGAGGCTGTGTCCAGTTCTCTGTTGCTGGCACACAGAGCAAGGAAAATAATGTGTGACCCTGGCAAGCGCCCGTATTTTGGGGCAAGGACTTTGGACCTTGGGGTGAACTGTGCTCCCCACCCTCCAGTTTTGTGACTATGGACAAGTTCCCTATCTGTGAAGTGGGAGAAATACCTTTTCTTTGGTAAGAGTCAAATGAGTCACTGCTTTATGTACATCAAGTGATAGAGAAATGCTGGCTTAGAGTAGTTAAAATAAATGAGACTGGGAAAGTCCACCCAGGCCCTGCTGTGGAAGCAGCGTCGTCTGTACAGGCTGAGTCATTTACTTGAGGTTTTTACCCTTTATTTAGGGTACATGAATGGTTTTTCAGATGTTGGTATTTGAAATGTATTGACCATAAATAAAACTTGAAGTGCTAATAACCATCCAAAAAGCCAGTCCCGTCTCTGCCAAATAACACCTTCATTTCCTGGAAGAAAAATTGGAACCTTCTCTTGCATTTCCACCAAGCATTTGTCTGAGGAACCAGATCAAAAGTCGAGGGCAGACAGCAGGGAGGCATATACCCAAAGCAGGGGTCGTGTGCCAGGTGGGAGCCATTGGCCCTTCCTACCTGTGCAAGCAGCCCACTGAAACGACTGCTCCTCCAAATGCTGGTCCCGGGTGGCAAGGACTGCATCACCCTCCCAGCCCACTGCAGGATGCGCTCTCCTTATCGCACCGCTGATGGCGCAGCCTGGGCAGCTGCATGCTGGGGGCTACATACAGGGCCTTTGTTGGAAAAATGGGTAGGCTCTGAGATAGGCCTTATCCCAAACGGGCACCTCTGCCCAGCCTTTCCCAGAGCCATGCTCGGGACATGGGCCCTATAGAAACAGAAAGGTCTTCAAGGAAGGAAAGGGAAATCCTAATTACTACCTGGGAAACAATCCCCTTTTCCAAACCCAGTAGTTGACCTGGAGGATGATGTGTGGGCAGTGATTCATTAGAAAGCTGTAATCCCTAATGTTCGAGCAAGAGTTATAACTGCAGCTCGGGGCTGGGAGAGAAACAGGGCTTCATAAATCACTCCTTTGGCACTGCTGCCTACATACTTTAGACCGGTAGCAATTTATCCCAAACGAAGAAATAATAATGTCGTTTTCCTCCAGCCTTTCCTGGGAGAAAGTTCAGTGATAGAAGGTAGGTAAGTATTTTAAAAAAATCTTTCTGGGCTATACCTCATTACAAGGCTGGTGTAAGTAAGTTTTCTTCCACCTTCCGCCCCTTGCCTTGTCAGCAGCAATGTGAGGATTTAGCAGTCAGAGGGCATAATGAGAAAGGTCTCCCAACTTTTTTCAGTTAGTTGTTTTGGATAAAGCAAAAGTTGATGTAATTTTTTCCCCTAAATATTGAGTCTTGAATCTAGTTGTGGTGGAGTGGTAGCTGTTTTTGCTCTTATCACTTTCTAGTCTCTGCTCTTTTTCATCTGGAAGGTCTTTGGTAATTTTCAAACAAGTATTCCCATTTTACAGATAAGGGATAATAAGTTCTATGGAACAATAAAGGGCTTTTTTCAGAGTAGTTGGTGGTTCCATGCACTCATTAGAATAAAGTTAGCACCTGTCTCAAATGGAACTGTAGAAGAATGAAGATATAAGTTGAATAGATGTTTATGTCTCATCCATCTAACAATCTTGACATGGCTATTCCTAGTTGACATGTGACTCTCCTCCATGTGGTCAGTGATTCAGGGACCCAGTTCTTTTCCTCTTGTGGCTTTGCCTTCTCCTAAGCCTCCTAGTCTTCTGGACCCAGATTATCTCTGCCTATGGGCCATTGCCAGTAACTAATCTTGTAGCCTTCTCTCGTTGCAAAGGGTATGGGGTGGCCAGAAAATGTGGTCCTTCACTGAGTAGTTGCTTCCTGGTGAAAATTCCATACTTTTAGGCTTATGAGTTTGGTAGATAATTAGTGATCATACTCTATCTTAGAACGAGTTTTGTTGCCATTTTACCAATAGATATGTGCTCTTGGCTTAAGTCACACTGTCAATGGTAGATGCTGGATTTGAATCCAAATACCAAAACTATAGTTTTCTTTTAACTGCTCCAAGGTAGATTAGTTAGGTTTGAGGGTAGGTAAATGGGGCCAGCTAAAGCAAGATGGACAGACTGGCATTCCACTCAGTTGTCTATTGCTCATGAAATAGAACAGATCTTAAAACACTGTCTTCAGTTTGAGAAAAGACAAAGACCCGTCGATGCTTGTTGCCTTTTCATAATTCCAGACCTGCATCGGCCTTTCAGTCATTTGTACTTGTACCTCTAAAGCAAAAGCACAGTTTTGCATCAGGTTATTATGTGGCCAACCATGTAATAAATACATTCATAAAAACATGTATTTAAGGTGGCCACTCATGTTGCACTTGCCCTTGAGTAAATACAGCTGTGGGACTCCATGGGCATTTTGTATGTTGTTAAACTTATAAAGTGATGAAACCTCACAATTTCTCTCCCCTTCTAGTTCCCTCTCTGTCTGAACAGCTGTACTGAAGTTTGTCAGCCATGCCCATTAGCTTTCACATGTAAAGATGTTCTTTTTATATTCAAATTTTGGTAATGTATTATTTAATCATTAAGCAGTTTACTAAGTGTATATTTGTGGCCATTGTTCTTTCTGAATGCCTAATCACCAATGGAAAACATTTGGAAACAAGTACTTTCTCCTAGAAATTGTGATTTCCAGTAGAGGGAGTGAGCAGTGTACCTTGCTGTTAAAAGCATTTTGTACTGGGAAGGCTGGGAAATGGCCACTGGCCTGGCAAGGGGGTGACATGGTTGCTCCTGCCTGAACCTGCCCTGATCCTAATTGAGGCCCAACCAAGAATACATTGAACTATGGGAAATTGCTGACATTCAACCATTTTTGACCTTCAAAGCAGCAGTTTCATTAGATTTAAACAAACACTAAATTGGGTTTACGATGAGTCTTTTGTCCCTAAGGCTAGAGGGCGCCATTTTTGCCCACACTTCTGATATACAAAGGCCTCTGATACGGTCATGTAGGGATTCCCCAGAACCAGCAGATTCCCAGATCTTTAATGTGATGGTTTTAGATCCAGCTACAAAAGTGCTCACATAGTGTGACCCCAAACCCATCAGCAGTACAAATAAGTATTCCCAGGATGCACATGGCTGACAGAGGAGAGGGGCAGTGTCAAGAAGAACTCCAAAGGGAGCTGTTGGCTTCGAAACAAGAGCTCACAGACCAGCAGGAGACACCCTGGTCAACAGAAGGCACCAAGAAGGGTATTTCATGAGAAATTGGGAAGATAACATGGGGAGCTGAGAGCATAGGCTTTTGGGATCAGACTGCCTGGATTCAAATCATGGATCCACCTCTTACTAGCTGTGTGAGCTTAGGCAAGGCTCTTAACCTCTTTGTGCACCCGTTTCTTCATCTGCCAAATGGGAACAATAATAATAATATAGTTTGGTGAAAGAATTAAATGAGTTAATATACATAAACTACCTAGAACTAAGTGATAGGTAAGTATGCTGTTTTTACACAGAGCTCAGAAACATGAATATGTTTGGCAAACAGAGAAGAACTCAGCATGCTGTATTGGAAGTAGAGAATCCAGTAGGTTCTGGAAGGTGAGACTTAGAAGGTCATAGGACAAGTGGAGATTTGGGCGTGCTTTCCACTGCTGGAAGTGGCCATTTGTGTATTTTCTTTGAAGAAATGCCTATCCAAGTCCTTTGCCCATTTTTTAATTGGGTCGTTTGGTCTTTTTGTTGTTGAGTTGTAGGGTTTTCTCTATAGATTCTGGATATTAAACCCTTATTGAAGATGTGGTTTCCACATATTTTCTCCCATTCTGTAGGTTGTCTTTTTGCACCTGTTTTTGCCGCGGTCTTTTCGATGGTGCGAGGTGTATCCTAGGGCTGATTGTGTTTCTGGGAGCAGGAAGCTTTCACTGAAGGGTTAAGCCAGCAGGATAGCAGCACTCGCAGCACCTCAGAAAGAATAAACAATGATGTTCTTGGAGGGAGCAGGGAGCTGGTTGCTTTTGCTGAGTTCCAGTACCGTCTTCCATATAAAAAGAATTTTTTAAAGTAGTTCCCTTCCCCCCTCTCTCTGCCTTCCCACAACACACCTTGTACTAAATACATTTTTCAGGCCTGACTTTGTGCAAACACAATGTTGTTCTGCAAGCATTAAAAGGCAATTTAGCACTCAAAGGAGTAAAAGCTCATGTTAAATTGAAGCCTACACTTGGCATCAACATTAAAAATTGACAGAACACCCTGCACATTAACTGCACCAGGACTTCGTAATTAGCATTTAAAAGTAAAACATCATTTCCTTACTGTTTCCTACTTACTCATTTATAATGCATTTATTATAATACAGATGTGAGCAGGAGGCTTCCTACCATCATCAGTGAATGAAAAATATACCTGTGCTAAGAATGAAACGGGGATTTATTAATCCAGCCTAAAAAGCAAAACCAATAAAGAAGGCTCTCACTGGGCAGATTTCAGAGCTTCGTGCTACACTTTGGAAGATTGACACAAGGTCCCCAAAGAAATCACCTTCACTTTTCTTTTCCTTTTCTTAGCCTTTCACTAACAAATCCTGGGCAGAAAATCCAGCCAGGCTTAAGCCAGGTGCAGGCTTGCGTTTAAAATCGATCAGCTGGCAGGTTACCAAACAAATGTGGAAAATTGCTCGTTGGCACATTTCTGATGCTTTTCCAAAACTTTGGTCTGACTGGAATCCAGTTTTACAATTTGGAGTGAAATTCTGCTAACTTACCACAGATGCCTGAGTTTGTAAATGAGGACACCTGTTCATGACACCTTTAGGCTCCTGCTTAAATCTGGATTTTTTGTATTCAGCATGATCAAATTTACAAAATCTGAATGTAGTCCAAATCTGGTCTTATTTTCTTCCTGCATAGCTCATAGTGTGCCACCATGGCCGTTTCTGCATGTCTCTGCCCCCTCTGAGCGTGCT
Source organism: Tolypeutes matacus (assembly GCA_026826555.1). Lineage (NCBI taxonomy): Eukaryota > Metazoa > Chordata > Mammalia > Cingulata > Chlamyphoridae > Tolypeutes > Tolypeutes matacus. Next base: position 7,066,018 of record JAKSZT010017954.1, read on the forward strand.
TGGTGGTACTTCTTAGAGCTCAGCCTGCCTCTGAATCACTGGGCTTCTTGCTAAAATGCAGATTCAGACTCAGCAGCTCTAGGGGAGGGGGACCTGGGATCCTACATTTCAAACAAGCTCTGGGGTGACACCAGCGCTGCTGGTCCCTGGACCACACTTTGAATAGCAAGGTTGTACAGAGACTCCACAATCAGTTTTCAGTTGTTGAATTCAGATCAGCAAATGTGGAGGATCTCAATGTGCCAGATCCCTGTGGTAAACCCATGGAGGAGACGAGTGTGGTTCTTGCCCTCAGTGCTCTCGAAACATCTGAGAACTCGTTTTCTTTCTCAGGCTTCGCCTGCCAGACCTCATTTGTAATGGGATTGGGAAGTCCTTTCCCTGGTGTGATCTGGAGATCCTGAGAGGCATGTTCGGCTCTAACAGCCCTCCCTGACTGTCCCCAAGTGGCCTCAAGTTCCCAGGCTGGAATCCCAGGGAGGGGCACTATAAGTTTATCAGGTTTGCCAGTTGACAAATATAATTTCTGAGCTGAAAGGCTAGTCTGGGTGAATGCATGACATAAGGGTGTTAAAAGTGGAAGAGAATTCTGAAAATAGACTTGACTCTTGGCCTTTCACGGTGCCAAGGGCCTGTGGAATGCCTCAGCCCTGGAGGATTCGGGCAGTGAAGCACATATCCCTGGGGAGGGACTGGTGGCAGGGGGGACAACAGAGGGGGAGAGGTAGGCGCCTCCCAGAGCCAGGTTCCTGAGGAACCAATTTGGCACCTGCTTTATGGCAATCCCTTGAAGGCAAAGAGAAAAAATTGGCTTTGCTGCAGGTACAGGAATATTCTGAATAAGCATGCCTCTTGTATTTTCTTTTCATCATTTTAATGATTTAAAAAATTCTAAAAATGTATTCATGCCCCTGCATGACTTGACACTGCTCCTGTCTCACTAAGAGCCATGGGCTAAAACACACCCCAACAGCAGCCAGGGGTGAGGCTTATTGTCTGAGAGGTGAGGACTGGAGCCCAGATCCCTGGGTTGGGCTCTCCTGTAAGCCCGGCAGGGCCTGGAGGGCGGCCGTGTATAGTTGGCAGGTTAGATCCTTGGGTGTGTGTGGGAACAGAATCCTGATTTTAATTACATCCCCTCTGGTTATTCAGATTATATACTTCTAAGGCTCTTGTTTGCACGGCTTTCTTCTACTTGTAGAGTTCAACAGAGAAAATGCCTGCACTCTGTTTACAGGGATCATAGGAGCAGAGAATTTTAGAGCTGAAAGGAACTTAAATTTATCTGATCCAACCGTCAACTTTTAGATGAGGAAACCGAGACTCAGGGAGATTTACGTGATTTGCCCAAGGTTCCACAATTCGGATTAGAACCCGGTCTTCTAGCAAAAGGACAAATGTTGTACGATTCCTTTTTTCTATGAAATATCTAGTATAAGTAAATCCATAGCGACAGAAAGTAGTTAGGGAGTGGGGAGGGGGGCAATGGGGAGTTACTGCTTAATGGGTACAGGCTTTCTGTTTTTGGTGATGAAAAAGTTTTGGTAATGGAGGGAGGTGATATAGCACCACATTGTAAATGTCATTAATGCCACTGAATTGTACACTTAAAATGGCTAAAATGGCAATTTTTTAATGGTAGCTAAATGTACCACCATAAAAAAACAAATCCAGGACTCCTAACTCTCTTTATTTTGCACATGATACCATCCTACAGATAAGGTGTCCTTTTCATATTTTCTCCATTGTTTAATAAAATTCACAATCAGATTTAGACAATTCCTGTTCCTCCTTTGAGTGTCAAGGTCATTGCGTGAATAGCCGTAATGACAGCATTTTCTCTGTGGTTCTTCCTTGATTCTTCTTTGGTACAAGAGTGCTGAGGATGCTTCAGCATTGCAGTGGGCAGAGGAGTGAGCACAATTAGCAGATTCAGACAGACGCACAAAGCTTCTCACGCAGATTAGTGGGGAGGTGCCTTTTGGAAGCAAAGCAGCCAGGGGCACCGAGGCACTTAAGAACTGGAAGTGTAAAAAGAATACAGTTGCACACTTGTAGAGTGGCCAGGGGGAGCCTTTTTTTTTTTTCCACACAAAACAAAGGTTTTGTGCTAAAACCATGAAGTCGTATTCACTGTACTTGTACCTCAAGTCTGCCTCCTCCCTGCCACGCTGATGATTTCCCGGCCTCTCTAGACTCTTTGTTATTGTCTGAGGACCTCCTCTCACAAACACTTATTTAATAATGGCACTTTGGCTTTTTAATATTTTATTTGATTTCTGTTTTATGGTATTTTTAATTGAACCCTGTTTTAATTGCCTTTTCTGCACACCAAGTGCCTGGGTGGGGAAGGAAGGCTTTATAAATGAAATGATTATTATTACTTCCTTTCTTTCTGCTCTGTCTTAATCAAATTATAATTGATTCCATCCACATATAAGCCCTGCTCCCCATGTGCATGTGTCAGAAAACAGCAAGTGTTGAGTAAGAAGGCTGAAAATTTTAATCTGAGAACAAAATTTGTCACCATTATTACAGAATGAGGGAAGGAAATGGAGGCTAAGTACTTGCTGTCAGGTTGAGCCATCAAAGCAAAGGGAACCTCTTCAGACCCCTATCTACAGAGTACGTGTAGTTGTACGTGATTCCGGGCTACCCAGCCCACAGGCTGGCAAGGTTTCATAGACCCGAGAGCTAGAAGTGATCTAAGAGAGACATTCGGTCTCTCCCCTGTGTCCAGTCACAGCCCAAGGCAGATAACAGTTTATCATGCACCTGCTGGGCTGTAGCCTAATAAGGACACTTCCTTTAGAGCTTTGCAGATTCTCAAGAGCAGTGCCCTAAGGATAAGAGAGTAAACAGCCCCCACTCCCTTAAACTTCTGCCCCTCCTCTACCCTCTGCCCCTTTACCCTGTTAAAAAAAATCTGACCCGTTTGTTTTATTCCCGGCTACTGATTGCAGGGTGATTGCAGCCACCCTAAAGGGGCCTTAGCAGAGAATCACAAAACAAATGCAGCTCACACAGAGATGCTCTTGGCCTTGCTTCCTCCTCAAAGGTGTGTTCAGCGGGCAGCCATTCATCAGGCTAGATAAAATGACTTGTCTTTAATGGTCGAAGGGGAAGATTGTCAATCCTGGGTAATTGCTTCAAGAGAGGAAAATTAGCCTTTTAAAGGATGACCCTAGTCCTTAATAATACCTTCCTCTCCTTGGGACCTGCTAAAATACAGTTCTTTATTTCAAAGGCAATAAAAATGTGTTTGAGTTCCTACTATGTACTATATCCCAGCACTGGGTAGGCTCTGCAGGGCAAGCAAGGCAAATAAAATTGTTTTCTTCCCTGGTCCCCCCTTCATTTTACCAAAGATACTAACACATTTTGAGGGCCTCCTGTCCACTAGACCATGAGACCATGCACAACAGTTTCCTCTTGTCAGCCTGGGGCATCGCAAATAAAAATCCCCCCATGGCTGATGAGGGAGCTGTATTCAAACGGGTTAAAAAACTTGCCCCAGACCCAGACAGCTTTGCTGGGGTAGAAGCAAAATTTGAAAGCCAGTTTTTCTCTAACCTGTCCCTTATTATTGTCACCTTGGCAGGAAGTAGGCTTGTCCTACTTGCCTTTACTTAGGTGAAAGGAGAGAGTGGAAGACACTGGGCTAGAAGGAGAGAAATCAGGGTTCCAAAAATATCCCAACAGGCTGAGGACCCAAATGAAAGCCACAGCAGTGAGAATGGCACGGAGGAAATGAACAGAGGCATGGGGAGCAGAGCATCCTTAGGATTTGGTGAATTTGTTTTGGAGGCAGGAGCGGGGAAGCTGGGTTAGGTGAGAGCAGTTATCGTCAGGAGGAAATGCCTATGAGTGCATTTTCAGAAATGTTGATTTTTGAAGTGGCAAAAGAAGATTCAGTGCTACTGTCCAACAAACGAGTAGAAATATGAATGCAGGAAAAATGTGGGGCTGAAGATGTGAGAGTCATCTGCTTAGAAATTCTGGTGGAAGCTTGTGAGAGAAAGTTCCCACCTCCTTCTTTCTAAACATTGAAGGGGGACCTTGAAGAATCCCAATATTAAAGGATAAGAGAATCAAGAAAAGGCAACCTCACCTAGAGAAATGAGGACAGTAATAGTTCATTGTCATGGAAGCCCAGTAGAAAAGAGAGAAAGAGTCAGCAAATTCTGCAGAGAGACAGAAAAGGCCATTGGATTTGCTAATGACAAGGTCCTTGGTCAGAGACCTGTTCACCCCATAAAACGTTAAAGGTCAGTGACACCCTCTTCTGACTTACTAACTTATTGAAAAGTGTAACACACTGTTTTTAAAAGTGGAAGGAATGAGGGAAGACCCTAATTCAGTGAAAACAACCCTACGTTGGCATTTATAGAATGGTGAAATAGAAAAATTGGGTGGGGAGCTCAGCCTCATAGAAGGGCAGTTGCTTGATTGGGTCAGCCCAGTCTAGAAACCCAGAGGTGATCATGCTAATCAGACTCAAGGGAAATTGATTAAATTGTAACACAAACCTTCTTGTTTACAGTGAGAAATAGAACCACCAGTCCCAACCAGAATAATTTATATTCTGCAATAATTTATATGCACTTGTTGGCATTTGTCTCCTGAAGAATAATCCCCAAGGAAACCAGATTAGACTCAGAAGGTTACTTGGTGAACAGGGACTGTAAGAACAAAGGATATTGGCAGAATTGCCCGCTCTGTCTTGTTTGAATCCCCAATTCTCTGCAGTGACTTTTATTATTACCCTTGTAACACTGTATTACACTTTTTTGATCATATCTCTGTCGCTATACTGGACTCTGAGCTCTCTGAGCCTATGTCGTACTCATCTTTGAATGCTGATACAAAGTATTCTGTGTCACAAATTAGACATTGAATAGATAGTTATTGGATGGATGGATGGAGCCTCATATAGAAAGATGGGTGGATGGACAGATGAGAAGGTGATTTGATTTGATTATAGTCGTCTTCATCCTCATCACATTTGGATCATGACTCACTGAGATTACTCAAGTCACTGAGATTGAATGGAGTTCTAGATCTCTTCAGCCCTGCATTTACAGGCCATTTTGGGGCTGTTCTGCAGGTGGCCAGTCTCATTCTTCACATTTTAATATTTTTCATTGGAATTTTTCTCTAACAAAATAACCTCCTCTCAAGGTTCTGGAGGCACCATGTTGAACAGTGATAACAATGACACCCAGCATTTATACAGCCTTTTGGAATTTAAGTCATGCTTTTTAAATATCTGTTTAAGTGTAATGCTCACAGAAACCCCAAGAGGAGTGGGTCTTAGAAACCCCACTCTACCGATGGGCCCAGTGCAGTGAAGTGATAAGCAGGAGCAGGACCAAGACAGGACTTTGGGCTCCAGTTCTCGTGTTTATGAACCCTACCATAAAACATGTCTCTGCTATACCCCCTGGGTGTAGCGCCGTGGTTGACAGGGGTTGCAAGTGACCTGCTCACTTGTCCCCAACCCTTTTTTTTTTTTTTTTAAGAATTTATTGAAGTATTCATACATAAACATACATAAACTATAAGTGTTCAGTAAACATCATGAACTAACATCAAAACAAACATGCATAACATCATGCAGGGCTCCCACACATCACGCCCCCCAAAACACCCTGCATTGTTGTGAAACATTTGTTAATAAATCATGAAAGAGCATCGTCAAAGTATTGCTACTAACTATAGTCCGTATCTTCCTCCCTTATACATTTTTTTAAGAATGTATTTATTTATTTACCTTTATCTATTTTCACTCTCTCCCCCCCACCCCCCGTTTTTGCTGTTTCTGTGTCCATTCGCTGGGCAACTCTGTGTCCATTTCCTGCCCTCTCTTCTCATCCTTCTCCTCCTGTCTTCACTGGGATTCGATTCTCGGAATCTCTGATATGGGAGAGAGGCATCCTACCACCTGCGCCACCTTAGTTCCTGGTTTTTCGGTGCATCTTGTCTTGGCTCTCCCTTGTGTCACTCTCCTGTTACATCATTATCTTGCTACATGGCTCGAGGGGCCTGGTGGCTCACCCACTTGCAGGGCCTCTCACTTTTCCCCTTGATCCATTTTCTTGTGACTAAAATTTTCGTTAACAAATATGAAGCAGTTATCTAAAGATCAGATTTCTTCAAGGAGGTCTTCCATTGTTTGGGGACTCTGATTCATGTTTGCTAAAACCAATGTCTGCTGCCTTTTCTCCACGGTTTTTCCTCAGATATATGTCCATTCTTGTTCTGAAATTCCCACCTTTGGGGCTCCTTCCTGTCCAGTTAGCATGGTGCTTGAGGAGTGAGTGAATGGAAGAGGGAAGGAGGAGGGAGAGGAAGTTAGGTTCCCTCCCCAACCCCCATTATTGATTGTGCAGAGTCATTTTTGCCTGAGCACAGACCTTTCATTCTCCCAGTCTGTTCTGTCCCAAGCGCCCTTATGTTTGCCATTTTGTAGTTCCATCTCCATTTACTTCCTCCTCTATCGACTCTAAGACCATGAAGACAAAATGAAAGCCAAGCATTTGGATTCAATAAAAGAAAGAAGGCCAGGAGAGAAACAGTAGTTGTTACAGGAGAGGTGCCTGTTTTTTAAGGAACAAAACTTAGCAATGTATAAGAAGTGGATAAAAATGATACAGTTAAGTCTTAACTTTCCTTTTTTTTCCTCCATTTCTTTGTGCTCTCACCTTCAGGTAGCCACAGTAAAAACATTCCTCTAATTAATTACAGGCCCCAGAAAGATGGAATCAGTGCAAAAAGGGGCTTAGGAGAGTAGTAAGGTATCTTTATTTTGTTCTTTGGTGGGGTGATTGAAGCACATAACCCAGAAGTCCATCTCTTAGAGTGGTATACTCCTGGAAAAGACCTTTCTAGGTCAGTTTTTTGGCTTAATAACTCCATAATATGTTGGCAAGCCTTTGAATGGTCTTGAAAACCAAATGAAGGAGAATAGCTTAGCTTTGCCTGCCAGGCTACTTTTCCATCAGTGTCCATTTTCTGTGGCTCTTAGAAGAGAAGCCCAAACTCCTAGTGGATCCATGCCCTTTTAGTTGTGAGATAAAGCTAAGTCTTGGCCAGTATCTGAATGAAAAGAAAAAAAAAAATATCTTCCCAATGGTGACATAAGTTAATGAAGAACATTAGAAAATACCAGATCTATCTTTCCTCTGTCAATAGGTATAGAATGACTTGATTCACACCAGAGTGACCCAAGACTGGGATTTGGCTGCCATGCTCCCTGCTGTGCCCCCCCCCCAAAAGCACAGACACTCACCTTTACAAATGCCTCAGTAACATAAGAATCTACTTTCAGGTTATAGGGGGAAGGGGAGGTGGTGTGCCTCAGGTGTTGAACATGGTTTAGGAGCAAAATACATCTAGGCTGAGTTGTAAATAGCTGTGCGGTTCCAATTCTGACACTTCTTCTTTCTGGCAGTTGTTGTGAGAGCTACCGTGAGATTCTAGAACACCTTCTTGGCACATTACCTCTGAGGGAATGGGGTACATCTTGTGTTTCTTCCTCCTCCCACAACACAAAGTTGGAATCATCTATTTCCTCTTCTTGAAAACCTTAGCAGAAAAAGTAATAGTAGCAAATATTACTATGTATTGGGCACCTACAGTATACCTGCACATGCATTAATCTTTTAAGCTAATAGATGCTACGGGCCATATCCTACAGATGATAAATCCTGAGGTTCTGAGATTACCTTTGCGATTTGAACCTGCTCTTTCCTCTGGGCCACATTTGCTGGAATCAGAGATGCCATTCCACAGGCCCCCTGACAGGGCAGCTTCTACCTCCCTTCTACAGGTGTTCCATGTGCCTCAAGGGAAGGGGAGTGCCTGAGAAAGGAATGTTCATGCATCAGTAAAAATAGGTGTCCTAGCCTCTTGTCTTGCCTTCATAGTCACAAATGCTCATTTCTTTCTTTCTCTTTTTTTATTCTTCCTAGGAATGATGACTGACAGATTAATATATGTCTAACTACATGTCTCAGAAATCAAAAGGAAGGTGCTGTCAGAATCACTTGTCAGAAAATGAGATTAGGCACACTTGTCATTTGCTGAGGATTGCAGTCTTTCAGAGATAAGGTTTCATTTAATGAGGGTAAAAAGCCTCCTTTTAAAAAAAAAAAAAAATTGCAGCAGGGAGGGAATGTGGGTGAGGTAGGGGAGAAGGTGTGCTGATTCTTTTTTCTGGTGTCAGCCAAGTGTTTTCTCACCTGGTATGATCCTGTGGCACCTGACAGCCACTGATAATGGCTGCCTGGCCTTCTCCACCTCTTCTGCTGCTGAGCCACTTCAAAAGCAGCCGCTCCTTACCTGCCTTTGCTTCTCTTTGGAAGCTGCAGCTCCCTTTCCTATGGGGAGAAGGAGCTAAGCATGTACTCTAGATTTAAAAGCAGGCTCAAGAAAGCATGCGACATAAAGGAAATGTATAGTCACACTTCCCAACAAACTATAAAGAATCCACAGTGGATTTCTGTGAGATATGGAGCTTGTCTGACAAGTGAAGGGTAACTAATGAGGAACTGAGCTAGATCCCATTGCAACCTATTGTGTTTTGCTGTGGAAAATATTTATCAAGTTATTTTGCATTTGTTGATTCTCTTAAAAGCGACATAGTAAGTGCTCCTGGTATATGACTTGATACACCTCCTACATGCCACAACTCGATCGGCAATTTCTGTCCTGTTATTAAGCCTCTCACTGTGCCTCAGGTGGGGCCCACGCTGCAGAAATATTTCAAGCTAATTTCCCTCTCCCCCAATAATGGAAGCAGCCTCTGAAATTAACAACTTTATATTGGAGAAGGCCAATGGCAAAGCAGAAAATCCATATTTAAGAAAATGTTCCAGTAATTTACTCCAAAACCACCACCATTTCATTATGCTTACAGGTTCTGTGGGTCAGGCAGTCAGACAGGGCACAACAGGAACAGCTTGTGTCTGCTCCACGATGTCTGGGTGACTTGAAATGGGGGGGGGGTGTTGCTGGAATCATCTGGAGGCTCCTCTACCACATGCCTGTTGCCTGCACTAGGAAGACCTGCGACTTGCTGCACTGGGACTGTCCCACAGATACCTACCTATGGCTTTTCTACGTGACTTGGACTTTTCACAGGATGGCTGCTGGGTTCTGGGAGGCGCTTCCTCCATAGGGAAGACCACAGAGCTTCTTCTTATCTAACCCTGGAAAGGCACATAGATCCCTTCTGCCATTGAGTCAAAGCAGTCATGAATCTGCCATGTTCCAAAACTACCATAATGCTGTAAAGGTCTCTCTACTTGGACTTTAGCTCATTTCCCATAGACAGAGTGGACTATGAATGTAAAGTAAATTTCATTTGGATTGTTTACTACTGGACTGACCTAGCATAAATAGTTACTCTTCATTTAAAAAAAAAAAAAAGGTGTATGTCTATATACAGAGAGAGCAAGAGCGAGAGCGTGCCCACATGCACTTTAATTGCATGGGAGCAGGTTGAAGGGTGGTGTGCCAGATTCCTGCCCTCTGCTGCAAACAATTTAAAACAGACTCATGGACTTAGCCCAAGTGTTTACTTTCTCTTTCTTTCCAGCCCTTCTCCATTACACTTCTTAAAAATAGTTTGAATTTACTACCTTTATTTTGTTACCACTTCATTTACTTACTTGCTTTTATTATATAATCTAGCTTCTACTCATTCTCCTGTTATTCTCTTGAGAGTTACCAAAGACCTCCTAAATTACCAATCCATCCACCTTTTCTCAGTCCTTAGCCTCTGGATAAAGCGTTAGCCTTTTCTAAGATCCCCTTCTGGGAATCTTGCCCTTCCTTGGAGTCTGTAGTGATGTACTTTCTAAAGTCCCCTTTCACACCACTCTTTCTGTGGCACCTTCTCTGACCCAGGAAACATGGACATTGTGTGGATATTATCTGGATATTGTCCTCTGTTCCTTCCCATTTCAGACTTTTGTTCTTGGTACTCACATCACCCCTGTAGGTTCAGCGCTCAGCTCTTTGCAAAGGACACCACACCTCATCTGCAAATCTGATCCCTCACTCCTGTGTTACAGACTTGAATTTCTAACCACCGCTGGACTTCTCTCACAGCATTTTAAATTCATCTTGTCCAAAGCTGTTTCTTTATACTCCCCCTGCAAGCCTCCTCATACTCTATGCTCTCGATTTTAACTGGTTCCCCAAGCTTTAAATCTCAGCATCTCCCTTTTTCTTATTTCCCACTTGCAGTCATTTGTCTGGCCCTTTCTGTTTCGTGTATTCAGTATTTTTCCTTGCCTTACTTTCACCCCCACTTCTCCTGCCCTATTCCTGTTGGATGTGCCTTTTTTCCTCAGCTCACTTTTCTGGAGTCTCGTTGGACATCTCTCATGGTCTGCCTTCTCATTGTGCGTGTATTGCCTTCTACCCCTCCTAAATTGGAAGTTTCCTGAGGACAAAGAAAGAACATGTTTTGTTTTGTTTTCTTTTTTGGCACATAGTCCCATACTAAGTAAAAGTGTCCTTAGTTACTGAATGCCTTTTAGCATACTGTACAAAGATCAATCATACCTTAGGCCACAAACTATTGAAGTTAAGGCAAATTCTGATGAAATTAAGAGGCTAACATGGCTAAATGCATATCTAAATTTGGCTTTGCCTATCAACTCTCCTTCAAAGACATACCTGAGAGAATAATATGTACAAAGACTGCTTACTACAGGCTAGATATTGTTGTAATTTTATCCTCACAACAACGCTATGAAGTAGATTCATTATGCATTCTATTCTATAGGTAAAGAAACAATGAGAGAGGGGAGTGGAGCATATGGAAATCCCTTGTATTTTTTTATGCAACATTTTATGTAATCTAAGTATCTTTTAAAAATAAATAAAAATATATTTTAAAAAAAAAGAAATGAGAGAGAAAAAAAATACTACTTTATTGTTAATTATGTGAATGCCTAATACCCCCAAACAAGCCTCTTTGTAATCTGTGCTAGAGCAAGTAAGTGCATTAGTCTTACAACCACAAAGCTCTTCCTTTCTCTTAGTCCAAATTTTATTATTCATTGGCCACCAAGCCCAAAGAAATTGTATATGACTTTTTTTTTTTTTTTTTTTTTTTTTTTTAAGGAGGTATCGGGGATTGAACCCAGGACCTCATACATGGGAAGCAGGCGCTCAATCACTGAGCTACATCCACTCCCCAATGAGAGTTGGGTTTTGTTTGTTTGTTTGTTTGTTTGTTTGTTTGTTTTTAGAAGGTATCCCAGGGCCTTGTACTTGGGAAACAGACGCTCAACCACTCAATCCCTGTACATGACTTTTTAACATGTGTTATCTTTCAAAGCACAGGGACACTGTCCTCCAGTAAACATGGCCCAATTGATGTCTTAGATGCTAACCACTCAGATTAGCAAACATGAGGAAAGCACTAGAAGGGAAGCCAGAGAGAGGGTTTGCCTTTTCCCCTATGCAAACACTAAGTGAGCAGATGAATGCATGGATACTCCATGTTATGTGTGCCTTAATACGATGCAAAAGTAATGAGAGAAAGTAAATGGGGCAAAATGTTAACAACTGAGGAACATAAGTGAAGGGTTTTAGGGTATTAGTCATACTGTTCCTTCATCTATTCTGTAAGTTTGAAAATTTTCAAAGAAAATCTAAGGAGCTGGGATGAAACAAAAGTAATAACCTTCTAAGGGTGGGAATCAATAATAAATACATAGGGAAGAGATCTGTAGCTAGGAATTTTCTGGTCCATCAAAGGGGAAACTGTAGAGAGAGAAAGAGAGAAGGAAAGAAGTGGAATTGGAGACATATGGTCTTCTTTGGGGGATGCTCAGTCTGCCTGAGAGGCTAATTTAAAACTAAATCTTATCCCTGGGTCCCACAGCTCTTAATGTGACCCAAACTTTCCATTACCAAATTCTGGGGATTTAAATTCTGATATTGTGCACTTGAATCTGGAATCTGTCTCATCGGCTAAAGATCTCTCCTATTGAGGCCACATGTGCCTGTGCAATGAGTTCTTTTTAAGCTAAACTTTCATGTTAAGAAAAAAAATTCTGAGAAGAAATACATGTGGTCCTCTTTCCCTTCAAGCCCAGTTCAGGCTATTTATTGTTTTATTTGATTGTTGAGAAGTCAGAAATGACTAAATTAGTTCCCAATGTGGTCTGCACATTTCCTTGGCTAGGAATGGTCTGATTAAGACAAAGCCCAGCTTAGAATTTAGCAGTGTTCTATTTGTATGGGTGTCGGTGTGGGGATATGTGTGGTTTTTTTTCCTTTCTTTCAGAAGTCTTTACCCTTTGGATTTCAGATTTAAAAGTGTATGGTGACACGTTTACCGTTTTGGTTTTGCTTTTAAAGCACAAAGCTGACAAATGTGTTTGATAGACTCCTAGTACCAAGTGACAGTGACACACAGCCTGATAGCCTCACTTTTGCCTTGGGAATTTTGATGAGGAAGTTGAATTGTACTCACCAGTTTGAAGGAGTAAGTGCAAATCATAGCATACTTCTGACATTTCATTGATTTCTCAGGAAATCCAAGAGAGATGGGGAGGGGACACAAAAAAGGTAAGTTGAAGACCTTGCCCTACTTTGAAAATAATATAAACACCAAGAAAATGAAAAATATTCTTTTCTAGCATAGAAATCATTCTGTTTATAAACCTAGGTATTAGATCATATAGAATCACAAGATCTTATGAATGGAAGATAAAGAGTGAGATTATTCATCCCAACCTGTAGGTATTTCACTGGTGGAGGACAGGTTAAGTGTCTTACCCAAAGCCACAACTGGTTGGGACTACACCCGAACTGAAACCCAGGTCTCCTGACCTTGCTAATCCCGTGCAGTACTCTTTCAGCGCCTCATCTTCCCTTGCAAATGGTTTTTAAAACTCACCAGAGTCTGCTGCTAAAGAAGATCAGGTCAGCTCTAAGCCCCGTGTAGGTCAATTATTTGCAATCATTTCCCTGGCCCATGTTGTACTCTTAAACCCAGCCAGTCATTTCATAAATGCATGTTGTCAGCTGTAAGTGAGAACTAGTAACGGAGAGAAAATCCATCACCACTAGTTCTAATGGAAAAACAACTTGGCACCCATAGCCTTCTAGAATGTTGTTTGTAGCTTGATCTTTGTATAAGAAGGACAACATCATAAATTAAAATAAAAGCTACCAGCCAACAACTGTATTTTTACCAACCTCCCCTTTGCCAAGAAAACTCATTGCTAAGAAAATAAATAGCATTCTTCCCTAGCAGCACAAAAGAAAAGCCTTGTAACTTATAGGCAAGTGGCTATTTGAAAGCCTGGCTACAATCTTCGTGTTTTACTAACACTTGTAATTAAATCCATCAACTCCTTCTAAGATTCTGTGTAAATACCAGATGGTCACTAAATTTTTTTTTCTCCTAGAGAATATGAAAAGTTGTACACTAGCAGTAGAGGAACTTCAAAGGAGGCATAAAACTGGGTGAAAGTGAGGCCCCTGAGGGTCCATGCTCGCTTCCTTGTGCATTTTCTGGAATTTTCGAGTGAGGGCAGCCCACCACACTTGGAAATCACAGGCCCCCCCTTCCCCATCTCTCACCTTGGCCATTGATGTTAGGTTGCCATTCAGGAGCAGATGGCTCTGAGTGGGGCGTGGTGGATGAGGACAATCCGGCAGGCCTGGCGGGAGGTGTGTGAGAAAGGGAGGAGAAGGCCTTGCCTCTCACTCCCAGTGTGGCTGCAGCCTGCTTTTCATGTGCTAGTGACCCTGCCCCCACCAGCTGTCACTTGGAGTCATACAATTGATCATCTGGGGATTCAGAGGAGGAGGTTTGGGGTTGCTCTGGGCACCCTCGCTACTGGGGATGGGAAAATCCTCTTTGAGCACATGTACTGCTCAGGGGAGGATCAGATACATATTACCATTTTTTTTCTTTCCCTATACAAAGAAGTGTAACTTTTTGTCCCCAAGGTGATGGTATTTCAGCAGTAGGCAAAGCGATCCCTGTTTGCTTTTCTGGAATTAAATGTAGTTGCTTAGAGCTGACATTACCTAAAGAGAAAGCTGAGGAAGTATTAAGTGAATCATAAAAGACAATCAACATACCTGCTGGTATTTAAATTTTAGTGTATTCCAGTGTGGGTTTCTTAGCATTTATAATGCAAAAACTGGATAAGGGTGCTCTGCCTCCTACCACCCACCCAGTCTCAGCAGATTCAAACCAGTTTTTGTAAATTTGCTTTAAAATATTTAGCACTCCTGAAGTATTAGCAGAGTATTCATAGCCTGTGGGCAACCCCCAACCCTCCCCACTTAAAAACTGCCCCTGGCTTTGGGGTTTTTTTCCCATTAGTTTTGTTGGGCATGCTGCCATTAAAGGAGAATCATTTCATAAACAGAAGGCTCGAGTTTGAACTCTTGAATGCATGAGTGTGTGCAAGTGAGTGAGGAGTGAAGAAAGGATGCACCCCGTGGCCCACGCCACCTCAGCTACTTTCAGTTCTATTTGAAACCCAAATCACAGAAGAGCTGTCAGATGACAGCTGTGCATTTGGTAGAAATGAGAATTCCAGATTTTATGCTAATTCAGTTTCAGGTTCCTTTGAACCTGCAGTTTATGGGGCTATGCTTAAAACTGCAATCTGTTTTGGATAAAAGAAGGGATTACTAAAGACTTTTTAGTTTTGCAAACATTTCTGGCCTCCAAAAGGAAAAGGAGAGATCAGATTTATTCTTTCATTAATATTGTCATCTTAGGTTTTCTTCTACTTTATCAAATAGAAAACTTTCCCTTATTTTGACAAAGATTTTTCTTATTTAAGGATTTTTGGGTCATTACTTTTATTTCCGTAGCATTCTTTCTCTAACTTCAAGGTCTTTGGCATTCCTTTGCAGAGGCAGGAAAGCAAAGGGCCTGTGTTCACCTTCCTCCTTTTTCTGAATGTTTGGGCTGACCCAGATAGTGTTTTGGTTACCTACAGACATGCAACAAAACACAAATTTAGTAGCTTAAAGAACAACAGTTACTTATTTGCTCACCGTTTCGCAATTTGGGCAGGCTCTGTAGAGTCAGCTCCTCTCTGCTCCACTTAGCGAGTAAGGTACGCTCAGCTGGGGCTGGAGGACCCGCACCCAAGATGGCTTACTCACTTGGTACTGGCTATCACCTGGGAACTCAGTGGAGCCTCAGTTCTCCATCTTGTGGGCCTGCCTGGGCTACCTCACAGCATGGCAGCTGGGTTCCAAGAGGGAGGAAACAGTAGCTGCTGGCCCTTTTTAATACTTAAGCTCTGAAGTTCCAGAACATCACTTCCTGCATATTCTATTGGCCAAAGCAATCTCAGGCCTGGCCCAAGAATATTCCAGGAACACAAGCTCCACCTTCTTAGGAGAGGAATGACATGCGCATACGATTAGCTACCACAATAGTTAATGTGGGCTATTAATTAGTAATCAATTTTCAGGGGGAATTTATGCGTGCTCTGTTTTTAGCATTTTGGTGATGGGTTTCTATATTATGTGGAATACAAAGCTGGTGGCAATGTGTGGGAAGGACTTTATGGTTTAGTTTATGTTTGAGATAGTGTTTTCATTCTCTCTGTTTTGGTTGGCAGAGATCTGGTCATTCATTCATTAACTCATTGATCTGACTACTGTTTGTTGACCATCTATTACATATGAGATCTGATACCCTACTAGATGTTGAAGGGTATGATGATAGTGGTTGTGTGTGTGTGTGTGTGTGTGTGTGTAAGGCACCGTCCTGGCCCTCAAGTCACTGAATCTACAGACTACTTTCCAAAGCAGTGTCTTGTTTCCACTAAATGAAATGAATGCCCCTGAAGGAATGACGGTGTCCAGAGGTGGACCAAGAAACTGGTCATACACATCATATGATGTCTTGAATATGTTTCTCTTAGGAATAGCAGAAGAAATTGCTAGTTTAGACAGGACCAGAGAGGGCTTGTTGTGCTCTCTCCATGGGTTTCCTCACCTGAAACATGGCAAAGAGCAGTCATTCTGTTTTCCTCACAAAATTGGTACCAAGAGCAAATGGCATAATAATTACAAACATTTTTTGAAAAATATATGTTACTATAGGCAGGTACAGCAGCATCTTTAGCAGAGGCTGAATCTTCACACCAGTAAATGGCACCATCACATATAATTAATGGCCCGTGCTCTTTTCCTGGTCTAGGATTTGTTGGTTGGTTTGGTTGGTTTGGTTGGTTTCTCCCATTTCAAGGCACTGAAATGAAGATGAGAATCGTATCTTGAGTCTGACCTAGACTTAGAAGAGCAACAGTCTTTCCTTGGGACTAACCAAAACTAGAAACGCAACTCAGAAAAAACTAAAAACACGACTCAGAAAAACAATTTCCCCTCACTGAAATTATAATAATGTACTTGGTATGACTTGTTTACCATTCTGGGAAACCTAAATAAGGTAACAGCTCTTTTAATAGTCATATTAACCCTTTGAGCATCTGTGGCTTCAGGGGCCCCTTTCAGAATTGTTAAAATTCTGAGGAGCTCATTCAGTCCAAAGTGACTAAAATGCCTCTTACAGAGAGAACTGGAAATATGAACGGTTCACCAGCAGCCCCCAATTTTCCACAGCAGTTGTTTTTAACACACTGTTGAAACTCAGGGACTCCCTTCCTTGTTGGGCCAGCTTTCTCAAGAGCTGTGCCCATGCCTGGGAGCCTGTGGGTAAGCCCTGAATTTATACATGGGTGCAGTGGCAGCCCCTGACCAAAGAGAATGGGCAGGACCACCTTTGTCCATTTTTTCACTCTCTCCTTAGAGGAGCAGGTGCTTGACAACCTTGCTTATACAACTAAACAGGGCTGCTGTGAGTCAGTCTTCCTGAAACAAAGAATATTTACTCCTAGGTGACTTGCAGCTTAATATTGATGATGAATAAAAGACAGTGGTTCAAGTGCTTTACGTCTGTTATCTCATTTATCCCTCGCAACAGTTGGAATGAAGTACGTGCTATTATTGTCCTATTGTACAGATGAGGAAACTAAGGCAGGGAGATGTTAAGTAATCTGTCCACTGTCACCTAGCTAATAAAAGAGAGTGGTGGATGAGCCAGGTTTGAACCCAGCAGTTCTATCCTCAATGGCTAAGCTTTTAGTCACTTGGCCAACCACCTCCTACCTGCCCCCCAACCAGAGAAATGGCTGGCACAATTGAAAGGCCCTCCTAGCCAGGCACCCTGTATAAAAAGCCCAACAATAAATGTTTATTGAATGGTTGCTATGTGTCAAACTATTCTAAGCATTGTATTGCATTATCTCATTTAATGCTCACAACAATAGTCAGCCAGAGTTAAATTCTATTACTAGCTCCATTTTACAGATGAGGAAAATGAGACCTAGGACGTTAAGTAACTACTCAAGATCAACAGCTGTCTTGCTAGAAATCTGATTCAAGTTAACATAGGTCCTTCTAACGTCAAGCCCACATTCCTAGCCACCAGGCCAGAGACCATAAATTTTAAACTCCAATAAGTCTGCTGAGAATCTGATGCTGGAAGAAGTTAAGCAAAGGCAACTAAAGGAGACTCCTCACCAAAAGCATCTTCTGTTCAATTTTAGCACTTTACTTTCCTCATTTTAACACTTTATCAGCTTTAAGCACTTATTTACACATTTGCTCTTCATTGATCCATCCTTTTGGCTCATGCAGACATTTTGTACACATTTTTTTTTTTTTTTTTTTTTTCATTTTAATTTCCTCCATTCTCCCATTTTCCAGTGGAAACAATGAGAGGAACCAAGGTAACTAAGGTACCTTTGACCAGGTAACTAAGGGTGAGCACCTGTCCTCAGGAAGTGTGGACTCCATAGCAAACACATGTCTATAGACCCCAGATTCCAAAGACCCATTAACATGAATGGTATAATAGAGGAGTTAACAAAGTACAGATGGAAACCAGGAAGGCCTGTCCAGTGTAGGCAGAGAGCTCTCCTCGTTCTCATATGAGGCATTTCTGTAAAAAGTACAGCCATTGTGTGACATGAGCAGAGAGTTGAATTTATTTTCATTTTTCATTGCCTTTCTTTGTGGGATTGTCAGGTTCTGAATATTAATATCTTAATGTAGATTTGGTGGTTAAGTAAGATATATCTTATGATTTAAAAAAAAAACAAAAAACTTTTCTCCCTTTGTAGTTTATTAGTACACCATTTGAAAGCAAAATTCTTTTTCTTGTCTTCCACACTTGGAAAATATTTATTCCCCCCTGCATCTCCATAGTAGGCATCATAAACTAACCCAGTTCAGCTTATTTACTTCCCTCGTTTCAGCCCCATGATCAGTTGTAGCAACACGGGCATATAATGGTAGAGGGTTTCGGTTTACAACAGTAAGCACATGAGCTATTACAACCTCCTTTCAGAGTGATAAGTAATGAAACTTCCATTTTTAAAAGTGCCCATTCAGAAGGTGTAGAGGGCATGGAGAAGAGGGGTTTGGGGCCCCCTGAGGTTGACTAGCCATGTATTGCTAAAGGAGGAAATCATGAATCTTAGTTGAAAATGAATTAGCCTACACAGGAGGAATTCCCGGGACCCGGAAAGAGTTTTAATTCCTGGGCTGGACAGAAGGCAGAAGGGATTAGCAGAGGTGAGAAGGAGGACAGCCTTGGCAACTGGGGAGCACCCTGCTTCCTGGTGGTGAGCAACTTGTTGACTCCAGGATGTGACACTAGCGAGGACTCTTGGTCTACAACCAGGGTAAAGGGCAGTATGCGCCCCAGTCAAGACGCAGGTACTTCTGGGCCTCTCAGAAGTTGTCTTCTGCCCTGAGTGCCCCCTCCGCTTTACCAGTTACCCAGACACTTGTTAGGTGCCTCCAGCCTTACTAGCATGTGGGGGAAATCTCAGCCATGTATTTTCTCGGTCATTGTGTATCTACTGAGCTAGGCCTCCTGGTACTGTACTGGGCACACAGATTCCAAGATGTGAACTGTATTCATCAGAAACCAGGTAGGTTCAGAAAGAAGCCATATCACAGGAAATAGAATGATATCATATCTTCACAAATAGATAATAAAGTGCTGGATGCTAGCTCTAGTCACACATCTATTATATCTACTGCCACTGTGGCTGTGGCATGAATAAAGAGTGCTTGTACAGTCAGATTTAAAGTCAGATTGAGAGAGTGGATGTGGCTCAAGCAGTTGAGCACCTGCTTCCCACATGGTAGGTCCCGAGTGTGGTTCCCGGTGCCTCCTAAAAAAGCAAAAAAAAACAATCCAGGGGAGCCAGTGTGGTTTAGTAGTTGAGTGCTGGCTTCTCCATAGGAGGTCTTGGGTTCAATCCCCAGCCCCAGCACCTTAAAAAAAAAAAAAAAAAAAAAAAAAAAAAAATCAAGTTGAAGGTGGTAGGTATCCCACACAGAGAAAATGAACAACAACAACAGAAAAAAAAAAAAAAACAAGCTTCAGCAAATTTTTTATAGTCATAGGCATTAAGGAACCATTTTTTATAGTCATAGGCAAAATTATAGGTCTTTTTAACTATAAATTACAATTCAACATATCCAAATGGCATAATTAGGATACAGACTATTGTATGTTTCAAGAAAATGAATCCCTCATTACTAGGAGGTTGAGCTCATCTTAAACATTTTAAAACAACATTTCAAGGCTTGGTGAACTCTTACATTGTGCTTACTTCAAGGTTGGATTTGATTTATTTATTTATTTATTTTATTTATTTTTTTTTTTTAAGATTTTATTTATTTATTCATTTATCCCCCCCTTGCTGCTTGTGCTCGCTGGGTCAGCTAACCACGCCGTGCAGGTGGGCTTGCCTTCACCAGGAGGCCCCGGGAACCGAACCCGGGGCCTCCCATATGATAAACGGGAGCCCTACTGATTGAGCCACAGCCGCTTCCCTCAAGGTTGGATTTTATAATCAATCCTCTCCCTCCAGCTTTGTTGTGTCACCCAGGCTATCCAATACCCAGGCTCCAGAGCCCTGCTGAGGGATTGTTTGCAGCGTGTGACTTTGTAGTAGAGATGGTGCAAACCACTGTCTCTTTTTTGGTATTGGTGTCGCTTTTGATGTGGATGTGCTTGTGTTCATTATTGTAGTGGTCCTCACCAAGAGAGTCCAGGAGAAGGTATGGCCATGGGATTGCAGCCATACCCGAATACACTATTATTTTGTTGTTCTCCACAGTAATCAAAACAAGTGTGTCTTCTTTAATTATAATAGCCAAAACACAAATCCCACTTACTAAGTTGTAGGCGCTATTACTGACACAGCCCTATGAGGTAGGTACTGTTGTCATCTCATTTTACAGATGAGGAAATTGAGGCACAGAGAGTACAGAGGTTTGCCTAAGGTCTCATGGCTCAGAAATGGCAGGGCCATAATTGCATCTGCTGCCTAATTCTAGAGTCCAAGCTCCTAACCTCTACCTGCAGAATAGAGAAACTTGGATTTTCAGAGCATGAAGAACTTTAGAATTTAAAAAGAATCACACCTAGAAACATAGAAATAAGCTAGGTGAGGTTCTGTCTTTCCCAAAGTTAGTTGGAGACAGAATCTCATATATCATGCCCCCCCTTTAGTGGTCTTTTTAAACAACATAATTTAGAATCAAAGGCTTAAAGCTGTTGTTGTAGACTTCTCTCTTCCTTTAAACAACCTCAAGAACCACCCAGCACGTGCTCTTGGGGGGGGCGGGGATGCTTGAAGTTCACTATATTTATGAGGAGGAACACCATGAAATTAAAGATCTTTCTGTGTATAAAATGTTCAACAGAAGACAGAATTCTTTAAGAATGTTATATCAAAATATGTTGAGTCAAAGTCTGGTAATTTGTAATCCCATCTGAATCACATCTCACATTTTAAGCTTTAAAATTTCGCCATTTTAGATTGATTTAGAAGAACTTCTAATATTTGTTAAACCTAGTTTATCTTTAGATATATTCTGAGATTCGAGGAAGACCCCATATTTTAAGTTAGCTTGCTTTAAAAAAAAAAAAAAAAAACTTTTAGTAGATTAATCAATATACTTGGCCTCAGGTCTTTGGTCAGATATTAAAAATTGTCCTGGTTTCTGAAATAATTTATCTCTAACTGGAAAGACTGTTGAATCCGCCTGCTTACTTATCTGCTTCTCGTTACAGTTCCCACTTAGTAAGACTTCCACTTCCTAGAGCTGGTTCAGAGGCTGAAGGTGATGTTAGGAATGTGTCCAGTGTGTTAAACGTCCTGAGTATAACAGCCGTGATGATGTCTTCCAGCCTTTGATTTTGTAATCTTTAGATTAAAATTCCAATAAAAGGAACTTAAGATTCTCCAGGGGGAAAAAAAGAAAAAACATAATGAATTTACCTGATTCTTGAAAGTCAGATCTCTGACCAGGATCTAATCACCCAGCATGTGGATTACCCAGACCTTCCTATTACTGATAACGTCGTGCACTTCATCCCCTCCGACTCTGACACTGATCCCCCTACCCCTCCAGCAAGGAGGGGGAACAGAGCAACTTGGAAAGCAGGCAGCATGGACTCACTCATGTCCCCTGTGAGAGCTGAGATGAAGCACAGCCACAGGGTGAGGGCAGCTGGAAGGCTGAATGGGACTCAGTAGCGCAGAGGCAGCCTTCTATTGGTATATCCAGCTTCCTCCTGATTATAGATCATCACCGCAGGGGCGCACGCAGAACTGTCCCAGACTTTGATCTGAGCCCTGATAATCTGAGAGTCGGTCAAATGCAAGGCAGATAAGCTGCCTGACTAAAGCCTTCTAGGAAGCCAGGGCAATTTCTCCCCTGGAATATTGCTTATATTAGAGCAACAAGACCAAAAAAAAAAAAAAAAAAAAAAAATTCCATTTTGATTGCTCCAAAGAAACAACATTTTAATGTGTTTTCTTGAAATTTTAATGTTTGCCTTTGAGCTATCTTGGTATGGTAGAAACAGCCTCAGAATGAATGAATGCCTTCCTAGCTTGAGGGCCTCCGCTGGGTTTTGTGACATCTGTAAGCAATTGGAAAATCCAAATCCAAACTTACACCTTCTGAGGCGCCTTTTCTTCTAACTTCTCTGGGTGTGGGGGAGGAGAAAAATCCTTCTTTATAACTAATCTTTAAAAAACACTTTTTTTTAACATCCCAGAGTGCCACCACTTGGGGGAGGGGCTAGAGAGAGAGGGCCTCTTATTTCCAAAATTAATCTTATATAGGGGTTAAAGAAAAAAGTGCCATACAGTAAGCACCCCCCCCTTTTTCCCCCCTGAAGAGGTTTTTTCAAGAGTGTAGTGAAATCATACAGTGCGGAATGTGCAACTCCTAAGAGGTTAGGAATGGACAGTCTCCACGTCATTTGTGTGATGGACAGAAACTCTAAAGCCGGGTCCCCTCCTCTTCCCCAATTACGCTCCAGGTACCAGTGGCACTGGGAGAGAAATCAGGCACTGGGAGCGCCCCTCCCCTTCACCCAGGTGTGCCGGCTCTAGCCGAGACCCCTCCCAGTTGCGGTGTAAGCCTTACTGGCTCTTGCTCCTTGGTCATTGTAGTATCTTTTCCCGTGCATCAAGGAGGTACCCCGCCCAGGAGGGGTGTGGAATTAAGACTCCAGATGTTTGCAGAGGCTCTCCTCACCCACATGCATGGCCTAGCTCCTTTGCAGGGGCTCCCTGGTTGGAATAGTGAGTAAGGAGTCTCGAATTCTGCCTAGTCCTACCAGGCTGGGCAAAAGGGAGTCGGGTGGGCTCTGGCTCAGGGGAATGACCGAAGGCCATGCTTGTGGTCATTCAGCCTCTGATGCAAGGCCCTGCCTGCGCTCTAGGAGACAGGGTGATGAGAAATAGCAGGTAATTGCTGCCCACTTAACGAGGCTCCCAGGCTTTGGCATGGCTTTAATCCTTTCCTTACCTCTGATGGACACCAGGAGAACCAGCCGTTCCACTTTTGTGGATGTGCCGAGTACGAATGTCAGTGGATTTGAAGGAGCCAGTTAGGGAGGGGAAGGCGGGTTTGCCAGTGGCCAGTTCCTGTACTCAATATCCCTAAGGCCCAGCAGGCCGCGGCCGTTCTCCGACCCGGCTGCGGATGAAGGTTGGACGAAGACCTTTTTGTTCTACTACCGGGGTTCCGAGCAGCGCCCCCTCCATTCTCAACAATGTAACTGCTATTTATTGAGCACCTAGTATGTGCCAGGCCTTTTCCATTCGTGACTTTGTCATTTCGCCCTCACAAACCGCCCAGCGCTTTGCTGTTGTGTTCAACTCCAGGTTGCGGGCCTAGTGGCCTCTACCTTCCGCCGCGCTCATAGAAGCGGCAATTGCCGGGAGGGCGCGGAGCGTGGCAGTTCCCGCCGCGCCCGCCCGCGGGGAAGCATCCGTAGGGCCCAAGGGCCCGAGGCGCGGGGGGAACGACAGCTGTCGTAGTCGCGCCCGGAGACTGCGCCCCGGCGGGGCCGACCCGGCGCCGGGGCCGAGAGGGAGGGCCGTGCGGGGCGGGGCGCGCGGGGCGGGGCGGAGGAGGGGCGGCGGCACCCGCAGCTCGGGCTCGGCGAGGAAGTCCCGCTCCGAGAGCCCCGAGCGTCTGGAGGAGGCGCGCTCGGCGCGGTCGGGGAGCCGAGACCGGAGCGAGGGGCCTCCCGCGCCGCGCCCCCTCCCGCCACCCATCCAGCCCAGGAGCCCGCGGCGCCGGCGAGCTGGAGGCGCGTCCCGGCGGCGACCGCCGATGGAGTTCACTTGAGCCGTGAGCCGGCGGGAGAGGCAGGCGCCCGCGAGCGCAGCGCGGGCCGGAGCAGGGCCAGCCCCGCGCTCGGTCTCCCCAACGCCGGCCCGCGAGCCCCGGCCCGGAGGCGCCGCCAGCCCCGTGCAGCCCGCCCGGCGCCCCGGCCGCGGCAGCGCCTCCCGCGCCGCGGGCCTGGGAGATCGGCACGAAATACAGCTTCCCGACGCGTCCCCGCCCAGCGCCTGGAGGCGGCGGCGGGACGAGGAGCCGTCAGCCCGCAGCGCTGCTGGACAGGCGGCCCCGGCGCACGGGGAGCCCGAGGCGGCCGCCTGGGAGAAGCCGCTGCCGCCGAGCGCCCTCCTCCTCCCTCCTCCCTCCGCACATGGTCTCCTTTGTCCTGTCGCCGCCGCCGCCGCCTCCTCGCTCTTAGCTCTGCGCGCCGCGGCCGCGGCTCGGGCCGCTGGTCTCCGCCTCGCCCGCCCGCCCGGGACGCTCCCGCGCGAGCCCCCGCCGCGCCCGCCCGGCTCCCGAGCGCGGCAGGAGCGCCAGGAAGGGAGCGGGCGAGCGCGGGGCCGGGGCGCCCTCCTCCCGCCCCGCCGCCCGCCGCCCGCCGCCCGGCCTCGCCCCGGCCGCGCTGGATGAGTGCGCGCGGCGCTGGCTCCCGGCCGCCGAAAAGAGCTGCTCCGGCACGGATCTGGTGCCGCAGCTCCGCTCCCGGACTTTCGGAAGGACAGGCGGCCAGACGCCCGCGGACCTAGCCGGGTCGGAGTTGTTGGGGCGTTTGCTCGCCGCGTGCTTTGTGCTCGTTTCCCCTTTGACTCCGATGACCCCCCATCGTGAGCCCTGCTGAGGACCCCAGCCATGAACTTGGGGCTGACAGGACCGCTTAACCCTTTGCAACCAGGTAATCCAGCTGTGTAGGCGCGGCTCCTTGCCCGCCGCCCGTCGGGCTGGGGGTCTTTTGTTGCGGCGGCCGGGCCCGCGAGCAGGGGTGGCAGGCGCGGGCTCCTCCCGCCTGGCGCGCCCGCGCCCCCTCGGCACCCCTCCTCCCGCCCTCTCGGCGGCGGGGTCGCCCGCCTTTGTACTTTGCTCCGTCCGCCGGCCAGGCTCAGCCAGGGAGCTGGGGCGCGGGGGCCGGTTGCTGCGCGGTTCTGCGGGGCAGGGCCCGCCCCGAGGGGCTCCGCGGGACCCGGGGCCGGGGGCCTGGGCGCTGCGCAGCTTGTTGGGGTGGCGGTTTCCGCACAGCTCGCCGCCCGCGCCGAGGTCGGGATCCCCGGCTCGCGCGCGGTGCCCAGGGAAGCGAAAGGAGGTCTTGGGCTCGGCAGTTGAGAAGGAACTCGCGCTTAAGTTTCCAGGATGTTTCTCTTCTTCCCAAGCCCCTCTTGCGGAGCGAGTGCGGAGGCCGCCCGGGGGGCTGCGGCCGGAAGAAATTCCGGGAGATCTCGCTCAGGAGCGGCCGCGAACCCGCTCCCTGCCTGCACCGAAGGCTCTCGTTCGTTTTTCTCATTCTCCGCATTCCTTCCTCCAATGTTTGACTTATTTAACTTTTCTTGAAACGCCAGCAGACGGCTTCTGGTAATTTTTTAGTATTAAAAAAAAACAACGCCCTCCCCCCAATAACAGGCAGCCAAAAGAGATCTTTATTCGCTATCAATTTTTCGATTTAGCCGCTTAATCCTCCTAAACCGAGAGAGGCGCGGGAGGGGGAAGAGAGCACGACACGAAATGGCCAGCAACACCTCCAGCCCTTCAGCGTGTGCAGGTACCCCCGAGTTTACAAGGGCGAGAAGGGAAACCCAGGAGGTTTGCTGAAAAAGCTCCGCTCCCCGCCTTCTCCGTTCGCCGCGTTGCCTTTAGTCGTTCCGGATTTAAAAAAGAAACGAAATCACACAGGAAAAGGATCCAAGTAATTGAAGGAAATGTAGGCTTTTTCCCTGAAAACAAAAGAAAACGTCCCAAAGATTATAGATCCAAGGAGCCGAATAATTTGCACACACCCTTTATTTAAAAGCGTAAGAGAAGTAAAAGTTCGTTGAAGAAAAGCAAAGGATATTCTTGTAGTTTGACTTAAGACTTTGGCTAAGGAGCTCCTTTTTGACTTTTTAGGCGGTGGATCTGCCACGTTTTAACCACCTGGATGAGGGGAAAGAAAGACCCTTGAGTCATTTTATCCTTAGTGAAAATCTCATTGCAGTCATTTTCATTTGGGTGTTTTTCTAGGGATCTTTTCTGAGACTCCCCTCCCCCAATTGCAAGAGGCAGCATTTCAGGCTTTGTGCTGTGTATCAGTAAATTAAAGGGCACAAAAAGCTTTTATTAGAAGACATCTTCCTAACCCTTTCCAAATGTCTTGTCAAAATTACTTCCTTAGCAGCTTACTGGCTGGCATCATAATAATCACATTCTCAAGTTTGGTTCAGATGTCAGGATCACTTATTTGCCTCTTTGAGAATACCATGTGCAGCCAAGTCAGTGGAGCTGACAAAGGTGGCAGTCACAGAGAAGGGCTGAATGACAGAAGCAGAGGATTGCTCACCTGCAGCTTCTGTCTGCTCACTAGCTTATACACCCTTAGTGTGAATAAAAACTTGATCAGGAATGATTTCCTTTCCCTGAAAGTACTTTTTGCATTTGGGGTGCAATAATTTGTTTTTATATTTCCTTGGACCGTTTAGACTCTTTTTCATAGGTAACCCCCAAATTTTCAAGGACTATTTCAGTTGGTAAAATGATTTCATAAAGAGACATTTTTTTTCTTTAAAAATATCAGCTTGAATTTATTTTTTAAACCATGAATTTTAATACGGCCATTTCAATTTTGAATTGAGACACTTTTTCTTTGAAGAATGGTAATATCTCTCCAAGTTTTTAGCTTAGAAACACACATTCCTAGAAATATCACTCAGTGTTTCAGTATAACAACGCTGTTCATGTAATTTTTTATTAACTCAGTATCCTTGATCTGTTTAATCCATAACTTGTTTGCTCCTTTACATGCAATACTTTTTTGGCAGTATATTTTTCTTTAAAGCTACCATTATATATAGTTTTATTTCATTATGTTTAAGATGCTAAGAAGGCCCTTGGCTTATTTTTTATTATTCCTGAAAAATTGGAGGAAAAAATCTATCAGGGATTTATTTAAAACTCTCTGTGCATGAATGTATGCAGTTCAATACTTGTTCTGCATATACTCATTTTTCTCTTGATCCATTAATCTTCTGAATGAATCCTACATTAAGACAATTAGAATTGAAATAAAGGGGAAGAATAGTCATAATAAAAAATATTTTCCCTTTTCTGTATCACTTGCATTGAGAACTAGAACATGTCCTCCACATGTGTACAGGAATATTTCATCTCCATCAGTATAACATGGAAAGACCAAATTCCATATCTTCTTTGTCCCCAAAGCCAGCCCTAGAGTTGGAATATGTTGTTCTTTAGATTCCATCCTCTGTCTAGTTCCTATATTTACATCTTCTGTATTTATCCAATATTCTGTGCTTTGCTTTGTCAAACATGCATCTCTACATATAAAGTGTGAAAGAGAAGTGATTTCTTAGAAAGGTTGAGTAGCAAAAACAGCATAAATATAGCAGTCATTATAACTTTAAATGCAGAGACATCTGCAAATTATATAGAGAGGAAGCTTAATTTTTATTTTTCAAGTTCAAGAAATATTCCATGCTTCTGAAACGTTACGGCATTTTTTTCCAAACCAACTTCATGTTTATTTTCTGGAACATTAGTGTATAATTTCAATTGGCTTTATTCTTGCTTTTTAAACAGATTTATTTCACTTTCCTGAAGCCACTGTAATAATTGGCAGACATGCTCTCTAAAAACTGGTCAAAGGGAATAATGCTTATAAAATGTATAGTGGGTGGGTTTGGGGGCAGGTCAGCATGTGTCTGCTTCACACCAGGGTCGCCCTGGTTACTCTAAGGGACAGGGATCTTGGGGTCATCAGGTGAATTAATTTCCATGAGTGCTGCTCTACACTCTTTAATGAGGAAAGCTTAGAGTTAAATAGTAGGCATTCCTGGTGTGTGAAAGAAAATTGAAAAATAGGCATGTCTGCAAATATGAAAAAAGTACCATTTCCAAAATAATGATCTGTCAACGAAATTGCAAAATCGTTATGTGAATGAGCTGAATTGCTTTGTGTATCATTGCACAGAAATATGTTTTGCACAGATAATATGTCTAATAAGGACACATTTTAAAAATCAGATTTTCCCCCCAGCAAATAGCTGCACTGCAGGTCTCTCTCATGCAGTCAACTAGCACCACCTTATGGATGATTTGGGGAAATTACTACTTTTCTAAAATGTAGTAAATTGATGTAAAATAATAGTAATGAGGATAAAGACAACAATAACACTTTTTTCCCCCTCCTTGTTTTTCAGGCATCTGATGCCAGCTCTGAAAAACTCTTCAACACTGTTATTGTAAACAAAGGTAAGTCTCTTTAATTCTTCTGAGTAATGGATTTCTGTTTTTTTTTCTATTTGTTTCATTGTG
The DNA here is from genome assembly GCA_026826555.1 of Tolypeutes matacus. NCBI lineage: Eukaryota > Metazoa > Chordata > Mammalia > Cingulata > Chlamyphoridae > Tolypeutes > Tolypeutes matacus. The sequence continues at coordinate 7,094,278 of JAKSZT010017954.1, forward strand.
GTTCCCAAGGAAGAAAAAAAAAATAGATAACATAATGGATCTTCCTCTTTTTAATCTTGAGCTACTGTTATTATTTTGTGTTTTGCTTGAGACAGACTCTGTATGTTTTTTTGATACATTAAAAAACAATTTTAAAAGGATACATTGAATCCTTATTCAAATTAATTTGACTAAGAAATCACTACTATCCATGTGACTTTAATTTAATGTAGGAAGCTGTAATGGAGAATAATAGTTCTCCAAATGCCTTAACTTTATCGTTACTTATCAACTACCCAGCAGTCAGAGAACTATTAATAGCTGAATTGTACTGCAGACTCTAATAACCAACCAGCGGATGTTTAGTATTCATAGCATTATGAGCATTATGGTCATAAACCAAGCCTTACTCTGCAGTGGGCTTTCTGTAAAGTTAATAAATGAGCAAGAGGGCAAAATTTAAATAGGCATTATCCCATTAATTTCTTCCAAACAGCGATATAGAGTAAGAGAGGCTAATGATGGTGTAGTACATTAAGGGAAAACTTACCTTAAATCATAGCCAATAGGTTTCTGGGCAGTTTTCATTTGTAGCAGTATTGTTGGGAATGATGAAATTTAGTGGCAACGCTAATTACTGGCCTTGCAAAGGTGTATAATTTGAAAGGGATAAATTATTTATAAACTGTTTTATCTTTTCCTTTCTACTATAGAGCTTGCATGATTATTGCTAAATAAAGAAAGTGTGCTTTCTGTGGCAATCTCACTGTGTCTGTTACACTGAAGATACTTGGTAGCACCCCTACAGAGTTGGGCTTCATAAATTGAAATTTTAAACTACTTCATCAGTCTCCAGTTGCCTTAGCTAGCTAGCATTTTTGCTAGCTGGTTAGTAAGACACATTTCCAAGTGCAGTTATTCTGAGCTCCCAGATTATTTTAGAATTTGAACCAACTGCAATTTTCAATAGTACATTATGTTTAGAGTTCCCTTGAGGTATATGTGCTTATGTGATTGCTGTTATCCCCAGAATTACTGTCATTATTGAATTTTATCTTTTTTATTGCATAATGGAGTATTCCACTTTTATATTTCATCATATTTTTTGATGGACTGAAAGTTTGTATAAATTTGTTGTCCATAATGCTAAAAGCCCAATAAAGAAGATGTGTGCAGTTCATAGCATGCAGTGCTTATGTGTAAAAATGCATAATTGTTTATTGCTCATTTTGATGAGGGAAGAGGATTGGTAAACAGTGGTGTGTCCATGTGAGAAAAGGGGAGGTAGGAGGGGAAGTCAGCGGTTAGGTCACCAAAAGGAGGTTTTCTGGGTTTCAGGGACCCCCCAAGACCACCAGCCACATGTGTCTGTGTCCTCCTTTTGTGAATTTGCTATAAAAAGCTTTGGGATGTGTTTCCCCTTTCTGGGCTCAGGCCCTAGCATGAGAGTGAGCTCTGGGGCCTGGTCCAGGCTGAAAGTGCTCTTCAGGGAGGAGGGAGAGGGACTGGTGAGGAGCACTAACCCGCAGCCTCTTCTCTCCTGCTTCTTCCCCCCTCTTTCCTTTTTCCAATCAAACATTTCCCACATTCTTATTTGTGTTTACTTACAAAGTGTGATTTGTGGCATCGCTTTGGTTGTGAATAGTCACCCCCCTGACAGGGTGCCTTTCTTCTGAGCTGCTTTTCTGGGGTGATTTGGTTGCCTTGAAAGGATTTGGGTTTCTTTGTGTACACTAAAATCAACATAGGCTTTTTCTAAGCTTTGCTTGGGAAACCATACACAAATACGCATTTTAGTTGATGGCAGATTATTCCTTTGCCCCTTATTTCCATCAAAATAGCCTTTCTTTTCTCCTCCCGAGTTTCTCCTAATGCCTTATGTTAATTCCTGATGGTAACATGAATGACAAGAGACTGGATCAATGCAAATCCAGGTGCGGCAAAGTAGACTGACTGGTATCCAGCACCCCCCCTCTCTCTTGAGAGAAAGATTAAGGGAACTGAGAAAGGGGGAAGCATTGGGGACAGTTTTGTTAAGGGGATTAGTATTCAAACCACTAAATATCAGGAAAACAACTTCAAAAAGAGATTCATTATATAGTGAGAATGTCAATAATTGCTTCAAGACAGGTGCAGAGAATCTCGTTATGTGTTTGTGGTTTTTGGTCTGTTTTTACTCCGGGTAGTAGCAGTGTTTACTGGATGGATGGTTGACAAGGTCTTCAAGGAACTGTCAGCTTCATGCACATCAAGTTCAAGTTCTCCTGCAAAGCAGCCTGCCAGCCTGAAAGTCAGGTCTCCCGTATTTGTCCAGTATTCTTAGCCAAGAGCAATAAAAAGCATTGTAAGAAAGGGCATATTTATACCAGGTAACAAACGCTACTGGGAAAATCTTCAAAGCCTCAGTGTATTGAACAGACTAACAAGTGAGCAGGAAAGATGACACATGTATTCCTCCACCTCCAGATGTTTAAAGCTACATATCACCTCTTCCTCTCAGGAGTCTGTGACAGTGTTCCAGCCTTAAGAGAATCGCGACTTTAAGCTGCTTGTGAGATTATGCTGCTGAGCCTGGTGGCAGCAGAATATGTCACTTAAGCTCTTTATGTTAGGATTTTCAATCACAACATCTCCTTGTCCTAGGCCAATATTTCTGGTGTGGCTAAAATAATTAATTGGGAAGGGGGGACAGTTGAAAACTGAACAGGTACAAGGAAGATGTTACATGTCACTTCTGCCCATTGATTTTATTTTGACTTTCTCTGCATTGTATATAGCCCATCCAATTTTATACAGAACGCATAAGATTTTTGTGTTTAGGTGTTCTAATCATCACTTTCTTCTGGTGCCTTGTATTTCCCGTTTGAAAACTATTTAACTTGTGCATATATATACAAACAACATGCCCAGTGAGAATTGAGCCTTTTAAAAGAGATGGGAAGCTGAGCTTCCAAAGGCAAGACTTAGGGATTGTGGGCATAAAAAAAGGTTTATCTGTAATCAAGGTCATGGTTGCCTTATTTAATCTTTATGTGTTTAAATGTTTACAGGATGTTCATGTGAATTTTATGAATCCATCTGTCTTTGTGACTCAACCATCTGCCAAAGAAAAAATTAATTTTCCCAGTGATTCAGAGACACAGAGAAAGACAGACTAACAACTTACTGTCCCTACTTAATTGGTTGAACTGTTATAGGACCATCAGAATTTGTACCCCAAATTCTGATGTATTTACCCTTAAAAGGAACCTTCCAGCTAATTCATTATGGCCGATATTGATTGCCCTTTCTTACCTACTCTAGGTCCTTTTAATATATGGTTAGAACTGCAGAAAGGGAGAACGTCTTTGCAGCACATGTTGGTCACCCCGTCAAGAGGGGAAGCCGCGGCCAGGTGGAGGGAAAACTGTTCTCTGAAGCCCTCTTTTTACACGCTGCCAGCCCTGTTGTGCCTGTGGTCTGGATTAGTCACTGCCGCCTCTTGTCTCAGAGCCCTCTTTTTCCAGGCTCTATCCTCCAACCAAGGCAAATTCCAGAAGAAGAGAGGTGGCCCAGAGGAGTATTTAACCCATGACTTCCTCGGCCCTTCTCTTTCCTTCACCCTTGACTCCAATCACAAAGTTGGCCCCTCCTCAGGAAGGGGCCCTCTGAAGCCAGCTGTTTGAGAACTGGGGCATCTCTGAAGGGGTCAGGGAGATAATCCAGGAAAGAGCAGGACCCCTGGTTTCTGTTCCCTCCTGCTATGAGTGCCCAGTGTCTCCTGAAATGTCCATGACAGAAGCAGGACCCCCTTCGCCTCCAGATCAGCCCTGGTGAATTCTGGTGGGCACTCATTTGAGCACCTGACAGAACACTTGGCTGCTTTGCATTCTCTGACTAACAGACTACCTCTGACCAGGTCTGGTTTCCCTCTTCTGGGGCCCTAGCAGGGCTGCTAGTGGAATGCACCCCACCTTTTCTGGGGGTGAGTTTTGTCCTGAGGTTTTCCAGTGGGATCCAGGAGGTGAGGTCGATGACTGATGGAGCAGCCTTTAGGTTAGTGGTGGTGGGGTTTTTGTTTTTTATTTTTCAATTTTTCTATTTATTTTTATCAGCAAACAGAAAGAAAGCCTGCTTTAAAAATTGCCTGAGACAAGATGAGAAACAGGTTATCCAGATAATAATGCCCTTGATGAATTCAAAGTGGATCTTCAATAGATGGTATGATAAAGTCTAGTAACTGGGTACCTAATAAATGTTTCAGTGATGACGAGATCGCCTCATTAGTTAGGTTTGAGGGAATCCCTGGGTTTGGTGACAAAAAAGGGGGTGGGCATTATATTACCACCAAGGCCACCACTGGCTTTTGAGAAAAGCCCTCTCCCTTGTTTTTAAGTAAGTATTTATAGAGTTTAAAGTCCCCTTATAATGAACCTATGGAGACCATTTAAAAATTCCTGGTAGTGTCTTGAATTTAGTTAGGATGAGGACATGACATAAATCACATTCCTGAAGTGCAGAAGAGTAAACTGAGCCAATTTCAGGCACTGTAAATTAGTTTGCTTTTGTTTGTTTGTTTAACGTCCTAAATCCTAGATAAGGGAAAGTTGGACTATGACTCCTTTTTTTTTTTTTTTTTTTTTTTTCCCTTTCTTTGGGCCTTTTTGGGACTGTTTGAGAGCGTTTTCTTGGGTTTTTGGGAGATAGAGATGTCTGGCGTGTAAATTACAGTTGAAGGGTAATTGGTGCTTGAGGGCAGACAAAGGAGGTAGGAGTAGTTGGGTTCTTCCTCCTACCGCACTGCAAATAGCATGCAATCAGCTCCTTTTGTTATGGAAATTGACTTTCCTATAGAAGCCGACTCCTACATACAGAATTTGTTTTGTAGAATTATTCCTTGAGAATTCTTGGAAACAGATGTCCTATACTGTTAGTGTGAATCCACCAGTAAAGATCTAAAAATAGTCCATGTTGTGAGGAAGTGTTTCCCTTGGGATATTTTCCCCTCAACTGCTACCTGGTTTTCTGCTGAACTTGTTGATGAGTGTGGTGGGAAAACCCTGGGTAAATACTGGTTCCCATCACTTGGCATTGAGCCGGACGGTGTCTTTAGGGTTGCACTTTGGCAATGCTGCCTTCTCCAGGTGAATCACAAGGCTAGATCCCTGATCCTCTGTGCCCTGCTGACTCTGAGTAGATTACAGTGTAACCCGTTCTTTGGTTTTGGAAGTAAATACCCTGGAGTCAGATGTTCAGACACCACTCTGTTTACTTTTGGGCTCCGAACGACTCTTTTTTTTTTTATCGGGAGGTCCCGGGGATCGAACCCGGGTCCCTCCATATGGGAGACGGATGCCCAACCAGTTGAGCCACATCCGACCCCTCTGTTTACTTTTGAGCCCAATAAAAAGCCCTTCACTTCTTTTATTGGGTGATTAGTGCTATCCTCTAAAAGAATTTTATGCATACTTTGCAATATGGACAAAACTTGAATGTGGACTAGCCTCTCACTTCGATCCATACATTTTTAATGTTTTGTTTAGCCAGTGTTGCAATACTTGGTTGTCTCAAAGTAATATACACATTTACAATAGGCAGTTGAAATAAAAAGCATCAGATCAGTGAGAACAGTTAAATGACAAAGGGCCTCCTCACTCGTTACACTTTCTAGAAAGTTCCTTGGGGTTTAAACCCAGGCACAGGAAGTTTCCTGCATGGAGGCAGCCTTGTGGCTTTCCCATGGCTTCTGGATTATTTCTAGTTTCTGACAACTGCAGAAAAATGTTGTTTTCTCTGAAAATGTATGTTTATTTAACTAGGTTCCTTTTTGCTTCACAATCTGGATTCCATTCAGTCAGTTACCACTCCAATTAACTAACAATTATTTAACATTAACAGTAATTACAGACGCCAGTTAAGCGCCTACAGATGTCAACTGTTAGCTTTGTACCTAATCACTCAATGAAATGGAGAAAGTTCAACAAACATCAATTAGCCAAGCAATTAGTATGAGTTAGGAAAGAGCATGTTATCATGTGTGAGCTGATTCAATTTATTTTATTTTGGCAGTAAAACACACACAGGCACAAGCAGCAATAAGTTCCTCAGATAAGATAAAACTCTATTGTTTTACAGTTTACATAAGAATCCTTTCCTTTCCTGTGCCTAGTCAAATAAGCTTTTGCCTGGAATTTATTTAACAAACAAAATGTGTCTCAATTACTCAGAAAGCCCAGCAATGCTCAGTCTCAGGAAGCAAACTTTGGTGAATTATGAATTCAGTGAATATGTTGTATAAGGAAATGGCAAAAAACTTATGTGGAGAAAATGATTGATTCCCACTCTATTAATCTGCTCTGTGCATTTTGGTTTTTTGCCGGTTTATTCCTAAAACTATAGTGAAGGGAGTTGCAACAGTGATTTTATTAATTTCATGGTGCCTGAACTTTTGCTTAGCTGTCTTAAATTGAGCTGGATGCAACCAACAAAATATTTTACCTGCTTGCCCAGTCTGTGGTTTAAAAAGTGGAAAATGCTCTCTATTGAAGATCTACTTTGAAATTCACCAAGGGCGTTCTGGGCCTGGATTCAGAGGTTCTGTAACACTTGTCCCTTACCACCACCCTTGCCCTGTGTCCCCATACATTTGACATCTGACAATTTTCTGAGCTTGCCAGGACTTATGGAGAAAGTACAATCAAAGGCCTTATTATGTAAGAGGATCCATATGTAAGATGGTATTTGGCATTCATTTTACCTCCGACTAGAAAGCTGGCCATAAGGGGCTTTGCCTCTGGTTCCCCCTTTTAAAAATGATTTCTCACCAACCCCTGAAGCCTGTGAAGTAGGAGTTCAAGGAACAAATCTCTTGTGGCATGCTGTGAAGTCTCTGTGGGTCGTATGTGTAGAATTTTCCATTTGGGCAAGGCTCTTAGCATGCCTTGGATCCAAGAGTTGAAAAATAAAACTCTGCCACTGGGATGGCTTGGGGTGAAGAGCCACCATGTCCATTGTGCTTGTCTACTGTAAACTATTCACTGGCATACTCAGTATAGCAAATAGTGCACTTGACATGGGGCTCTATTGGTCAGCCACATACAGCTTCATCATGGGTCTCTGTTGGTCTGCTTTTGCACAGTATGCTGCATTAGCAAAATAGCTCAGGGCTTACAAACAACAAAGGTATTAAGTGCCATATTAGGTATCCTATTATGTATTAGCCACAGCACTCAGGTTTGTTCTGGGACCTAGGCTGAAGGAGGCATCCGTGTCATCATGTGGTTATCATGAGAGAGGGAAACAAGCAGAGGAAAATGCCTCTTAATGTTTCAGCTAGGATGTGGTATATAGCATTTTCAACCATCTCATTGGCCAGAGCAAGTTTCAAGACCAACCGGGATGTCAGTGGAGTGAAAAGTAAACTCCTCCCACAAGGAGGAGCACAAGGCAAGAAGGATCCACAGGGCTGGGCCTTGGAAGAAAGAGAACCAACATTGCACAGATAATGCAGTCTGCCACCAGGTCAAATCCAGTAAAGGCCTTTCTTGTTGTGTTCATGAAAAGGGTGGGTGGGTGGGGCCAAGGAAGGCAGGTAGGCTAGGCAGTTGGTTAGCATAGATTTGGTGATAAGTTTTATCTGTTACAGACCTGCTTCACTAATAGCTTAGAGCCACTTGATTAAGTTAGGCCAGGTAAGTCATCAAGAAATTAATGACTTCATTATTAATTATACTTGGTTTAGCCTCCTTGCTGGCCTTGACAGTCTAATGGTAAAGCTGCTCTAGAATGTAGCAGTGACTTCTAGGACCTGCAAAGAAGAAATGTTGGGACCAGGCCAGATGTTTTGGCCCTGAATAATTAAGCTGAGAAAGCATGATTGCCACAGATTTGCCAAACCCTTTCTGCAACATAGTAGGCATTGTAGCGGTTACTTAAAACGTGTGATTTGGATTTGGGTTCGCACAGATGCCGTTTTGAATCCCAGCTCCACACTTAATAGCCATGGAATTTCAGGCCACTTATGTAACCTTAGCACAAGTGTTTTTTTCTTTTGTAAAGTGGGAGTAATCAACCTATCTCATAGAGATAAGGATTAAATAGGATAGTGTATATAAAGAGAATAGCCTCCATATACCCTGTTTTGATCTAATTGTACTCTGGGCTAAGTTATTTTCATATGTTATCTCATTTAATCTTTGATTTGGACAATGTAATTTTTACACATGGTGTCACCACTTTATAGGTGGGGAAACTGAAGCTAAATTTTAATAGCTAGCATTTATGGAGGACTTGCTTTTTGCCAGGTCTTGTTCTGAGCACTCTAGTTAATTGACTCATTTACTGTTTGAAACTGAGCTAGGTGGTATTATCCCCGTTTTTCAGATGAGGAAACTGAGGCTCAGAAAGATTAGGTAACTTGCCCAAGGTCACCCAACTAGTAAGTGGTAGAGCTGAGTCCAGCTGACTCCAAGGCATGTGCCCAGAGATATGGCAGTGAATGAAACCACCCAGGTCCCCGCCCTTGCTAAGGAACATAAGCCATCACAAAACAGATGGTATGGGCTAGGAGTGGGGAAAACCGGGTGCTGTGGGAGAATGCGGTGAGGAACCCCCAACCCAGACGTGGGCATCCAAGGTATCTTATGTTCCCTGGACGGTGGTAGGAACTGCGCCTTGGTGACAGAGATTCCCATCTAGGACTTTTTTTTTTTTTTTTTTTTTAATCCCAGGACTTCTCCCCTTATGTGAGCAGGCATGGCCCCAGCCTTGACTTTAGGCCTCTCTGATTTCTTCACCTTCTAATAAGACCCTTCTATCCTTTCTGCCCATTCCTACTCCTATAAGTGGACTGATCTTTATGTTGCAGCCAGATTTTATTAGAAGTGACTTAGGGTTTTCAAGCAGGGGCACTTTCCCGAGCACAACATCCACATCTGTGCAGAGGAAGGCCTGGAGGGCTGTTAATAGGAGACCTGGTCTGTGGGCGCTCGGACCTGCCTCTCTGACCCTCGTAAACCGTGTCTTAGAAAGGAGGAGGCTGAGAGCACATCATTGCTTTCCTAAGAGTCCTTTTGAAGAGGGAAATGTCTCAAGTGTGCCTGTTAATAGACTGATGTGGGAGGCGGTTATATTTGGATGCCTTTAAAAGCCACTTGGAAAACATTTTCCCCCTCTTATCTATCACCTTTCATATCTCTCAGCAGAGTAACACTAAAACCTAATTTTAGCCATGATTACATCTTTTTTTCATTATCTGTGTTTTGCTGGGAAAGACTTTTCCATAGTAAAGCTCCTCTTGCCAAAAGCCCAACTACATAATCCCTCCTCTTTTGAACCAATTTCTTATTTTCCAATTGTGGACTGTCCTCTGCTGTACCTCTTGGACTGATCTGTTAAGGCTTCTCCATCGGTAAACTTTGGTTTGACAAGAAGTCTTCTTCTGAAATCAGATTTGTCAGCTGTTAAATAAATTGGGTTAGTATTTATTCCATTTATTCCTTTGATTGGCTTAAAGCAGAAACCATATTCAAATTAATTCTTTCATTCAACACATTATCGGACACCTGCTTTGAGCCAGGCAATCTTCTATGCTTTGGAGATATACCAGTGAACAGATCACATTAAGCACACTACAGGAATGGTCAGAGTTTAAACATATTTTAAAATGAAAAGAAAAAAAAAAAAAAGAAAAGGCTTAAGATAATCTGAGGAAAAGCTGATCTAAGCTGAGCCCAGAAGAGTCAGCAAACCAGAAACAGACCAGTTCTCAACAGACTTCATAATCCCTCACCCATTCAAAGAACCAGAAATTTGCCCAACTTGTTTCTCACTGGTAAACATCGCTGCTATTGTTAAATTAGTTAAACGAAGTTATTGCAAAGTGATTTGGCAGCTTTGTAAAAGTTCTGTAGAGCATATCCAGAGGGCGTCCCTTTTTCATGTTTCTTCAGTTAGATATTGTTGCTTAAAATTTGCTAGGTTGGCATACAAGGAGGTGCCGTTGGTATGTACTGCAGTAAGCACTGCTTTTAGAAATAGAGCAACCAGGTTCAAGTCTGAGCTGGGCTGCTTGTAACCTGGAGCCAAACCACTCTGTCTGCCTTGGTTTTCTCATTGGTAATATGAGGACATTGGATGCACTCCAAGATCCTTTCCACTACTAAAGGCCAAAGTTCACTTTGGAGTGCCCTAGGTCCTTTCGGAGCCTGAAGCTTGTGCAGAAGGCATACGTTTTTCCCTATAACTGAGAATGTGGTTGTGAACGCTTACATTTGAAAGGGGTGGTGGCCAATACCATGTCTAAAGTCCTAAACTTGGGAACGAGGATAGGACTGTACGCTCCCCCTCTCCTCTCCAGGGGATTGCAGCCCTGTCAGAAAGGATCTTTAGAGGTCAAAGGGAGCTGAGCCTCAGGGGTGAGGGAGAAGACAGGGCAAAAAGGAGCTTTCCACAAGGACACCTTAAGTCCCTTCTTCACACTGTTACTATTTGAATACCACCTGTTAGGAATTAACAATGCCGGGAGCCTCCTTCTGTGTCCCCATCTTGGGTGGTGCTAAAAAAGCTGTTTATCTGCTTAGTAAATGTTTATAAAGCCTGATTATATATAAAAGTACTGAGGCGCTGGGTTCCTTTGAACTTGACTTCTGAAGTAGAGCTACCGTCATCTCCATCATATCCTAAGCAGGGCTATTAACTACAGGTTACCTGGGAATGGAGGGCCAGGGGTTGTCTGCAGGAAGAAAAGCCCCAGGAGGAAGCTTGCCAGGCACCTTTTTCAATGGCATGACTCATTTACCAGTGCAAATTGAAATGAGGCTTGAATGGACCATTCTAGATAATGGAGAGAATGTCACCACCTTGCCTTTAGGTTGTCACCAGACTTTCCTATTCCAAGCAATCCGTTAGAGCTCTGCTTTTTCAAAAGTTAATCTAGGCCCTCTCAACTGAAGCGCTCTTACTTCCAACTTTTCTTTTGCTAGAAGGTGATGATATCGACTTCATTCTCTCAATACCACACTTGCTGTTTGTTGGATTTTAGCTTTATTCACAGCCTTCTCATATTTTGGGGGAAAAGCTTGTGTAGAGCAAAAAAAGGAAATATTTTTCGTATTTACCCAAGAGGTGGTACAGACTACAGTTGTGACTGGATTTAAGGCAGAGCTGTGTGAATTTTATTACTGAATCTACCGTGTATTATTTAGGAAATTCAGATTCGTCTGGATTTTTCTCTTTCTGAAATTGATCACTGTCAAAAGGAAGAAACTCCCTCATGAGACATGGTGACCCCTGGGGAGGGGCACTGCTACTGTGTAGTGTTTTGCTGTGGCTTTGGTAGACTTTTCAATTATAAGCCTAGTTCTGGGGGCTTGTTTTGGGGGGTTTGTTTCTTGTAGTTGCCTGTGGGGGTCACATTGCCCTGTACAGTGGCTGCTTACCATGATGTTGGACGGCAAATCAATTTGATGTCTGCTCTTGAAGGAAGTAGACACTCCCGACTTAAATGGGCAGCTTAGGGATAACTGGTGGAGGAGTGCTCTCCACTTCCCCTCTGGCCTCGCCTCCCCGGGGTAACTGCTGTTGGAATGAATGACCCCTGATTGGCCCAGACTCCATCCCCAGGGCGCACCTTCAGGTCAGGCTGAGGTCTGGTTTTGAGCAGTCTGCCTTCTCTGGGCCTCCAGGTTAGGAAAGACAGCTCTTAGCCAGCCTCCTTCTGTACTAGCTCCAGGACAAACTTGAAAACTGCCTACTCCAAGGGTTTTTTGGCATTTTTAAAGTTCAGGCCTTCTCAGCATCCTGCCAGGTATCTTATCTTATTCAAATATCCTAATTGCTTCTCAGCTGCACATCATCCTAGCACCTAACTGACAAAATAGACCTTCACCTGAGGGCCTCATTATGCTTTCTGCCTGTGCATCAGGCCAAAAATACCTCCACAATACCTGCTCCGACATCCTGGGCTTCCGAATGACAAACAAATAATTGGGTGAGACAAACCCTGGGCTCCGAGCAGCTGCCATGGGTGTCGGAGCACAGAAGAGTCCGTGGCAATAACAGTCACAACGCTGCCTGGTTCATGTCAGAGCAAATCTTTGAACAGTGGGTTGTGCTGACACCAGAGAATGACAGCTTTGGAAATGGCATGCTAGTTACCGCAGCGAGTGAAGCCTCTCATGTAGACGTGACAAGTGGCTGTCATTTCCACACAGGTGAACAACTGACATCCCAGGGCTGGGAGGGGGCCAGGACTGGAGAGGGGCCTCAACCACTGGAGTGCTGGTGGCATTTGTGGCAAAAGCTGGCCTTAAACATGCGCGCACACTGTCTCTCCCTCTCTCTCTCCTCACCCTTCTGCCCATATGTCTTCTCTGTCATTCCTTCAGAGCTCATCCTAGAAGTACGGCAGAAATAGTGTCGGCTTTTTGAGGCTGGGGCCCGGGCCATGCTCAGTCTAAGACCAGCCACACACGTACAGAAAGTTTGCAGTTCCACCCCTCCTCATCTTGTCCAGGTGTTAGTGACTGGTTTTCCAATACAAAATACAGACTAGGCAAAGTGCCTGCTGCTAGGGTGTACCACTGAGTGACTGGATTATGTGGAACCCAGGCGCAGGATCCGGGCTAGATCTGAGGTTCTTAGAATGTGGTCCTTAGACCCGCAACATCAGTGTCACCTGAGAACTTGTTAGAGCTGCACATTCTCGGTGCCCCAAGCCAGACCACAGAATCACAAAGTCTGGGGACGGGGCCAGCAACCTGTGTTTCAACAAGCTTTCCACATGATCCTGAGATGCCGCCCACACTGGTCTAGATACAAGGAAGAACATTTAGGCAGTGAGGGTTTTTGCTCACATGGTCAGCAGAGACACTTGGTGAAATCTGTCCTCTGGACAGGAAATAGGTCTGTACATTGTTGGGCAGCCTTTTTTAAAATCAGATGTTCCTGATCTGTTGAACGTAACACATGGGCCTGCTTTTGGACTCGGTTGTCTTCCTAGTCAGGGATTTCCAATCCCTCCTCTCTACCATCATGAACAAGCCCCTTTGGTGTCTAGGGAGGCTGGCAGAGACGTGCCTGGAGTTAGGGACTGTAATGTAGCCTGTGATCTGAATGGGGTTTGGAACCTTGACCTTGGGCCAATGTTACACTGTAACAAGCTGAGCTAACTTGCTCAGCTGCCTCTCAAAGACAGACTGTTTTAGCTTAGTTCCTGGTTGGCAGATGCTGCATCACAGGTGACCACTTGCCACCTGTATGAAGCATTATCGCAGCATAAAACACACACAGACTGGGCACATTTGCCATGATTGCCGGTAACTATTTTGCAAACAAAGTACTGTGTGAATTCTTTATTAAACCTCACTGTACAGGATTATAGACTGGGCTAACAGCAGTATTATGAAATCCTTTTTCTCCCTCCATGCAAAATATTATGACGTTTTAAGGCCATAAAATTAAATCTAAGTAAGGTTTCCTTGGAAAATGTATTAGAAGTTTCAGCAGGTCGCCTAAATATTAAAGCTTTCTTAGACATCCCTCAGGAATAGGCATTTCCCAAGATCTTGTTAAAGTAGTGGTTGTAGAACTTTAGCCTGTATCACAATCACCTGGAGGGCTTGTGAAGCCACAGATTTTTGGACCCCACTCCCAGAGTTCCTGATTGAGTGGGTCAGGAGCGGGTCTCCAGAATTTGCATCTCTAACGAGTTCCCAGCTGATAACTGACACAGCTGGTCCCAGGACTGCACTTTGAGATTCACATGTGTTAAAGCTTCGCAAATTTAAATGCCTTCTACGATAGGGAATATTTTTGAATTGAGCATCAGCTGAAAGACAACTCATTTACATGTGAAAATGAATTCAATTTTGTCACAGATCCACATGAGGAGCTTTTAAAAAATGAAAATTTTCAAACCTAATTAAATATAGAGAAGAATAGAATGAACCCCAAACACCCATTATCCAGATAGTTATCAAGATTGTGCCACAATTATTTTTAGGTGATAAAAAGATACAGTGATAGCTGTATTTATTGTGGAAATATCTTAAAGCACATCTCAGACATCGTGCCATTCCCCCCCCCCTACATACTTCAGTACACATTAAAAAAATTTTTCTTACATAACCACATGCTGTTGTCACACTAACAAAATATTCCCTAATTCCTCATTATCATCTACTACCTATCCTTAGTCTATCTCCCTGATTGTCTCCCATGTTCGTTTTACGTGATCTCTTGGCATCAGGATACAAACTAGGTCCACATATTACCTGTCCTAATCTGGAACTGTCCTCCCGCTCCCTTCCCCCCTTCAAGTTATTGACTTGTTGCAGAAACCAGGTCAGCTGTCCTTTAGACTGTCCCACATTCTGGAAGCCTCTGTGGTGTTATTTAGCTTGTTCCTCTGTCCCTCATATTTCCTCTAAATAGAACTTGGCACTAGAGGCTTAGTTAAATTCAGGTTAAACTTTTTGGCAAGAAAACTTCATAAACATTGTAGGGAGCTTCATGTTACCCCACAGTGTCCGCGTGTCCCAGGTTTTGTGATGCCAAGATTGTTCAGTAAGTTCAGGTTTTGGTGACCTGATGCCCACAGGTCATGTCCCCCAACAACCTCTCAGTCCCTCAACAACCTTTCTCTAATCAATATTATTAGAGGTGGCAAAGAAGTGATTTTTCTATCATTCCTCCACATTTATTGGCTGTGATTTTTGTGGATAGCAGAGCTTTCTTTCATCAACTAGAGTTCTTTGGTTATGCTCAAATACAATCAAAGGAAAATAAAGATAAATGCTTAATTCTTTCCTTCCATTTGCAAGTTACCAGAATAAGAAGTTGTTGCCCTACCACAGGTTTTATCAATACGTCTATAAGCGTCTCTCCGTTTTTCTTATAATAGAGCTAACCCATGTTTTAAGTTCACTGAGCCTTTTCTTTCATGGTTTGTGTTCATCACTGAAGGGACACAAAGTCTCATAATTAGATGCCACCTGAAAGGGAGTGACATCAAATGAGTTAATACACACACGTATGTGTACGTTTAAAGACATCCCTGAACTTCCCCCTCTGCTCAAATGCCACATCTTCCATGAAGACCTCCGTCTTCCAAGGATTGAACCTTTACTGCAACACTCTGTGCATCCTACCTTTACTAGAGTTGTAGGTGTGGGTTTCTTCTCCTATGGTGACCAGCAGGGCGCTTTGTATACAATAAGAGCTCAACTAATGTTTGTTGAGTCTAAATGAATTTAAAAGTACATCCTAACAGTTATTTCCAGTTTGGGTATTAGGTTATAACCAGAGAGTCTAAGCAACTTGGTTAAAGAAAGTAAGGAAAAGTGTAAATCTAACTTGATCTAACCAACTCATGAACCCAATGGGAGAATTTTTCAGGAAAGAAATGGGAGGCTGCCTACACTGTGCCAGGGATTTTCATATGTGGATTTGTTTAATTCACAAAATAGCCCAGCCAAGCAGGTGTTTTACATGTGGGAAGGGACAGAGCCAGTTCTGGGTCCCAGCCTCCTAATGTCCCCATCTCCTGCCTGCCCAGCCTAAAGGGGAACCTTTGGTTTGGTAAGTTAAAAAATGCCCCTGTGTATTGTTTATGTATGTTCATGTATGAATGGTACACTTCAATTTTTAAAAAATGCCTCTGTGGACAACACAACTTCTCATTCATCCTGAACTTTTGGCAGGGTATTTGGGGAAAAAATACTGATTATCTAGCTCTAGTCTAGGAAAATGTGAGGGAAGATTCAAGACTACACATTGGCCTCACTTTCTTTCAGTATATTTCCAGTGTATTTGAACACTTAATTTCATGGATGATTTTGTGTGATATTTAAAGTTAACCTCCCACAAAACCCGATTTTATATATTTATAGGCTTAGTAAATTATATTGCTGATCAATAAAAATTAAACTAGAAAAATTATAAAGGAATTTCAAGTGGATGGAATAACAGTTATGATTGGAAATCTTAGCAGAGTTATTAAAACTGCTAAAAACAATTTTAACTGTTTAAAACATGTCACTTTATTTTTAAAAGCACTTTTTTTTGGCGGTATGTGAATTTGCATGTGGCCTGGAGAGAAAATAAATTTCCTAACTTGTGGTGAGAAGGGTAAAAGCAACCTTCCCTTAGTTAAGCTTTTTTTTTTTTTTTTTCCTCTCTCTCTTTACACACCTGATAGCCCCAGCTGCTTTGAGTTCTCTGGTGGTATAAGTGCCAGAAACCCCTGAATATCCATTATCTGTGAAGAGCTCCAAACCCTACCCCAGCCCCTACCCACATCTTTGGCTGATCTTTGGTACCATGTACCAATCAGCCTTCCAGACAATGGTGTCTTTTTCAGGAGTATCACTGTGAGGCCCCTTTTATTCTTTAAAACATGCTAAATATAGTTGAACCCTAAAATGCAGTTATTTTAATGCATCCTCTCCACTCACCCCCCAGAGTATTCTGTTATGCCCAGTTCCCAACTGCCAAGCGCGGTGGCATCTTATTTCCTTTATTCCTGCCCTTGGGCTGCTGAGTGTTTGGGGAAGAACAGCAGATCACTTAGCTGATGGTTTTGTGTACTCTGTACCTCAGCTGAACTCTTAAAGTATCAGGACCATCCACTCTCCCGCTCACCCTGCCACCATAGCTGTTTCACCCCTTCTGTTCCCTGAACTGCCCTGCCCTCCCCTCCTTTCTGGGACAGACTGAAGTCTTATGCTGGAGAACAGCTTGCATTTCCTCTCCTCTGCCCCTTGACAGAGAGGGGCCTAGATCTTTGGGATGGTCTCCATGGTTGGTCTGACTTTTCCATCCCAGCTCACTTTCTCAGTCTTTGCCCCCTCGGTTGAGCCTTTCCTTTCCTTCTGGCTTTTTATTTCCTTCAGTCTTTAAAGAGTATCCTTAACATACAACATAACAACAAGCAACAGACCTAACTCTTCTTCTCCTTCAGGTATTTAAAACAGATAACCTTGTTCTGATGTTTTTCTCTCATCTTCCTCCCTTTACACGCAGTGTAAAATTCCTTGCAAGCAATGTAAAATTTAGGGAATGGGATGTGGCTCAAGCGATTAAGTGCCTGCTTCCCACATGGGAGGTCCGGTTCTGTCCTTGGTACCTCCTTAAAAAAAAAAAAAGACAACAAGCATACAAATGAAAAAACCAACTCAAGTCAGCCTGAGTGGCTCAGTCGTTGAGGGCTGGCTTCCCACAAATGAGGTCCTGGGTTCAATCCCCTGCCCAGTTCAAAAACAAACAAAAACAAACCTGCATTTATATAGCTTATTTCTGATACTTCAGGTGACTATATAACTTACTGTCCAAACCAGGACACTTCTGAGAGTTGAAATAGGCTGCTATTACTAATAATTATTTTGGGACAACAGCTCCAAACCATGCAGACCTGAACATATGATCACCTTAGTGAAAATACCAGATTCTTTCACAGTTTGTTAAAGTGCCTTAATCCACTAGTGACTGAGTGTTCCCCATGAGCAAAGCTTTGATCTGATCACTTTACATAGATTAACTCATGGAATCCTGACAACACCCTTCTGAGGTAGATGGTATTACCTGTGAGGAAACACAGGACACAGGGAGGCATAGTTGCTCAAGGTTGTGTATCCACTGAAGAACCTTCTCCTTATTCCAGGGCCAGGCAGTCCTGTTCCATCTTCCTTCCTATAGCCCTCCTAGGTGTTAGAGTTTTGCAAATGTCTGTCAATTGAAAGGAATGTATAATGTAAATTTAGAGTATCAACTTCTGAAGAAAAGTATTTGTTTAGGGTTGCAGAACTGTAAAGGCCTCAGCAAAGGTAAAATTCTAAATCCTTTTCTCAAATAGCAAACGGCATCTGGATTAGAGCAAGGGAAGAGTACCCCATCATTTCTTTTTTTTTTTTTTTTTAAAGATTTTATTTATTTATTCATTTCTCCCCCCTCTGCTGCTTGTGCTCGCCGGGCCAGCCAACCACACCGTGCAGGCGGGCCCGCCCCCACCAGGAGGCCCCGGGAACCGAACCCGGGGCCTCCCACATGGCAAACGGGAGCCCTACTGATTGAGCCACAGCCGCTTCCCTACCCCATCATTTCTATTCTCTTAAACATAGTTTTTAAAAACCAATAGGAAAAGCCTGGGCTCTACACCAGTTACACCCCATGAGGTGAAATTCTGCCTTTTTCTCATCTCCCTGTTTTCTCATGCCTGGAGGTAATTTGGGATGGTGTTACATAAAAGCTAGAGTTAGTCTAGTGATGAAGCTGTGAAGTTCTTGATGTTACCTAGGAAATTGGAATTTTACAAAAGTACAGGCACCTCTTTTAAAAGAGTTCACTCATCTCCCCAGTCTCTAGCCTTATGTCCCATTTCCGTTTTCCTCTTCCTTGCCTCTGCTGTTCTCTTCTCCCTACTTAAAAAGAAGTCTGAAAGCGTTTCTTGCCAAAATCTGAATCATTACCCCGTGGAGTTTATTATTTAGGCAGATCAGAGTTCAACATGAAGCATTTTTTTAATGCCACCAAGCTGACAGGGGGATTTACTGAAGCCTAAATTTATTTTGATTGCTCTAATATTTTCAAGGCCCAAGAGTTTAAGGAAGTTGTAAGTATTCCTGCTGCCTCAGGGAATACTGATGGGGCGTGAACCACCAAGTCATTCACTTTGGTGTCAAAGTGACAAACATCACCATGGGGTCAATCTGACAGGATTATTTAGGGGAGAAGAAAGTGGCTATTACCCACAATCCTCTATCCCCAACATGAAAGCCCCTCTAGAGATTTTCAGCACTCTTCCCTGCAGGCACAAAATCTCTTCCCCTCATTTTTCTGAAAGTAGTTAGGGATCCTTTTTTTTTTTTTTTTTTAAGATTTTATTTATTTATTTATCCCCCCTTGCTGCTTGTGCTCACTGTGTCCATTTGCTGTGCGTTTTTCTGTGTCTGCTTGTCTCCCTTTGTTGGGTTGTCCTGCTGCATCAGCTCACCACACCGCGCCGGCTGGCTTGCCCTCACCAGGAGGCCCCTGGAATCAAACCCAGGGCCTCCCATATGGTAAACAGGAGCCCCATCGATTGAGCCACATCCGCTTCCCAGTTGGGGATCTTTTTATTGTCCATGTCTTTTAACACACAAACACACTTTCATTTTCTCAGCCCTGCTTCCCTCTGGAAAGGCTCTGCCCTTAACCTCACCACCATACTCCTTCCAGGAGTAATCCCTTCTCCCTCCTCTTTCTCACCAGACTGAGATTCTCTCTGCAGACTTGCTGCCAGGCTTGAAGTAGCTGAGGATTCCTTTTAAAGGGGTTTCAAACCCAGTCCTTTTAGGTAGCACAGCTCATTGCTCTATTTTGTTGAAGAGAAGCTTGTTTTGAAGAGCTTTCTAACATTAGGGAAATCAGTTCAAGCTGAAATTTCTCTAGGCAGAAGAGATATCCAATGTCAGATGATGATGTGGAAAAACAAAACAAAAATACAAAACCTCGTGCCCTGTGAAGTGAAAGCCTCTTTAACTCTAGAGGGTCAGCAAAGGAGAATTCTTCAGGTAACATGGAAGTGCTAGGGAAACAGCCATCAGACCTCTGGAATCTCATTACATTCTTAGATCTGGAGAATTTCAGTTGAAAAGTAAATCTACTTGCTCTTTTCAGTCTCGAGGATTTTGAAACACTGAGTATCTTATAACAATAATAGCATCTTTTGCTGAGCCCTAAGTATATGTCAAGTGCTCTGCTGGGCTGTTGATACACCTCCTCTCTGAAGGGAAGGTAGGCTGCTGCCGTCACTGCTTTTGTTATTGAGTTTCGGGGGATCAGAATTTCAGTCACGCAGCCATCCGTTGTTCAGATCACAGTGCATCCTCTGGCCAGTATTGCACTAGGGACAGTGGACAATGAGATGGCTGTGGCTTTGCTCTCAGCAGCTCATGGTTTAGTGGGGAAGACAGATGTTGTCCCCAGGTCTGTTGCCTACTTTCTTGATCTTTTCAGTGTTTGCCTCCAGTTACTTTTTTCTTTTTTCTTTTTTCTTTTTTTTACATTGAAAAATTGCAAACCAGCAAAATCTGAAAGAACAGTACAATGAACACCCATATACCCTTTACTTAGATACACCAGTTCTCTTAGTGTTTTGTCACATTTTGCTTTATCTCTATGTCTTAAGCTAAATCATTCAAGGATACCATGATACGTCAGCATTCATCACTTGCATTCTTCTACATAAAATACCATCAACACCCCTGAGAAAGTTGTCTGTGATCCTGCAATATTACCTCATGTATAGTTCATATTAAACTTTCCTTTTAATTGCTTCCAAAGTGGTGTTTTTTGGTTTTTGTTTTCCTTTCCTTTCCTCTTTTCCTTTTCCTTTCCTTTCTCCAACATCCAATCAGGGTCCCACATTTGGTTGATCCATCTCTTTAGCCTCTTGAAATGAAAGAGGCTTTTTAAAAATTTTTTGAAGAGTCCAAGCTGGTTGTCTTGTCACATTTCGTACCTTGTGAATTTGTCTGTTTCACCACGGTGCCATTTAACTTACTATCCAGTACATATAGACAATTTCTTTTATAAATGGAAATGTAGTTGCAATTTTGGAGGAAAAGATACCTTTGCATAGTTCTTTTCCTGTGTGCTTATCAGTAAATTTGCTTCTGTATTTGATTTGTAATCCTGTAGATACAGATAGCTAATATCATAACTTGATTATCTGTGTATAGTAAGTTTAACAAAAAGGCAAGGCATGGTGAGAGTAAAACCATAAGTCTCTTTTTGGAAGGAAGCATGATTTCATTTTCATCCTTAAATTCATTTGTTAGGTGCTAAAGTGATAACATATTGCTAAACTGTATTGATAGGATTGAAGTTAGATGGATGATTTTAGTAGTAATGCATTAGATAATTTACTGCCTCCCTTACAAGACGCACCATTGACTTACTACTAACTTTTAGGGGACACAGGGTGGGGGAGGGGCAGAGGGAGACCAGTACCATGTTAAACTGCCATGTTGGTTGCAAGACACATCTAGATTTCAGAAACATTAAATGTGAGGGTGGCTCAAGCGGTTGAGCTCCTACTTCCCACATGGGAGGTCTTGGGATCAGTCCCTGGTGCCTCCTAAAAACAAAAACAAACAACAAGCAAATAAATGAAAAAATCAGCTCAGGGGAGCTGTTGTGGCTCAGTGGTTGAGCACCAGCTTCCCACATACAAGGTCCTGGAGGTTCCCAGTTCAATCCCCAGCCCTGGTGCCACAAAAAAAAAAAGTGAGGGTGGAGGGGCTGATGTATGTCTTAGGAATGAGGAAATATGGTACATTCATGTAGCATATTATTTCACATTTTATAATTTATCTACTCAAACAATGTTCAATCTCCGGTACCTCCTAAAACAAAACAAAACAAAACAAAACAAAGACACAGTGATTTATAGCCCTTTTGAGAAAGAGAGCAAGGAGCTTGGGCCTTTTAGTAAGACAGAGAACTGACCTTCCTTCCAAGACTTAGACCATATTAAATTTGACTTGCAGAATAGTTTACCCTTCTCCTCTAGGATAAAGCTTCTTAGAAGTGAGTACCTTGGATGAACATGAAGGAAATGCCATTGTCAGCACCCTGAAAGCCTATTCTGAATGTCATCAACTTGGAACATTCCACTAGCAGTGCCTATCCCCCCTGTTTAAACGGTGCCTTGGGTAGAATGAAAATTATAATTGCAGGCCCTTAATTTTTACTAATGGCAACGGTTTAAGAAAACTATGTTGTAAGAATGAGTGGGATTTGGGAGTGACTTTATAGTCTCCATGTTCTGTTGTGACTGTCAACACCAAATACATATTTATTTTGCAACTGCCTGAGGATTTTCAACTTAGCAAACTTATATGATGAATGATAAAGTGGTGAAATTTCATGAGAGTCCTAAATCTGGTTTGGTGTTCTTTCTTTGGATATTTGCCAGTAGGGATTAATGGTAGCAAAAATTCTGAGAGTTCAGCCAAGACTTTAAAAGAGCAAGCCCTCTGGTTGATTGGGGTGTCAGTTGGTAAAGGTAGAAGTTGAAAGCCCAGAAATAGGCCCATTGCCCCCTTAAAGAAAACCACATTTAGTAAACATAAACAAGTGCTGTCCTTAATTGTACTCAACTTTAAAGCATCTGAGAGAAGGAAAGGATAAGGCCAAGTTGCATTTCATTAGGAATCGGAATTTATAATTTTTTCATTTTAGGGTGTGAATTTGGAATGAAGGGTACCTTCCTTTAGCAAAATTTTTTTCACATTTCAGGGATTGTAGAAAGATGGTGGGAGATATTTAACACCTGAAATACCAGGTCTCAATACTTTGATTTTACATAAAGACAGTTGATGTGCTTATTAGAACCCTTATTTATTCACTCATAGAGAAAGATTCCCAAGGAATAGTTTATCATACTCTTCATATGTGTGAGCAAATATGGCATTTATTTTAAAAGTAATTGGATCATTGACTCATTTCCCACTATTTGAATTAGTGAATTTCTATATGGAAATATACTAAACTCTAAAACATTGTCATGTACATGTAATTACTTTTTAGGCATCTGATGTTTGCCCTCTAAAATTTCTGTGGCTTTAAATACTAATAGTAGAAGGAAAATAAACAGACAAAAACATAAACTCAACAAGTAAACATAGCACATTACAAATGGAATCCTGTATAACTCTGTATCCCAGAATTTTTGAGAAGATAAAATCTTGAGCATTAAGAAATCCAGAGGCCCCATCCAGTTTATTGATGTTGGAGCACCCAGAGACCCTTTAATCCCCCAGTTTAGAGGATCAGACTGTCAAGTCAGAGAGGCTTAAACACAATAGCATCTCCTGGAACACGAGTGCCTGTAATGAGAGTGGACCTTATGCTTTTGTTCTTCTGAAAGGCAGGTGTAAAGGATAACATGCTGGATTATCTTATTTTAAAGCATCTAAAAGCCAATTCCCTCTTCCTCATTCTCCTTCCTCTCAGCTTTTATAGTCTTTGATCAGGTACATTCTAGGGCGGGCACTTGTGAAACATAGGTAGACTTTTGTTTTCAGTGCTCTACACCAGCCTCAGATCCTCCCCCTTCTCATCAATTAGTACTAATGAATATGTAGAGTTTGTGAAGGCTGAGTGTTGCCTGGGTGACTTCTTTCATAAGCTGCGCAGTATCTGAGAGGAGAAAGGTTATTTCCACCCCACCCCCAGGGACTACAAAGGTAGCTTTCCGATTTTGAACACAATGGACAATTCCCTCCAGGCCAGCATGCTGGAGCCTGTGCCCTGACACCAAGGCAAGAGTAATTGTCCCCAAGCTGCTTTCAGATTTCTGGCTTAGCAAGCAAAAGGGACCACAGCTGTGTATGTTAGAGCCCCCAAAGCCTGTTTATTACCGGGTGGCTTGTAAAAGTTAAGTCTCACAGATTGTGGTAACAATTTCTATCTCAAGACAACTCACTCTTTTTACCAAACTTATCCCAAGATAGGTGCCTTGGTTGTATAAGACAAATTAGCGTTAAATATCAGGCTTGATGTAACAAGTGAAAAGCCTACACCTGGACACGGGCTTGCTTTAGCTGTCTTCTGTGTTCCTGACAGCATGAAATCGAAGGCTTTAGACATCACTTTGTAGTTGTTGAACAGTTTTTTTTTTCCCCCAAAGAATTCTTTTTATTTTGTTTTCCATGCATACTTTTTATTTTTTTATTTGTTGAATAGTTTTGGTGGCTGTGAGTCGTACAGGGACATCTGGAGTGATTCAGTCATTGGTTTACACAATTTAAACAAGTTAAGATAAATCTATCATTTTGTAAGCTATAAATTGAGAAAGACAGTCTTTTAAAAAGCAATCAGTTTCTTCCAGAGATGGTAGTTAGTAATTTTAAAAAATCTTAAAATCCAATTGTCACTATTTACTGAAGGTCTAGTAAAGGGAAAACATGACTGGTTTTGTTTGCTTGCTTCCTTTCTGTCAGAAGCTTGTCCCTTAAATCCGAATAAGTTTCCTTGAAGACACTTGGTATAGTGGGGCAGGAATCTGATTGAGGAATGAGAATATATGTGTTCTGGCCTATTCCACTTTGGCCTTGATTTAAGTTCATCTTTCAAGTGAGACCATTAGCTCTGCAGTTGTTTATAACTCTAAAATTTCATGATTCCTTTCTTGAACAAGAAAGTACAGTAGATGACTAGACTTTTATATGAAAGTTTATTTTCAGGCACAAGTTAAAAAAAAAAAAAAAAAAGACTGGTAATTAGCCTCTAGCCTGTAAGAAAATTAAAACAAAATATGCTGAGTTTTCAAATACTTTCCCCTCATACTTTGAAAAGACTCTCCCTTTCTCCATTCTTGCTTAAATAATCTCACACATAACACTTGTCCACAA
The DNA here is from genome assembly GCA_026826555.1 of Tolypeutes matacus. Taxonomy (NCBI): domain Eukaryota; kingdom Metazoa; phylum Chordata; class Mammalia; order Cingulata; family Chlamyphoridae; genus Tolypeutes; species Tolypeutes matacus. Next base: position 7,118,631 of record JAKSZT010017954.1, read on the forward strand.
TGACCCACATATTTTGGGGGACAGTTTACATCTTGAAACAAATTTTTGTTTGCATTGCAATGCTATCCTATTGCATGGATTTTAATTGCTATGTATGGAATTTTAAAAAGCAGTTAATTATTTAAAAATGCACTTTTATGTCAGCCAAAGTTAGAAGAGAATCCTAAATTTATCCTTATTTTAAAATGCAGGTTTACTATGACTTTTGTAGTGCAGCAGCATCTTGTTTAAAATTAAAAGCTCAATTGGAAAGGTCCTCTAGCGCTGTTATCAGGCTGAGTTCATCCATTTAGAGGCAGCTCCATGGAAGTTGTGCCTTTGACTTTTCCCCCAACTGATAATTTTACCAGATAAAGAAATTAGCATTTTACCTTTTGGGGTGATCTGAAGAAGAAGTGCAGAGGCATTTTGCATTCTTAAAAAACTGATCCATTTTCTTCCTCTGCAGATTGTTTCCTAAACACTGCTTCCTGATTAAAAGAAACTTTCATCTCTGCTCAGTAATTCCCCCAACTGCTCTTTCTCCCTGTAGGTTGGTTTACTGAGGGATACCCAAGCACGACCTCAGGGCAGGATTAGCGGCCTGGGAGGAGCCCCCTTTCTGTTCTTTGTGAAAGCCTGCACTTGAGAACAGGATAGGAAATGGGATGAAAATGCTGGCCAGCCTTTCCCTGGCTTTTTCTTTCTCCTGCTGCTTTGACCTTCTGAGGAGGGCGCCATCTCTATTAGTCAGCCAAAGGGATGCTAATGTGAAATACCAAAAATGGGTTGGTCTTTATAAAGGGTATTTATTTGGGGTAGATGCCCACAGATACCAGGCCATAAAGCGTTAAGTTTCTTCTCTCACCCCACGTGCTGGAGCAAGACAGCTGCTGACGTTTGCCAGGGTTCAGGTACCAGCGCCTACCCCGGTGCCTTTCCTCCTCTCCCTCCCTGGTTCCTGCCTGGCCTGGCCCACAGCAGTCCTCCCTTACTCCCTCGCAGCCCTCCTCCTCTCCGTGATTACCAGTGCCCAGCCCTGTGCTTTTCCTCTTTCCAGGACACACTCCCTCGCCTAGAATCCCCAAGTAGCTCCCACAAAATTCATACGCAGTAAGCGATAGTTTTTTGTTTGAGCAGTCAGTCCTTCCCCCATAAATCGTGAGGTCCTTTAGGGGCACGACTGGGTCTCCCTCTTGTGAACCCCCCCCCCCCCGTTTCAGGCCCTGAAACATGGCAGTCATTCAGCTTTTGTTGAATTGTTGATTTATTTTCCTATGCTATAGATAAGGAAGCTGGAGAAATGATCTCTTTGTTCCTGAGAATCTGAAGGCTTCAAATATGGACGGAGGCCAGGCCTCCTCTTTCAAGAGATGAGGATGAGAAGTTGGAAAATGGGTGTGCCTGGATGGAGTGGTGGAAGCTCAGTGCCATGAACTTCTAACTGCCTCTTACTGGAGTTCGTGTGATTCCATTTGCCCTTTATTAAACTAAAGGCAGTAATAGGACAACCATTCTTTAAATTGAGATAGAATTAATATACTGTAAAAATCCACTCATTTAAAGTGTACAATGCAATCTTTTTAGTATATTCACAAAGTTACGCAACCATCACCACAGTCCATTTTAGAGTAAAAGAAACCTCATAACCCTGAGCTATTACCCCCCACTCCCCGCCCCCCCCCCCAACTCCTCCCCCACCAGCCTTAGGCAGCCATTAATCCTCTTTCTGTCTCTATGGATATGCCTATTCTGGGCATACATTATGCAGTCCTTTGTGACTGCCTTCTTCCGCTTAGCATAATGTTTTCAAAGTTTATCCGTGTTATATGTAGCATCTATCAGTATTTTATTTTTATTGTCAAATGTTCCATTGTATGGCTATACCAAATTTTGTTTATCAGTTCATCAGTTGAGGGGCATTTGGGTTGTTTCCACTTTTGAGCTATTGTGAATAAAGCTGTTAGGAACATTCATGTACAAGTTCTTGTATGGAAATAAGTTTTCATTTCTCCCGGGTATATGCCTAGGAAATGCTGGGTCATATGGTAACTGTGTTTATTTAGCCTTTTGAATAACTGCCAGACTGTTTTCCAAAGCGGCTGTACCAGTTTTCATTCCCACCATCAGCATATAAGGGTTCCAGTTTCTTTACCTTCTTTCTGAGTTGCAGCCATCCTAGCAGATGTGAAGCAGTGTCACACTGTGGGTTTGATTTACATTTCCCTGATAACTAATGTTGAGCATGTTTTCAAGTGCTTGCTTATGGGCTATTTGTATATCTTCCTGAGAGAAATGTCTTTTCAAATCTTTTGCCCATTTTTAGTTGGGTTGTCTTTTTATTTTTGAATTATAATAGTTCTTTGTATATTCTGGTACTAAACCCTATCAGATACATAATTTGCAAATATTTCTCCCAGTCTGTGAGTTGTCTTTACTTGATATTTATTGTCTTGAAACACGGTTCTTTTTTTTTCCTTTTGTATTGGGTTTATTTCACTCAACATGATTTGTTCAAAGTTCATCCATGTTGTCATATGTATCAGAACTTCATTTTTATAGCTGAATAATTTTCCATTATATGTATATAACACATGTTTTATCCATTCATTGGTTGATGAACAATTATGTTGCTTCCACCTTTTGCCATAATAATGTTCCTATGGAAACACGTGTTTTGTTTTGTTTTGTTTTTTAACAAAACTAACTTAAGACTTGATCACTCATTTTACCCCACCTTTCAGTGATTTACATTTCAAATGACCTCATACAAAAGCACTCTTCTTTTTTTTTTTTTTTTTTTTTAATTTTAACTTTTACTAGGAAATAATTTCAAACATACAGAAATATTGCAAGAATAAGAATAGTACAAAGCTCATGTACCTTTTACCCAGATGTAGTTCTTAATACAGTACTCCGTTTGCTTGATCATTTGTCTGCGTGCACTCGCTTTCTCCCCCCACACAAACATGCAATGTTTTCCGAACCATTTGAGGGTAAGTTACATGCATCATGGTCCTTTAACTACAAATAATTTGGCGAGTATTTCCTAAGAATAAGGATAATCTCTTACATAACCACAGTACAGTTGCCAACTTCAGTAAATTGACATTGATGTGATACTTTTATCTAATCGAGTTTCCATATTCTAGTTTTATTAGATGACAAAATGTCCTTTATGGCATTTTACCCCCTCCAGTCTAGGATCAGGTGTTGCATCTGAGCAAAAAAATTAATGTCCATAAGTGAGCAGAGAGAAAGGGGGATCAAAGAAACTGGGAGGGACCAGTCTGGCCTTTGAGAAAGACAAAGAAAAGCTGGTGTCAGCACCCCAAATTCCTGGGTTTACTTCCAGATGTCATGGTCATATAACCAGTCCATTCCTTTCCAACAGTGCCACCCACCGTGGGCACTGCTCCAGAAAGGTCTCTCCTAACAGAAACACACGGGGGGGGGGGGGGGGGGGGGCGGGAAGGCGGGGTTCAGCATGAATTCTCTATCTGGTGACCTTTGACTGTTCTTTAAACTTTCCGCCTGGCTTTCATTTAACCTACTTAGTTTTTTTCTTCCTGAGGAGGACCGGCCAGGCCCAGCCTTCCCTTCAACAACTCCTTATCAGATTATACATTAACAGATTCCAAACTCTCTAAATTCTAGCAATTCTCTTATAGAACCTTGATACAGAAAAGGCATGCATTATTTTTGAAAACAGGTACAAAAACTAGTCAAGGTAATTTAGTAATCATTCTGAAGTGTATTATACATTATAGTTTTCAAAGTATTTTCTGGTTTCTATTTTACCATGACATTATTTATTTGTAGTTAGCTGGTTCTCATTACAAGTACTTGAGGGAAGAGCACATGGCCCACATGAGCTCCATTTTGTCCATGAGGAAACTGTGCTTTGGGAGGTTGCCACATGCCCGGAGACACACCCTGCCAGGCCGCAACGGGGACAGGCCTCACACCTGGCTTTTCCCATTCTGCTTCTCATGCCGTTTCCACAGGGCTGTGCATCCCAATTGGTTTGTTAATTAAAACTCAGTATTGCGGGCTTGGTAGGAATTGGTTTGTGTGCCATTCAAGAACGATGAACATCACACCCTGGATTTTTAATGATCTGAGACAGCAGAAAAGTATATAAAAAGGTTAGCCTCCTGAAAACATAAATCTGCAAGGAGGACTCAGAGGAAAGAAAAGCTTGAGGGTGTCAGAGATGGGGTGTTTCCCAGGACTCTTAGAGACTTAGAACTGGTGGTATTTAATAATCACTGTTTACTTCATCCAAGTTGTAGGATTTTCTGTTGCATAAACAGAACATCCCACAGAAACGAAGAGAGCCTCACTATGGCAGGAAGAGTGCTGTACAATATTGAAGATGCCAACTCTCTAAAATATTTTTTTCCCCAACAATTTTGTATGAAAATTTTCAATCATACGGGGAAATTGCGAGCCTTGTACAGTCAACACCTGTATCCCTTGCATCCCCACTCCCACCCCCACCCCATCCACCTAAAGTCTACAATTGTTGCATTTGCTATATTTGCTTTATCACAGACCTACAGACTGTTTGTGACACACTATTCGGCATCTTAGGTTTTGGATGGAAATGATCCTGCAGTCGTTTTCTGGTAAAGTTGCCTTTAATTTCTCAGACTCCTTTTAAACACCAGGAACGAAGGACAGAGCTGACAACAACGGCCTTAATTCCCATTCTCATGTCACTTGCAGGCACACTGTGAGCCAGGCTTCACATTATGCTAGCTCATTCAGATCTCATGACAATACCAAGGAGAGTCAGTATGGAAATGTAAAAATTATTCCTCTTTGCCCTGCCTTTTTTTTTTTTTTTCAATAGCAGATGAGAAAGCTGTCTGGGAATGAGGTCAGGTGGGCGCAGGGTACATGTATGTTGTGTGTGTATGTTTGTGGGGGAGGTGGATGGATGTGGTACCAATTTCGTACCATCTTTTCTCTTCACTGGAAATATTTTCTGGGTTGAACCACTCATTGAGTTAGGTGGCATTTATAGGAATAGAAAATAAAGCCAGGTGATAACTGCACAAGTGCCCAGGTTAATTGTTAAGCTGGTATATAAAACATGCCACAATTCATTCTGTTGCCTTTCCAAGATGCTAAACTCTGTGTCATTATCTCTACCCTGTTTTAAAATGGAGGCAATGATTTATTTAAGAGGTTGTTAGGAGATAGAAGAAGAGCTGCTTTAATGCTTAATAATTATCTAAACTAAATTCAGGATAGCACTGATGAGGGTAAAGGAGGAAGTTTTAGGTAGTTAGGGAGAAAATTATAAGCTCTCAAATCAAGGCCAAGAAAAATATAAATCTGGAGGAGGAAAATATAATCTAGCTGTTCATCAGTAGGACAGTGTTCTCATTTTAGGAGTCCTGAATACCTGGTATGAAATGAACATCAGTTCTTTATATTCTATGACCTGCCAACCTGACCTTCGCAGGTAGGGAAAGCTCACCTGGCTCTTAGAGTAGGTGGCCCCTTTCCTAAGAATAAAGTCTCGCCAGTGGAGAAAGAATAAAGGCATGCCAAAGGAGAGCTGAAATAGATTGCCCAAAATTAGGAGCCTGGAAGATACATTTGGTTTGTTTCCTCTGCCTCATTTGGATCTTTCTAAAATCAAGAAACAAAATAAAATTGATTTTCGAAGGCAATATGGCAAATTCAGTTGGTTTGTTCAGAACTCCTTTTCTGTACGGCAGTCATTCAGGAGCATGTCCAGGGGAGAGGCAGGAAAGGAGAAAGGACGGTGGAGACGCAGCTTCCAGGGCCAAGGTTAGGTCCGCAGCCCTGACCTTTGAGCAGGGTCGTAATCCTGATGATTTTGATACCGTTGTTCCAAATAGCGAGCTTACTTCTAAATCAATTTAATGCCAGATGCGCTGACCTTCCTCATTCCCTGTGTAATGAATGTGTCTTTCCACTGGAACTGAAGCTTGTGTTGGCTTTACTGTGATGCACTTGTGTTTTCCTGAAATATCCTCCATTTGAAGAACAGTACCTGGGAGTAGGGAATAATATGTCATCAGAATCTGTTATCAGAAATTAGAGCACAGTCAGGCAGGCCCATGATTCACTTTGAGGAAGACGTAAGTGACCAGGACAAAAAAGAAAAACGACAAACCTTCAAGAGACCTGAAACCTAAGAGGGGGCATTATATAAATGCAGTGACATACCAGGTTCTTTAATTGGAAGGCTAAATATTAAGGTTTGTCCAAATTTAGAAATTTAGATGGCTTACATTCAAAATCCTAATTTGATTGACGGTGGGGGAGACAAATTAAGTTTGGATTTAAGGAAGGAGGCGGTGACCATTTCTATTTTATTTATGTGTGTGTATGTATATACAGTTCTAATAAGTAGAATATTACAGTACTGAAAACAAGGCCATAAATTGCAAATAGATTATCCAAAGAAAATCCTATTTTCAAATAAAAATTTAATATATGATAAAAGAGCCTTTTACAAATCAAAAGGGAATGGGAGGAAAGAATATTCAACAGCTGGTTAGGTCTTCATCACACACCAGAATAAATTTCAAATAACCTACAGTTATGTTACAAAACGAATAAACCACCTATAGAAATCTATAGATCATACAGATATTTCCTTTAGAAATGATCATTATGAAGAATTGAGGTTCATATGAAAAATACTTATGGTAACAAAGGATATGAAAACAGGAATTAAAGGAAAAGGCATGCGTACTTTTTTGCTGAATGTTTTAGGGGCTGGGGCATAAGTGTTTTTGTTTCTGTTTTCCAAGATTTGTGATGTGGTTGGAGTACTTATTTGAAGAAAAGTGCATTCATGTATAGTTTAAGCTAAATTCACTCTTTGTTTTTAAAATGTCAGGTCAGTGCCTGGTAGGTATAAATTGAGTGTTAATCCACCCAAATAGGAACGACTTAAAGAGGGATTTATTTGATTGATGGGGTCATTAGTTTAAAGACTTTGTTCATGGTGAAGAGGAGAATACCAGGTGGGGAAAAGCTGAACTCTGATGGGAGTGAGAAGTATCAGTGCTGTTCATTGCATTTCCTCAAGCTATATTCCTGTCACATACTTTGGAGGAGATGGTTTCCACAAAGTGCACCTCTGACTGTTAGAAAGATCTAGATGTAACTTAGATTGATTGTACAATAGAGTCACAAATATGCCCTTCTCTCTCCAGTGCCCCAGCCCCCCCCACCCCCCTCTTCTTCCTTCTAAATCACAGGCTTTCATGAACACTTTCTCAGTCATTTCAGCTCTGTTAACAGAGAGAAGGGAACGTATCATTCTGTTAGTCAAAAGGTTCTCTCTCTAAACTCACTAAAACATTAAGCATAACTGCTCACGAGGAGAAAAAATGATTTTTCCCTTTACTTCTTTAATAGCATATCTGGTGGTAAGGAGAGAAGGCAGGGAACTAGGAAGAGTGAAAGTAACCAAATTTGGGAAATACCTGCAGGCTAATGATCCCCAGATGGACTAAAATGTAATAGTCCAATAATAATTGTGTTTTCAGCCAGAGAAGAGAAAACTTTCCAGGTACCACCCTACCCCTTTCTGTTATGTGATTTAGCCCCTGGATGCAGAAAGGACCTGGAAAATTAGGCTTCTCCAGTATTGCATCTAGTAACATCTATAGGGTAAATTCTACATAGTTGGTCGAATCAAAATGGCACCAGAACTTCATGTTTCTTTCAAGTTAGAAGGAATTTATTCTTGAAGCCCAGTTTGCTCTATTTTTCGTAGAAGACATCGCCAAACCTATTGTATCCAGTTCTCATTTCTGTGTGATAATTGGAGGAAAGAATAGCAGCATCAGGAGTAATTGAAATTTGCAGCCCCCAACCGAATTTTACCCAAATTTGTTTATTTCCTCTTTTCCTAAACTCATGGCCCAAAGTTACTAAGTAGTTAGAAGATTCGACTGTTAGCGTTTTTCTTTACTGTCCTGCCATTTTATACTGACTTTCATAAGGAGTGTACAGGATGATGAAATGGCCTAAACTCCAGAGAGGAGGAGTGAGGAGGAGAAGCCCCAATCTGTTTCAGGGCCCAGGGGCTCCATAGGTGACCTTGAAGAGGGAAAGAAGTCATTGCCCATTTTATTGATGTTGTGATTAGCAGTAAAATATTATGATGTAGACAGATTATTATGCTGCATCCAATTAGCAATAAAGAGAAGCGCTTTAATATACCAGTGAATTAGATTTTAAAATTTTGGCAGTGGGAATTAACAAAGCCCTCTACTGAAGACATTGGCCAGCTCTTAAATCAATTTTTGATCGGGTAGAATCCATAAGCCTGAAAACTGAGATTAAGAAAGATGGCTGATTTATCTTTAGTCCCTTCATGCAGTTAAGAGGCTTTGAAACTCCATGGGCCTTTTGCAGATTTTCTTAAGAGCCAGGAAATACAGTCTTCCAAGGAGTTGTATCCTAGAGGGAAGTTAGGACATCATGGTGTCAACGTGCACAGGTACTGGGAGAGGGAGTTCTCATCTTGAAAACCTTGAGGGGAGGGAGGCAGACAAATGACCAATCTCGCAGCTCATTTTTTCTGGTTTTAGAATCTGTGACTCTAAGGTGATTTTCTCTGATGGGTCAGAGAAGCAGGTGTGTTTTGCTGGAGCAGATAAAAATGCTAAATAATAACGCTCCAAAGAAACACTTAAATAAATTATCACTTTTTTTCTTTTTGGAATATACTAAAGTTTTTGTTTTTTTTTTTCCCTTAAATTTTTTGAAAGAATAACATACATATGGGTATAAAGTTGTGTTAGGCCTAAGGAGTTGGTGTTGACCTTTTCTAAGTTGCTATTAAATAGTTGCTAGTTGGGAGGTAGGTGGCAAACTGGAAGAGAACCAGGGTAATTCCCTCTGTGGAAGCAGTGGCTGTGCTATCCAGGATAAATCTTCCATGGATGGTATAAGATTCCAGAGGTTCAGACCCTGGGGAATGGTGACAGTCCAGGAAGGAAGAGTGGCCAAGTGTTTTTTACAGGTTATTTATCACTTTCTCAGTGTTGAAAAAGGAGGATGTTGAAGCTTTAATTGTGTGGTTTTTTCCTTAAACAGCTGGAACATAGTTCAATTAGAGGGAAATTCACCTGGTTTAAAATGTCTTTTCCACATTTTTATGGCACTCGAGTATGGAGCATATTCAAAGGCCCCCCTCGCCATGGAGGCCACACACACTGGAAAGGTTTTAATGCCCTCTCTGATGTTCTTTGGTGATCTCAACAAGGTTTTGAAGTCTTTTCTGTGCTGTGTTGCATGCAGGTTTTAGAGAAATTTCAGAGCAACTTGTTACTGTTGAAGGATCTTGTGCACTATCTAGTGCTGCTGGAATAAGTGGTATTTCGTGCACATTTTCCTGTCTTCCCATTTATCGGCTATGGAAACAGCTCTAACAGAAGGAAAGGATTTGGGACTCACACCAGAAATCTCGATCCAAAAACAAATCCATATCCAGTTTTACCTGCTGCTCACCCACATTGAAAATGAATTATCCTTTCTGTACCACCTCAGTTTTCAAAGGAGAGCCAGAGCAGCAGCTTAAATGTGTAGAAATGTAAAGGCACAAAACTGTCTTACCCTTCCTTTGATCTCCTTGTCAGCCTTCTAGAGGTGTTTGTTGTAAGAATCCAGGGCAGAGATATGGTAATGAAAACTCTACTTGGTGAGACCATTGTATAGGTGTGAGTTGATTAATTGTGGTTACTTTTCCTGATTGCCTGTTTTTTATGCTTTTTGTTTTTCCTTTAAGTATCATAGAATATTTTAGATTTATTTTATTTATTTATTCCTACCCCTCCAGCCCATGTGTACTCGCTGTCTGCTCTCTGTTCATTGTATGCTCTCTGTGTCTGCTCATCATTTTTCTTTTAGGAGGCACCGGGAATCGAACCTGGGAATTCCCATGTGAAAGGGAGGCACCTAATTGCTTGAGCCACCTCTGCTCCCTGCTTGTTGTGTCTCTCATTGTGTTTCCTCCTTGTGTCTCCTCGTTGCATCATCTCATTGCATCATTTTGTTGCATCAGCCTGTCTTCCTTAGGAGGCACCAGGAATCAAACCCAGGACGTCCCGTGTGATAGACCAGTGCCCAACTACTTCAGCCACATCCGCTTCCCCTTATAATCTTTCTATATAAAAGGAGATTGGATGAAATGATTTCAGTGGCACGTCCAGCCCTAAAGTTATGAGATGGAGAAACTGTGGCTTGCCCAAAGTCACAAGGCCCATTCATTTTTTTTTTTTTTTTTTTAATTTTATAATCAAATTTATTGAAACGTATTCATAAACCATACAGTTCATCTAAAGTGTACAGTCAGTGACATTTGGTATAATCACAGAATTGTGCATTTATCAATTCAATCATTATTAGAGCATTTTCATTACTCAAAAAAAAAAAAAAAAAGAAAAGAAAAATATACACCAAAAAACCCTACCTCTTAGTAGTAGTGACCTCTCATTCTTTCTAACCTTTGCCTGCCATACATAACTGCTGATCTACTTCCATCTCCGTAATTTATTTGTATTTACATCTTATATTGATGGAGTCAAACAATATGTAGTACTTTTTGTTTAGTTTCTTTCACTTATCATGCTTCCTTTTTTTAAACCATTGATGGAAGATTAATATATTACTATACTTTACTGTTGTTTTGGTTGTATTTTTGCCCAAATATCACCCTGATATTGACCTCTTGTAACATTGATGTACATTTGTTATGTTTCAAAGAAAAACATTCTTATATATGCATTATTCATGATACTCATTTTTCATAAGAGGGTTCGGTATGCTATACCGTCCCATTTTTTCATTTCTTTAGCTTTCCTTCTAGTGCAGGGGTTCTTAACTTTTTTTTGTTCCACAGACCCCTTTGCCAGTCAGGTGAAAACCATGGACCACTTACTGAGTCCACACTATACTGTGTATTATTTAATAAATATATCACACCTGCACCAACACATCCCCACAAGAATAATGTTTTGTTTTTTTTTTTTTTTTTGAATTTAAATTCAACCTCATGGACGCCTGGTTAAGAACCCCTGTTCTAGTGATATACACATCTTTAAACTTTCCTTTTCAACCAATATCGTACTCGTGTATTCGCATTGCTAATTATAAACCCTGTGATGTTCTTTCACCATTTCTATTCATTTCCAAACAACCTTTTTACCAATTCTGCACAGACTATCCTCGCTTTACATTCTCTAACCACATTCTATTTCTGGTGACTTACATTCTAGCTATTAACTCCACGAGTTTGCTCATTATATTTAGTTCTTAATAGTGAAATCATACAATATTTGTCCTTTTGTGCTTGCTTGCTTCACGACTTCATTTCTTCTTACAGCTGAATAATATTTCGTAGTGTGTATATACCACAGTTTCTTTATGCATTCATCAGTTGATGGACACTTTGGTTGTTTCCATCTTTTGGCATTCGTGAGCAATGCCACTATGAACATTGGTGCACAGGTTCATGTACCTACTCTCAGTTCTTTTAGGTGTATACCTAGTAGTGGTATTGCCGGGTTGCATGACAGATCTATATCTAACTTCCTTAGGAACTGCCAGACAGTTCTCCACAGTGGCTGTACCATTCTACATTTCCACTGACAATGAATAAGCATTCCTATCTCTCCACATCCTCTCCAACACATGTAGTTTTCTGTTGTTGTTTTTTTTTAATAGTGGCATTATTCTACTAGGTATGAAATTATATCTCATTGTAGCTTTGATTTGCATTTATTTCCCTTATAGCTAGTACTGTTGAACATTTTTTCATATATTTTTTTCACCATTTGTATTTCTTTAGAAAAACATCTATTCAAGTCTTTTGCCCATTTTTTAATTGGGTCATTTGTCTTTTTTTTTTTTTTTTTTTTTTTTTTTTTGAGTTGTAGGTTCCCTATATATCATGCATATTGAACCTTTGTCAGATGTGTGATTTTCAAATATTTTCTCCCATTGAATTACACTGCCTTTTTACCCTCTTTACAAATTCCTTAGAGGTGCAAAAGTGTTTAATTTGGAGGAGGTCTCATTTATCTATTTTTTCATGGTTGCTTGTGCTTTGGGTATAAGGTTTAAGAGACCACCACCTACCACAAGATCTTTAAAATGTTTCCCTACATTATCTTCTAGGAGTTTTATGGTCCTGGTTTTCATGTTTAGGTCTTTGATCCATTTTGAGTTGATTTTTGTGTAAAGAGTGAGGTGGAGGTGCTCTTTCATTCTTTTCTTAATAACCAGAAACATAGAATCTTCTGGTTGGAGGGAGATCTTAAAGGTGATCTAGACTCAGGCATTTGTCTCACGTGTTAATGTCCCTGTCAGATGGTCACACCCCTGACACACCTTTCAAGGGCTCTCTCCCATCTTTGGGTAGCTCTAATTGTTAGGAAAGTCGTCTTTGTGTAGAGTCGACGTCTCGTCCCCATGTGGGTTGTTCCCTCTTGAGACCATGTAATACAAGTCTCTTCTGACAGACAGCTCTTCCCACATGGGAAGACAGCAGTGCCCCCCACCTCCAGTCATTTACCAAGGAGAGGCAGGACTTTGAGTCTGTCACCATCCTGGACATTCTCCTTTAACTTTGTCACAGCTTATCTCTAGCTCCTTTAAAGTGAGGTATGCAGAGAGTGATTCTGTTTTGTTTTGTTTGTTTTTTGAGGTATCAGGGCTGGGAATTAAACCCCAGACCTCGTATGTGGGAAGCTGGCACACAACCACTGAGCCACATTGGCTCTCTTAAGTTGGTTTTTTTTTCCGTTTGTTTGCTTTTTCATTTTTTAGGAGGCACCGGGGACTGAACCTGGGACCTCCTATGTGGGAAGCAGGTGCTCAGCCGCTTGAGTCACATCTGTTCCCTCTGGTGTGTTTTTAATCAGTATCTATCATCCCCATTTTCTCTTATATATCTTTATTAATACAGCCGAAACTTGGCATTAGTGTTGCTTTTGACTGAGTTGAGCTTAGTGCAAAGTAAATTGAAATTCCAACTTTTTCAAGTAAAAGAAAAGAGGTAAAGCTTAGTTGCAGGTTTTTAAAAGTCCTAAAGGTTTTTTTTTTGTTTTGTTTTGTTTTTTTTGTTTTTAAGTCCTAAAGGTTTTAAGTATAGAGCGTTACATCGGGTGCTGTTGTAGTTCCTCCCCCACACACACACACACTATTAACCCATCATTTCAACTTGTTAAGCTTTGGGGATTCATAGTCTGTCATTGAGAGTTAGTCCTTCCTTCCCTTGAGATTTCAGAGCACTTTATAATTGTGTTATAGCTATTACGACTTTTCTCCATTCAGTTTTTAGTGCCACTAGGAAATCATATCTTATCTCTCTATTCTCTTCCCAACACTTAACTCATAATGAATGCTTAATACATTTTGGTTGAATGAATGACTCAAAAAATATCTCTCAAATTTTGTATATTAAAAAATAAGTTGAAGAAAACAATGCCTTGGATGCAGTTTTGAAGCCCTCTAGAAGCTTTTCTTTAGGTTGACTTTGATCTATTCTTTTTAACATTGTTTGTAAAGAGGTTCAGTCTGTCGTGAATTTGCCTAATAGCACAGTGCTAAATATAGGTTCCTAAAAACCACTGTGCTGTGCACGGCTGTGCAGGTCAAACCACGGGTCTTAGGGGATTAATGGGGTTAAGGATATAAAAATTTCATCACTGATATATTAAAAGAAAAAAGATAGGAACCCTATAAAAATAGCACAGTTTTTTATACATGGTAGATTCTTAAGGAAAACCTACTTGCTGCAATAAATATGGCACTTTACCTTGAAAAAGGCCTGAAGTTTGTGGAAGGAGGAGGGTCTGAAATCGGATGAGAGTTGTAACACCAGATGTGCATGGGTGTGGCTCACAGCGCACACAGTGAACTGAGGTAGCTGGCACGCTAGCTGGCCCGCGTTTGAGGTGTGAGCATCGGTGGTTCTTGCAAGCAAAACAGCACATAAGCAAACACTTCACATCAGAACCAATCTGCATTTTCAAAAGCAGCATTATAGCAGCCCATTTCTTCATTCTGTTATTCACCAGATCAGTGAGACATCTTTGGGGCTCTTAAAGCTATTCCAGGCCCTGGGAATAAAAATATGCATAAGTTAGAATACTTACACTCAAGAAGCTCACAGTCTTAAAGACTAGTTTATTGTTGCTAGGAAGAGTGAAAATAAATATGAAGGAGACAGACCTGAGATCTAGCCATCTTCCAAAGTCCTCTGTAGCCAGAAGAATATTTCCTAAGTCTGGTCCCTTCTTACATTTAGCAGATTTCTCTTAAATCTGAAAGCTAGAGTTCGAATGGTCCTTACCTTTGAGCTCTATCTAAGAGATGGTTTCTTTAGGAACTGCATAAAGACTAGTATTTTACCCATCCAATAGCTGGTTTATAGTAAAATTCCACCTCACACCATTTACATGTGTGTGATCTGATGATGGCCTTAATTGAAAATAGACTAATGTACCAATAAAATCACAGATTCTTTGAACGAGAAGGGTCAAAAGAAATTGGGAGGCCAGGCCTGTCTCCATTCAGATAAAGAAACAAGGTTTTGAGAGCTGAAGGGACTTACTCAAAGTCACTTGGCTAATTAGGGGCAAAGCCAGAACTTGAATCCAGTTAATTTTTTAAAGTATAATATGTTGCCAAAAAATTATGTCATAATGAGTATTATAAGACCTTATAGGATCATAAGATCTTATTTAATTTCATCTTTTCGGTCTGTTTGTTGAGTTTCTATTTATAACAGGCATTCATTTTATTTCTGTTCCTTTACAAAACCTGGTACTACGTGGTGGGTCTTCCCTATACTGTACTCTGTAATTATATGTCTTTGTTCCGGTAAACAGAATATTGTTTCTTTGTATCCCAAAAGATTTAGGCATTTGCAATGACTTGATCTGGGGTTTTGAGGGAAATATTTGTGGATTTTGTGCTGCATTCCAGAGGATTAAGAATTCATTGCTTCTAGACAAGATATGCTTTCTTTTCCAGGTGATGGGTTTTATTTTGTTTATATCTGTTTTCCGCTCTCCCAGTCTCCCCCACCTCACCCCCAACATCTACTGATTTGAAAATGTGTATCTGAAGTGCCCCATTGTACCAATTCGGGAGGTTTTTGTTTTTGTTGTTTGTTTGCTTTTTGTCTTTATAAAGGGTATTTATTTGGGGTAGAAACTTACAGTTACCAGGCCATAAAGCATAAGTTTCTTTCTTCACCAATGTCTTTTGCCACATGTTAGAGCAAGATAGCTGCTGATGTTTGCCAGGGTTCAGGCTTCTTGGGTTCCTCTCTTTCCAGGGCTCTGTTTCTTTCTGGGCTTAGCTCCTCTGGTTCCTCCACAAGGTCAGCTGTAGACTATGAGGCTCTCTAGGCTTTGCCTCCACAAGACCAGCTGTGAACTGTCAGGTGAACGGCTCGTTTATATTCCCGGGGCCTTCTCTCCTCCTTCACGACCAAGTTCCTCTGTACGCTATTTCCCGGGGCTCCAGCCCAAGACTCCGCATCACAACTCCAACTCAGAGGAGTTTTGACTGGGGCCCTCAGCCTCACCAGTTGACCATGGGTACTTTGCCTGGGGACAGTAGTCATTTATAGTGAACCAAAATTTGAAGCAAAGAATTTGGGTAGCACCTCAAGAAAGCAGGAAGGGTGGTTAAAAACTGCATCCTTCTTTGACAGTCCACCCTTCTTTTTTGTAAGAAAGGGAATAAGCAAATATATTTTGAGCCCCCAGTGTTTGCAAAGAGTTTTCAAATTGTTCTCATTTTTTAAAATTATGTGAGTCCAAAAAGTCCCTGAGAGACAGATTTTGTTTATCTTTTGGGGATCTGAATTCTAGGCCCAGTGCTTTGAAAACAGCATTTTCCACTTGGAATCATTTGTCCTAAGCACGGTTGTTGGGAGAAAATAATTTAAAGACTTGAGTAAATCAGGAGGTTTACTCAAATCTATAAATTTGAGTAAATTTGCCCCTCTCTCCCCATCTTTAAGGGCTGGACTTGAGAGTGCCCTTTAGCATTGCTTTAGGATTAAAAACCTTAACAAGGAGGAAATTTAAGGAGCAGGCACTAGCCCGTCTGGCTTTTGTGAAAATGGGGAGTAGCAAGCACACTGTTAAATTCCATGGTGGCTTCAAGGTGTGTGGGGTTGGGGCCAACAAGTATGATGTGGTGCCGTAGGCAAGCTGAAGATGGATGGCATATTGAGGTGGAAAGAGAAACGAGAACTTTAAGACCCTGTCATTCAGCCTCTGACAGTCTCTCTGTGTCTTTGTTCAGTTGAAGTACCTCAGTTAGAGTGTGAATCCTCGCTTGACAGTAGTTGTCAGGCTCCAGAGTGGTGATTTTCTCCTTCAGGAGAAGCTTTTACTTCTGACAGAATCAAGATCTCATTTAAAGGGTGCTTATGGTCAAGTGAACCAGCTGCGGACAAAAGAGTTTCATCCAGGATTACCCTTCTAAGTAGCCTTAAGTTGATACGGCCTAGCCTACCTTGCTATCTTTTGATCATCCCTCAAGTTTGATTGCAGTTACGTTTTTCAGGTTCTCCTCAGGAAAATTGTGGTTTGACTATTGAATTTTCAATTGGTAAAGTTCTTTCACAGCTTTAAAGAGCATTGAGTCTTACCCCATCCATTGGGGGGGAGGGCTGTCATTATTTTATAAATTACGCTGTGTATGTGTGTGTTTCTCACTTTTATTTTGCTGTCATTATAAAGGTTTTTATTGTATCAGGATAAAACCTCACTTTCTCCTGTTTCTCCCCTCTTAACCCGTATACTTGGGGCTTTATCACTGTTCAGGCATTATTCAGTGTTCCTTGGCGTTTTATTGCTATTTTTCTATTTAGTTTTTAACAGTTCTCTGGCTAATTTATTTTAAAAGCTTTTTCCTTTGATTTTCTCATGATGAGTGTATTTGGTTACACTCACTGTTGAAAATGTAAATACTGTGGAAAGTTAGAAAATAAAAATATTCTGACACCTCCAGGACTTATATTTTCTTGCTTATTCTTTTCAGTGCACATGAAAGTATATTGGTGCTCATAAAATCTGTAGATTCCTTTAGATCCAGCATGTAGGCCATAGGCATATACCTAAAGAGACTTTACCTGCCTTTATTATGAATATATCTCTCCTTTAACATTAAGTGATTTTGACTGCTCTACTTTTTTGTTAAACAAAAAAAAAAAACTATTAGAATCTTTTATGATTCAAAATAGAACATTAGTTTTAATATACATCAAAATGGATCCTTAATCCTCATAATGACTACCAATTATTTCACATTTGCTTATTATTTTATTGTAGTGTAATGTCCAATTATGGGAATGACTCTGAAGAGACATGATTTTTCTGGCTTAATGTGTAATTGTTTATTGAATACTTGTTCTCATTACAGTGATTTTTTTTGCCTTTTGAATTGCAGATATAAAGAAACTTAGATTTTGTTAAGTTGATTATTATTATGTGGTTAAAGAAATCAAATATTTATCATGTTCACTATGTGGGAGGAATTGCATTAGGGATTGAAGTGAATGCAGAGATTTAAAGAGAACCTCCGTCCTCTCAAAGAAACTATTTGTGGGTATTAAAATATGAATAACAATATACAGTTATGTGCCTGGTAAGTCCCACAGGCATTAAGTATATAGAATAGAAGTTGATCGGAGGGTGTAGGTACCACGGGCTGTGGTGACTGGAGAAGTTGTTAACAAGGGAGTTTGCCTAAAACAGAACTTTGAAAGATAGAATGAAGAATGGGGAGCTCTCCAAGCACAGGTGTGTGTTAGAAGGGGTGGGCGCAGGAAGCTAGACGGCGTGGACGGTGGTTGGAGCAGAGGGAGAGTGCAGGAGGGCCCTGTTGAGGAGCTGGGGGGTTATTCTACATGTGGAAAACCATTGGAGGGCTTGAGGAGAGGAATGACTGCAGGATCTGATTTACATTTTAAAAACTCCTTCAGGCTGCTAGGGGGACAGTAGATTCTACAGCAGCGTTTTATTGTGTGCTAAATGGAATTATATAAGCAGTAATTCATACATGAGGTACTTAAGAAGTTACTGATTAATGCAAGGGGGAATGAAGGTAGCTTGAGGCTGTGATTCTGAGCCTCCATGATCAGGCTTGGGGAATTAGACTTGGGGCAGGAGGAGTGGCCATGTCCTGTTGCACTGGAGATGAAGGCAGGATGGCCAAGCAGATACGGTCCACTGGAAGTTGAAGAAGAAAAATCACCTTCTACTGTTCTTTGAAAGCGTCTCTGAGGAAAAAGTTATGATTTTGGCAGTAGGGTTTAAGTTATTATGACAGTCCATGTCCCAAGCCTCAAATTGGTTGTCTGTCAGCATTTCCCTTCCAGGATGACGGTTGTTAAGTAGGAGGCAGCACTGTTTTGGTGACTTACTCCAGCTTTGTCCAAGGATAGTTAAAATCCCTTTGTTTATTTCTAGTAAGCTCATTTTCCATGTTTCAGATTTCAAAGGTGACTCTAACAGGCTAATGTCATAATCATCTTCCCCTTTCAAATTACACACTGCTTTCCTGAGCCTCATAGACAATTAGCTTCAAATTTATTTTATATTTAAACATTTCCTTCTTCTGTAGTAAATTGAGGATAATAATAATACTTGGCAAATGAAATAATAGCAAGATATTTTATTTCCCTACCAAGTGTTTGTTACATGGTGGTTTGTAGAAAATCAATTAAAGGATTGGTAGGGCTTGCCCTTTAAAAAAGATAAAATATTTCAAATATAGGGAATAGCACAGTGCTTCTTTCCCTTACCTTTTAAAATGTTTCCTTTAACTTTACTGACATCATGGTTGGGGAGAAGCAGATTTACTTCTGTTCCCCCCAAAAATTATATCTAAAGCTATTTGGTGCAGGAATTCTTAGTGTATAATTATTTAAGATGTAGCACTTACCACAATTTTTGCAAATCAAGGAGAGCATGTTCATTAACCTACAGGTGAGATATTTTAGATAATTGTGTTCTGAAAAGGTGAAAGAAAATAAAGAAGGCAATATTTTCCCAAGGAGTGTGCTACCAAGTTCTTGTTCAAGAACTCATGGAATCTCAAAAATTATGTAATCCAGACCCCTTCCCACTCCATGACTAACACAATATTCTTGGTATAATCATTTAGCCTTCTTGGGCACTTTCAATAAAGAGCACTCTTTACCATTTGCCGGTAAGGCAGCCCAGTCCATTTCCACTTGAAATTTTCTTCCAAGGTATGCATCCTTTGGTCCTACTTCTGCCCATGATGCTATTTGGGACAAATCTACTTTCTCTCCATGTGACAGCCATCAGGTCCTTGAAGGTGGCTCATAGCTGTGCTTTAGGGAAAGGCTCAGTAAATGCTGTTCTACAAGGCAGGTGACCCAGTGAATCTGCATGGAGCCAGGATTGAAGCTGCCTGTGGCTGGCTTTCACGACCATGCTCAGTAGCACAGGCAGCTCCTCCCACTACCCACCCCTGCAGCAGTTTACATGCTGGTAGAGATCGCACCCTAGGAAGGAATGGAGGAAATAATTTCCAAGGCTCATCTTGGAAGACAGAGGCACGGAAGGATGGGGCAGCCTTAGGGATAGCATTCCTCAGTGGTGGGGCTTACCGGCTCTTTCAACACTCCCAGCAGAGCTATAGAACAATACTTTGTAAACTCAAACATGCACATGGATGGGGTCAGTGAACTTACCTTCCTAACAAGCTCCCGTTGATGGTAGCGTTGCTGGTTTATGGACCACACTTGCAGGGCAAGGTTTTAGAGCAATCATGAAATGAGCTAGTGGACAGTTTGCAATCAGAAAAGTCAAAACTTACTTAGAGAAACTGTCAAAGCCCTCTTTTCCCTACTACTCCTTTAAAGAATCAAAGGCTCGCTCCCTGATGTCAGAAAAGTAGCTTTCATGGAATCATTCTAGATGCATCTCAAGTGCTCACACATAAGCTAGTCAGACAGATTGCAGGGGGTCAACAGCACCCTGGTTCCATGGGCCATGACAGGTTGTTTGAACAGACGTGGGGAGGAGTTTTGTCATCTGTCTTCAGGAGTACAGATAGACGTGTCTCTGTGGACAGTGTTACCAAGGATGGCAAAGCCTGTTTTTATAGTGACATCATGGGAACAGGACAGAAGTGGCTCTCAGAGTTTTCTCCTACATTGGGAAAACATTGCTTTTAGGGTATTTGGTGATGCCTGTAACTGAGCGCCAGGTTACAACTGTGTGTGAACTTGATAGAAGATTGATTGAAGTTGCTTATCTTACTTGTGGGAATTAACCATCCCCTCCTCCTGGACAACAGTATTGGCACAGGATGAGCCCAGGGCCAGAAGAAGCTCATGCCTTGGTATGTGTGATTCTTTCCTCCCTTTCCTCCAGGACAGAAAGAAAGACTTAGTTGCCACTATGAGGCATCACAATGATCTACGTCACTCCTTAGTACTAGGGTAACTTGGGACCTTCCTTTTGATACCTAGACCCTGAGGGGAGGCAGATTGGAGGGGGAAATAGTAGGTACAGAGATGGTACATGATGCAGGTGACTCTTCCATTTAGAAGGATAAAATGTACATGCTCCTTGCAGGCTCTGAAGCAGCAAGAAAGAAGGCAGTGTTAATTGGAGCTGAGGTCAGCCAGAAACTCAGCTGGCACATCATAGCCCTGCATGCAGACAGTTAACAGGAAACTGGGGAATGGACAGTATCTGTGTGGAGGGGCAGGGAGCTGAGCAACAACGCAAGATACACCTGAAAAATGGACATTCTTATATTTCATCATCACACGCCTCATCCAGCCACTTTTCTGAGTCTCAGTAGTGGTCTAATGCGCACCTCAGATCAGGGTGACTGATAGTAGTCAAGCAGGTCTTTGCCACTGGTGGCTTTACCTTTGTCCTTGAGAAAATAATCCTTGGTAAAGTTCAAGGTGTTGAAACTAGGGTTTAACTTAGGGCCAATTATTTGCCGACCTTAACGGGCATCTAATCACTTAGCGTATGGAAGTCATCAGCTAGGTCCCTTATTCCATAGCCCTGAAATAATAAACACTTTGATTCAAAAGACGTGCAGATCAAAGAAAAATTGTTTATTATGTTAAGAGAGGGAATGACAAGGGCACATTACACCAAAGAATTTTTGCTTCAGAAGGAGACCAGGATCCCATTAGCCTCATGATCATTGCCTCTTCTGGCAGTGGACACCAGACCTTTCTTCGGTGATGGCATTGGAAGTTAGCGGAATGCAGCAGTGTCCGATCTATAAATATGCCCTGTGAGCTTGACAGCTTTCGATTCCTCATTTATATATACATGGTAATGAAAATACTGGAAAGAGGGCAGCCTTTAGAATGATAATATCCTTTTCTTCTCTCCCTCGCATACTCCCTTGGTTTGTTCTTAATGGGAAAGGTAGAATGATTAGATACTAGGAAGACTGTCTTAGTTTTTTTTTAAACCAAACATCTAAAATTACAATTCACTTTCAGTGCCTTGGGCCCACCTCTTGGAAAATTTCCACAATAAGCAAAGGGCCTCCCTGTTCTCTCAAAGTCTAAGGAACATGTGTCACAGCTTTTATTATGATGATAACGCTGTCTCTTAGATTTGCTCTTTACTCTGAGTATGTGTGTCATGTTATATGGATACACACATTTGGTTGAAAATCTTTTTGAACCTTTGTTGTTTGGACCCCCTGTACAGTCAGACACAGAAGTACCTTGTTAGGTGTTGCATGGTCCCTGGTTCTCAGGCTGCTTTGGTGTGTGCGCTTGGTCAATAGCCAAACAGGGCTGACTAGGACTGGCCAGAGCAGCTAAGACCCAAAGAACAGGTTGGGGGCAAGGTGCCCTAGGGATGGAAACCAAGCAGGACACGATCTTGTCCAGAGAAGGCAGCTGATGAATATTGAGGCTGGCAGGAGGACACGAGCAAAAATTGTGGAGGTATGTCTTTGAGGCCAAAACACAAAAACTTGGGCTTTCTCAGAAACTGTTATTTGGAGTGTTTTCCTGTGTTCTCAGAAATGACCAGAGGTTTCAGCCTTCATATCGTGTTTCTTTTGTCCAGTCTCAACACATCCCATATACAGTTCATATGGCCTAGGACTCCTACATTGGTCCTTGGGGCCAGTGCAGTGTGAACATGTTATAGATAAAAGTGCCTCCCCATCGATGTTTCAGAGTTCCTGAAAGAAGGTGCCTTCATCAGCACTGATTACCTAACCTCTCAGCCTTCAGAAAAACTGAAGTTGAAGACCATAGGATTCCTGACTGCCAGTTCCATAATTTTTTTTCCTGCACTGAGTTCTCCATTCTCAACTGCCAGCTCCTGGAAGGCAGGGCTGTTTCTTTTTCATCTTCATGAAAATGCTAAGCAGATAATCATCCCTTCCCTTGTGTGACGTGAAAAACACATTCTATATGACCATGACACTACAGAGGTGTTTGGTTTTTTTTTTTTTTTAAAGCAGCTTTAGATTACATAAATGTTAAATAAAAAATATAAGGGCTTCCCATATACCCCACTCCCTCCCCCTCCCACACTTTTCCACATCAACAACATTCCTCATTAGGGTGGTACATTTGTTACAGTTAATGAACACATATTGAAGCACTGCTACTAACTGGATTACAGTTGACACTTGTGAGTTTTAAAGACTTTTTAGGCTCTACTCCCACCTCTAGTGGATCACAGCATATTTCATTCTAATTTTTTTTTTCTTTTTTCTTTTTCTTTCTTCTTTTGTTTTGTTTTGTTTTGTTTTGTTTTGTTTCTTCTCATTCTAATTTTGGCCCTTTTTCTAGATGGTGCTTCATCACTCTTATTTGCTAGAGGGTGCAAAAGAAGGAAAATATTAGCAGACCAGGTTGACCTTTAAAGGTTTTTCCTTCTACTGGAGGAAGCCGTTCTGATGGCCTCCAGTCCACACTGTCAAGACAGTGGTTGATATTTACCTTAAAGACAGATTTTTGGTTTTAAGGCATCAGGAACATGGGCATATATGTATGCAGTGATGCTCTTTGATGTGGAGTTTAGGAGGAATAAACCGGATACAAGTTTAAGAATACCCAAGGGCAGTGTGTTGCTTTTTCTTTAGCCCCTGTCAGATTGGCCCCTACCTGGGTTAATCTGGTAAACTAGAGAATAGCCAAACGAGCTTCTCTGATTTAATGGCAGCCTCTTATCTGCTGATGGCCACACAGCCTTCCCAGTGGGCTCCTGAGGGTTCGGTAGATGTGATAGCTTTTTTTTTTTCCTGTTTATTATTTTTCTTTTAATAGGAGCTTTAGAGCCTCTCAGAGGTTTGTGATACAGATTCCAGCCCAGAACTTAGCCTCTCAGATGGTAATTAATGTTTACACAAAATGACAAGCACAAAATGAAATCTCTTTGAGCCCTGCCAAGCACCCATCATTCCCCTGATCTCCCACTCCTGCAGTGTTTGAAAATTAATTTAGCTTGAACAAACATTGGGTTTTCCTCAATTTATTTGTGCAGTTTCAGTGACCGAAAAGAAGAGCTGCAAGACAATGTCATCCTTCCATTCGTTCAAGCAATTGATTCCACTAATGGAACAAACTGGCCTCTGTGTCATGATTTGAGGAAAAAAGGGAGAGTAGGAAGATAAAGAGAGAAGTGTATGTTAGAGAAGGTAGACTTTTTCTGCAAAGGACATTGTAATGTAATTCTTCTGGAGATAAAAGAATCTAAAATTTGTGAGGGGAGGTGGATTTAAAGTATCACTAAGGGAAGCGGCTGTGGCTCAATCAGTAGGGCTCCCGTTTGCCATATGGGAGGCCCCGGGTTCGGTTCCTGGGGCCTCCCTGGTGGGGGCAGGCCCGCCCGCACAGCGTGGTTGGCTGGCCCAGCGAGCGCAAGCAGCAGGGGGGTGATGAATGAATAAATAAATAAAATCTTTAAATAAATAAATAAATAAAAAGTATCACTAAATTAATTTAGTGCAGCAATCAGGGTTTTAAAATATATATACAGAATATGCAGTCTTTGCATATAGATTTTGTTTCGGGTAACAGAATAGATGAGAGAACATGTTTAAACAATGGACAGTGCCAGCAGCTTTAAATGATCCCATGTTGATTCACAAAAAGTTGATACTTCCATCTGTTTCTGTGCTTTTGGTGTTGAACATTTCAGTTCTTCATTAATATTCCCACTTTAATTTAAAATATAGATTCCTTTTCTTATTTAACTGTTGTCTTCAATCCTTCTGAGTGGTGAGGGCTTTGTGGCTTCATCATTTGGACATATAAGTAGAGAAAAGTAGAAGATGGAATAATTTAAAAGTAGGACATGCACATTCTGTAGATGATATGGATCAGAAATTTAGAAAGACATGGACGGATGGTTGGATGAGTTGCCTACTGGCTAATGCCACACGTGGTTTTCTTGATGTCTTTGAGGCTCGTTCACATTTGCTAGTAATGACCTTGTACTGGGTGAGCCCTGTTATGGCTTCCTAGCAGAGCATGAAGCTCAGAAGCACAGGCGCTGTGCCTTGGGAGAATGAGGGGTTTAGGTGCTGCTTCTCCTTCTCCTTTCTCTGTATCATCATCAATAGTTACCATTTTCTTTCTGACAAAATACCCTCAGTTAGAACTAGTTAGAAACCTTGAAGAGTAGACAGAAAGCTCATGCATATCATGACTGATTATCTCATTTAATTTTTCTGTCCTCTGGGTAAAGAGATTTTTTAAAACCCGTCCAGTAGGTAAAGCCACTCTCTCACTTGACTCCTTTTGATGGTGGAGGCATTGTTCATGAAGGAACTCATTTTAAAATATAACATCCTTTTTTTTTTTTTTCATGTAGTAATACATATTCACTATAGAAAATCTGAAAAGTGAAGAAAAGCACAAATATAAAAATTAAAGTCAATAGTTACTTCTGGATGATGGGATTACCATGAACATTTTGGTCTATATCTTCCCAGTCTGTTTTCCGTGCATACCTATTACATTTTACAAGTTAATTTCAATATAGAGACTATTGATATTAGTCTGCTTTATAATAGTAATTTTGTCATGAAATGTTTTCTGTGACTTTAAATATTTTTCTACAATTGTCTTGGGAACATTGATAGACCACTTACTTAAGTGCCATGCATTGTGGAAAGCACTTTATACAACTTAATTTACACAAGAACCCTTTGAGGGAGTAAGTCATTACAGTAACTTATTGAACTTCTAGAAGCACAGTATTTCATCATGGGAACGTAATGCATTAAATCTCAACCCTACCAGACCCAATGCCCTCTGTATTAGTCAGCCAAAGGGGTGCTGATGTAAACTACCAGAAATCTGTTGACTTTTATAAAGGGTATTTATTTGGGGTAGAAACTTACAGTTACCAGGCCTTAAAGCGTAATTTACTTCCCTCACCAAAGTCTGATGCCATTTGTTGGAGTAAGATGGCTGCTGACATCTGCAAGGGTTCAGGCTTCCTCTCTCTCTTAAGGCTCCATGGTCCCAGCTTCTTCCAATATCAGCTGTAAGCTGGGATAAGTCTTGTCTCTCTCCCAGGGCTCTTTTCTCTCCAGGCTCAGCCGCTCTGCTCTCTCCACAAGGCCAGCTATAAACTGTCAGGCAAACAGCTAGTCTCTCTTCCCTGGACCTCTATTGTGTCTAATGAAGCCTTCTCTCCTCACTTACCTGCTTCTCTGTGTGTTTACTTCCCAGGGCTCCAGCATTAAAAAACTACAAACTCCTCCTCTGCCATGTTGTTTTCTCAGTGTCATACTGATGTGGCCCAATCAAAGCTTTAATCATAATTTAATCATGTAAAAGTGAAACCTCTGAATCCAACACAATATAACATGCCCAGAGGAAAAGACCGGTTCACAAACATAATCCAATAATCTATTTTTGGAATTCATGAACAATATCAAACTGCTACACCCTCTGTGTGTAATATAAGAGATATTTTGTAACATGCTCATTCTTTACTATCTGCAACGAAATATAACCTAGCTATACACATAATTAAATATGTATGTATTTATACCTACATCAAGGAGAAATAAGTAGAAAGTGATAGACTTTTTTTTTCTTTTTTTTTTTAAGATTTTTTTTACTTTATTTTGTACATTTAATAATTGAAAATATAAACAATTAAAAACTAAAAAGTAAACACAGATGAATAAATATATACATTTCTCAATTAGATGTAATGGATACATATAATTTTTTTTTTTTTTTAATCAAACAGTATGTTACACAATATATTTGGTTCATAGTAATGCATTCATACAGTATTTGTCCTTTTGTGTCTGGCTTGCTTCACTTCAATGTAATGTCCTCCAGGTTCATTCATGTTGTCATATGCTTTACGCTTTCATTTCTTCTTACAGCTGCATAATATTTCATCGTGTGACTAGGCCACAGTTGGTTTGTCTATTCGTCTGGTGATGGACACCTGGGTTGTTTCCAACTTTTGGCAATGGTGAATAGTGTTGCTATGAACATCGGTGTGCAGATGTCTGTTTGTGTCACTGCTCTCAGTTCTTCTGAATGAATACCCAGTATAGTGGTATTGCCGGGTCACATGGCAAGTCTAATTAATTTGCTTTTAATTCTGTAAATGCTTATTTACATTAGAAGACAAAGAAATGGTCAGAGGCTTGAATCTGTACATAGAATTGTGTATGAATATGGTTGGTACAAATGGTAGTCACGGCAGTTCAAGTACCAGGAGCAGCATTACCACTAGTGTGGAATTCAGTTCTAGGCTCAGACAATTATAAATAGGTTTTTCAGCTGCACAAATGTCCAGTGGGACTTTAGAAGTATAGAATTGTTCCATATATTGCAGTACATTTTAACATCCCTAAGAGCCTCTAATACCTTCCAATCATTGACAACCACCAAACACACTTCCACAAATTTATAAAACTCCCTTTAGTTTCCCCTAACAGGAATTACCTGTTATATGACTGGTTCCCTCTCTCACCCCCACCTCCTTTTTCTTTTTTTTTTTTTTCTTCATAATAAAACATCCTCATCCCCCAAAATATTTTCACAAAAAAGTAGCATATACTTACTATTCATTGTGTGCACAGAGTTCTTCATTCACTTTCACAGCTGCGTTGTTTTCCATTGTACTTATATGCCACATTTATTTAACCAGTCCTCTAATGATTACGTTTGGGTCATTCCCAAACTTGCAATTTAAAACATGGTGGTGTTTCATTGTAGCTATGAATTAAATTCTTTGATGCCAGGTGAAAGGAACTCCTATTGTTATTTGGCTAAATGTTGTAAAATTGCTCTCCACAGAGGTTGGTAGGGTTTACATTCTAGTAGTAAAGTACAAGATGGCTCATTTCTCCACAACCTCAGGGAATTGTATCAAACATATATCAGAATTAAACCTACTTTTTCTAATCTACCCTATTTTTTTTTAACTTACGTTTGAGTCAAGTTTATTGAGATATAATTTACAGGCAGTAAATTCACCTTTTTTGCTCTATGGTATGCAGTGTAGTTTTAATTTGCATTTCTTTTATTATAAAACCCCAAGATGTAATGGCTACAATTTTAAAATAAGACTGGTCTATCTGCACATTATTTCTTTCAACCTCAGCAAATTTCATCCTTTGGAAAATTCAGAGAGTGCAGAGCAATACAAAATGATTTTTTAAAATGGGTTCTTGCCAATTTTGGAAATGCACAGTTAAGACAGATTGACTGTCAAGATGGGAAAGCTTAACTGGGAAGATATATTTATTGAATAATTGAAAGGAAGAGGAAATGCATTACAGATTAGCCACAAGAGAGTCTCAAGAGAGTCGTGTAAATGGGGAAACATAAAACTGTTTCAGCCCCCAAAGTTCTTACCAGCATTCAAACCTAACACTTCCTTGCTTGAAGTTTGCAGTATCGCAACATGGGTGGATTATTGAGAGCTTTCAGTTTTAGCTGATGTGTGGTATTCCAGCAACTCTTTGTAGCTTTCCTAACCTTTTACATTGTGCAGTGTACTTTAAAGGGAGTCCTGGATTAATCTATATCCTGCTTTATTTTAAGATTGTTGTTTTTATGAAGCAGCATAACATAAATTGGAGAAAAGAAACTTCAGAGTGGCAGAGTTAGAACTAAAACTCAAGTTTGCTGATTTATTGAACAGCCAAATGACCTCCAGCAAGCAAGTCCCTTAACGTCTCTGGACTTGATTCTCCATCCCGTTAAAGCAGGTTGGGTAAGATCCTTACTGCTCAGAGTATGCTCCAAGGATCCCAGCACCAGCATCACCTGAGAGATTGTTAGAAATGCCAAATCTGGAACCCCCACCACAGAACTGTTGAATCCGAATCTGCATTATAATAACATCTTCGGGTGATGTATATGTACGGGAAAGTTTGAGACATACTGAGCTGATTGGTCTCTAGGATTCTGATCTTGTTTCAATATTCTGTGCTGCTTGGTTCTCTCTTGTCGTTTACCATGGATGATTCCACACAGCCTCCAGGGTTCATTAGAGAGGTTTCGGCTGTCCCTGTACACCTGGCTGATGGTCAGTGAAGGTGATGATCGCCCCAGTCTCTGCACCTCCCCTCCTTACTCTAGCTGCGCTTTGGTTGGTATTGAAAAAATGGGGCAATAGGGGAAACGTGGAAACCAACTCCATTTGCCCAAATTTACAGAGCCTTGGGAAGTAAGCCCAAGCCTTCTTTGGTGAGGCAACTACATGATTTGAAGTCAGGTATCTTTCTGTTTTAAAAAAAAAAAAAACAACCCTTTATTTTTAATGAAGTTTTAGGTAATAGAAAAGTTACAACGAAAACAGAGGATTCCCTTATACCCCCACCCTCTCTCCCCTTCTCACATTTTCCCCTATTAATAACATCTTACATGAATATGGTACCTTTGTTACAATTGTTGAACAAATATTGAATCATTGCTACTAACCATGGCCAATAGTTTACATTATGGTTTATACTTTGTGCCATACAATTTTATAGGTTTTGACAAAATATATAATGGCCTGTATCTGTCTTTGCAAAATCATGCAGAACAATTCCAGTGTCCCAAAAATGCCCTATGTTCTACCTCTTCTTCCTTCTTCCTCCCCTCAGAACCTCTGGTAACCACTGTCTTTATATCAATGTTACAAGTTCTTCCATTACTACAATAATAATGTCTACTTTGGTCCATGGTTGCATTCTCCCCTTACGTTTGTTCATCTTCAGTCTTGAAGATTTGGGGATGGTGATGCCTGGCCTGCTTCAGATCGAAAGGGGACTTGGACCTTATAGGCCCAATGGAAGGAACTGTTTTTTTTTTGTTTTTGTTTTTTTAAGGAGGTACCAGGGATTGAACCCAGGGCCTCGTACATGGGAAACAGGTGCTCAACCACTGAGCTACATCCGCTGAAGGTACTGTCTTGCTTGCAGTTGTAGCCAGGCCTTCCTGATGCCTCTTGCAAACCTGGCTGTGTGGTCCAATTTCTAGAGGCTTATTAAAGAATATAGTCAAGCTATTAGGTTGGTGCAAAAGGAATTGCAGTTTCAGACGTGAATCTCAAATCCTCATAACTAGGCTGAAACACATCTTTATTCATCAAAATAGGAACCGTTACAGCCAACATGTTTTTGCCAATGAGAAATAAGTTTGTTTATTCCTGTAATGGAAAGATCCATGCTTCAGGATTTGATGAACTCCAGGGAAGCATTTTCTGCACCCTGCTGGTTGTGGAAGCATTTTCCCTGCAAAAAGCTGTCGAGATGCTTGAAGGAGTGGTAGTCGGTTGGCGAGAGGTCAGTTGAATATGGCGGATCAGGCAAAACTTCGTAGCCCAATTCATTCAACTTTTGAAGCATTGGTTATGTGACGTGTGATCAGGCATGTTGTGGAGAAGAATTGGGCCCTTTCTGTTGACCAATGCTGGCTGCAGGCATTGCAATTTTTGGTTCATCTCATCTATTTGCTGAGCATACTTCTCAGATGTAACAATTTTGCCGGGATTCAGAAAGCTGTAGTGGACCAGACCGGCAGCAGACCACCAAACAGTGACCATGACCTTTTTTGGTGCAAGTGTGGCTTTGGGAAGTGCTTTGGAGCTTCATCTCGGTCCAGCCACTGAGGGTGGTAGTCACCGGTTGTCGTATACAATCCACTTTTTGTCGCACGTCACAATCCGATCGAGAAATGGTTCATTGTTGCATAGGATAAGGGAAGACTACACTTAAAAATGACAATTTTTTTTTTCCGTCAGCTCATGAGACACCCACTTATCACGCTTTTTCACCTTTCCAATTTGCTTCAAATGCCGAATGACCGTAGAATGGTCTACATGGAGGTCTTCGGCAACTTCTCGGGTAGTTGTAAGGGGATCAGCTTCCATGATTGCTCTCAGTTGGTCGTTGTCATCTTCCAATGGCCGGCACTATGCTCTTCGTCTTCAAGGCTCTCGTCTCCTTTGCAAACCTACCTTCCTTCCTTCCTTCCTTCCTTCCTTCCTTCCTTCCTTCCTTCCT